>JAQHUG010000114.1:182497-264548 GCA_028555095.1 Dicrostonyx torquatus
ACAACATTTAGCCCAACTACTTCAGCAGAATGTTTCTGGGAAGTCTCGTTTCTGGGCCTGTTTGCCCCTGATCTATTCCCATGGCCTCACAGGAGGTACTGCCCTCTGCAACCCCCTCACCCACCCCATGATGGGTGGGTGTTGGGTTGGCTGTATGCCCAGCAAGCTGTAGGCACTAGGTTTAATCCTCAGCCATGCAAAAATTATTTCAAATTAAAGATTGTTTAATTACTACCACTGGAATTGGTAAGTAAAAGGCTGGGGAGAAAAGTATGAATACCAGTGTTAAGATCCCCAGGACCCATGTAAATGCTGGGCCATTATGGTGGTCTGCCTGGAATCCAGCATTTAGGAGACAGGGGATGCCCAGAGCAAGCTGACTAGCTAGAGTAGTCAAATCAAGTGTGCTCTGGTTTCAGAGAGAGACCCTACTTCAGTAAATAAAATGGAGAGCAATGGAAAAAGACATTAGACTTTAACCTCTGGCCTCTTTATGTGGCAATTTTCTCAGGGATTGAAACGTTCTACCTGCAGAGACTCTTCTTAAGATAGGAAGTAAATAATTCCAGATGACTTCCGGAAGTCTCTGAAACTGACCAGATTCATCAGGCTTTTTTTCCTTAAGACTATGTAAGTGACTCCTGAGTGTTGCTCTCAGACAAGCCAAGCTGCAAAGAGGATTCTCAAACAAGCCCAGCTTCCTGGAAGAGGCTCAGACTGAGGCACTAGGAAAAGACACATTCCAGCCTGTTGAGCTGCCTGAAGGCTGTGCAGTGTGCACCAGGTTTCCAGCTTTTGTGAGCTGTCGCCCATGCTTGAGTGGGTTTTGGTGATGTAGCTGTCTTCAAGTGATTTCTATTCCTATAAGCCACAACCCCACCTACATATTTCCTGTAAATAACCCCAGTGAAACTCATTGGCTCACCAAGTTGTATTTGGTGTATCCATACATTGGCTTGTATTCCCTTTCTAGAATGAATAAGTGTGTGTTTGTCTTTCCAGGAAAAGTTTGTCACATCATACCTCTACATATGCATGCTCACCTGTGCACACACACTGAATACACATACCAACACACATACACACACAAAAAAAACCATAGCAATTGCCAATGGGAAACTGATAAGAAGTCAAACTGGAGACGAAACACAAGGAGAAATGGAGGTCACTCCTCAGGAAGTTAGCTGAGCCCTGATCCCTGGCTCCAAAAACCACCCCCTCCCTTTGTCCTCCAGTTCATGATTCATATAGTCCTATTACCACTGATGTTGCCTCCATTGCCAGGTTAGCTCCCCAACTCTTCCATCGTTGATGCGAGCCTTGCAAGGACATTTTTAAGAACTGGAGATTTAAGTAGGGTGAGAGGAGAAGCTGTTAGAGAGAGCTATTTGAGCAGAGGTGTGACCTGTTTGGCCAGAATTTCTCTGGCTGCTTTTTTCAAATACAGTCAACTACAGGACACACAAGTAGAAGCCAAATGAAGTAATTGCTCAGAAGAGTCACACCGAGGCCACAGTGAGATCCTGTGGCAGTCACAGGATTCGAGGCTTTCCAGTTTTTTTAGTTCATTCTGTGGTATGTGGCATACTTCTCTCTGAACCCAAAGTACCCCATCATAGTACCTAAAACAGTAGGCATTAAAAAGAAAAAGGTTTTTTATTTTGATTTTATGTGTATTGAGTATTATGCCTACATGTATTCATGTGTATTACATGCATGCCTGGTGCCTTCAGAGGTCAGAAGAGGGCATTAGATCCCCTGGAACTGGGGAATTCTAAATGACTGTGAGCTACCATGTGGGTGCTAAGAACTGAACCCGGGTCCTCTGGAAGAGTAATAAATACTCTTAACAACTAAAGCCAACTGTCTCTCCCAGCTCCGTTACGCATTTTTTAAAAGGAAGTGGGGGTAGGAGGCTGTGTGCGATGAAGGCATAAATAGGAGTACCACCACACAGAAGTGGCCTGCCTTTCTGGCTTGTGTATGAACTCCTCCAACTTGAAGAGCTTATCGAGAACTGTCCTATGTCTCCCAGGAGGCACAAGTGAGTGTCTCATGAGTGTTTGCTGAAAGAATGACAGCTGCTCTGTGCCAAGTGCCACAGGCAGTGTGTAGCCGTTGTCATCACTCCACCCCTTGGAAGGGAGGTGTCCCTGGGACCCAGCTCCTCCAACCTTCTTCGAGAGCAGGCCTTCCAGCTGCAGCAGGAGGCCCCTTACAAATGACCAGGCTACCCAGTCCTCTCACCATGGCAGGCGCTTCCTGTTTAGGGTGGAAAGGAACCAGACACTTTCCTGTTAGCAGGTCTCTTAAGCAAAGCAGCAGATGCTAGCAAGTGACTGGCCCAGTCTTGCTGGCCAGATGCCTGGCGGGCAGACAGCCTTTTTATGTGGAAAGGAAGTGGGGCACAATGCCAGACTGGCCCAGCTTTTATTGTGTTCCTCGCATGTCCCCAGGGTCCTGGTGTGAGTAAAAAACAAACCAAGAAGAGGCCGATGCTTTTACTTAGCCATGGTGAGGGATGGGGCAGTGGGGCTGCTCCTGAGCACTGCTTAGGGGAGAAGCACTGTGATTGTTCTGCAGTATGTCGTCTGGGCTATGAGTGGGCCCAGGTATGGAAACTGTGCAGGATTGGGGTGAACACTTGTGTCTGTGCAACCCATCACCAGTACTTGGCAGTTCAGGTTACTAATTATCCTGCTCATTCTTCATTGCTTATCAGAGGCATGGAAAAAAAAAAAAGACAAGAATTCTCTTTGTCCTCCTTGAGAAATGGCAGAAACTTAAGAGTAGTTAATTTACAAAGATCACACAATGTGGGAAAAAAAAGCCAAGATTCAAAGCCAGGTCTGCCTTATGTCTTGCTTTTCCCTCATCGGAGAGGGAAAAGTACATAGGCAGGTGCACATGTGAAGGCGCCTAGACTGAGAAGGCCATGCCCACTGCGCTGGATAGGGGGGCCTCCCTCTGTTATAGGCAGAGGTGATTGCTAGAAAGTGGAGAATTGCATCACTAAAAGCTCAGCGTCCTCTGCCAATGGTAAGTCGTGTCTCCACCAAAACCCACACCACCCAAGGGAAGCCTCTCCAGCTCCCTCCAGCCCCGCTCCTGTCCTCATTAGTCCTCAGATTTTGCTGTTTGGGGGACTCCTTGAGGCTGGCCCTCCTGTAACTGACTTACTTGGGAGCCCAGAATCCCTTCTGATAGAATCTACTTTGTGTTCTGTACACTTCCTGGGGAAGAGAAAAGTGCAAAGACAACGCTGGCTGTTCTTGTTATTATACAGAGGGAAACTGAGGCCTAAAGTTCTGTGTCCTGGTTTATACATCTTGCCTGATTCAAGGGACCTGCTGTGACCCTCTGCCAGGACAGGAGGAATGGCCGCTGACAGCTACTCCCCTTGGCACACACCATGCCCAGGCTTGGCGTGAGTTCCAGAGTTCTGTCCACCCTGGGAGGATTGGGAGGCTCTAAGGAGCTGAGCCAAACCCCAAGTTCTGCAGGAGGAAGGGGAGGGGGAGGCAGCTCTCTTTGAAGAGGACACGTGGTGAATGCTACCAGCACTGCTGGGTCAGAATCAGAAACCACCCAGCAAAGACAGGATAGGAAGGAAGACAAAAACAAAACCATTGGAAAACTTAGAGCTGATTTCCTCTTGGGCACTGCTGGTATTTAGTGTTTAGTGATTCGTTAAGTCTGCAGTAAGCCTCAGGAATCTGAATGTTTCTGGAAGGGGAAAGGAGGGTTGTGTTCTGGAGACTGAACCCAGGTCCTTGTGCTTGCTGGGCAAATAATTAACCTCTAAGCTATAGCCCAGCCCAGGAACCAGAATTTTTAGTAAGTGTTTCTGTGAGGGACCTAAGAACCACATTTCATGCATTTCATTTGATGTATGATAGTGCTGTGTTCTGGAGTTATACCATTCAGGTTTGAATCCTGCCTCCATTACTAGAACTATGACCTTGGGCAAATGATGGAATCTCTGAGCCCATTTTCCTTGTCCTTTAAAGTTGGAATGTGTAGAATAGTAGCTTTCTCCTAAGGGAGTCACAGGGTCTTTCTGCGTAGCCCTGACTGTCCTGGAACTGGCTCTGTGGGCCAGCCTGGTCTTGAACTCACAGATACCCACCCCGCCTCAGCCTCCCAAGTGCTGGGATTAAAGGCATATGTCACCACAGCTGGCTCTCCACAAAAAAAGATTTCTTTTAGGGGCTGGAGAAATGGCTCCACAGTTAAAAGCACTGGTTTCTCTTACAGAGGACTGGGTTTCATTTCCAGCACCTACATGGCAGCTGACAAACATTTGTAACTCCAGTTCTACTCAATCTGATGCCCTCGTTTGCCCTCCAAGAACACTGCACACATGTAATGCACACATACATAAATACAGGCAAACCATCCATACACATAGAAAATATTAAGATCTTTATTTTAAAATATTTAATTTTAATTATGTGTGTACATGTGGCTGTGTGCACATGGATGCTAATGCCCTCAAAGGTCAGAAGAGGGTGTCAGATTCCCTGGAGCTTCAGTTATAGGCAGTTGTGAGCACCACCCAATGTGGGTGTGGCAAGTTGAACTACTATCCTTTACAAGAGCAGCAAGTGCTCTTAACTGCTGAGCCATTACTCTAGCCCCTGATGTGTGTGTGTGGGGGGGGGTTGTTGCTGTTGTATGTTTGTTTCCCATAATAGCACAACCAAGGAGACAAGATAAAGTGGAACAAGATAGCTCCCAAACTCAGTCGTACTAGTGTGGATGGGATTGCCCTGGGATTCATAGAAAGGGAGAATCAGCTGTCTGTGTGGCCAAGCCTATATTCTTCCAGATGCTTGGTTATCTAGAGATCCACAGCTCCCTCTTTCCCTTTCTCAGTAGTGCAGCTGAAATGGACTCTGGGTGTGCTAGAATATAGAGAACATGGTAGGTGGGGAGAATCTAGCTGGAGAAAGAATCAGCCAGCTCAGACTGGACTTCTGCTCAGAGTCTACTCTCAGATAGGTGTCCCTTACTGATACTTCCCAAAGAAGTACTTCCAGGCCTGTTAGAATCCACCCATTAGTCAAAACTACCATCTGCCCTTGTCATACCTATAATTCATACATATCCCCTACAGTTGCCAGTTAAATTATAAGATGCCCAGTTGAACTTTGTCTAATCATTTTCATATGCCTTTCCCAAATGCCACATGACACTCACCTATTTTAGACAACTACTAATGTAATATTGAAGTTTAACTGAGAATTGAGGTTTTATTTTCTTTCTTTAGTAGCTCTGTCCCACTGTCCTTCAGAACCTCCCCTGCAGGCCACCAAAGTTTGTCCACCGTTTGTTTTGTTCTTAACTGAGAATTTACACTGTAGGCCGTGTAGGTAGACTAGAAGCTCTCAGAGGACAAGTCCGGCCCAGGACTCAGGCAGCACCTCTCAGGAGGATCCCCTGCTGGATAGTTAAGCAAAGAAATCCATCTCCAGCTCTGCCCCCAGCTGCCCCCAGGCTTATGAATTGTCTGGCCCAGGGAAGGGTCTACCCAGAGAAGTGCTTTTTTCTAACTGATCTCCCCAGAAATGGGTGCCCCCTTTTCACCAGTTGGTTGGAAGGTATGGTGGAAGAGGGTGCTGTTTCCAATTAGTGACACACAGGGAATGCCTGTTTATAAGATGTATTTTCAAGAACTTTTTCCAACTCCTCTACCCCAGTAGTGTCTTTTTCTAATAGCACAAAACTTTGAGAGCGATTGAAGCCCTGAGCCTCAGGGTTCAGAACACTGAGTTACTTTTGCTTAGCCTTTAATAGATTCCAGATTATTTTTGCAGCTCTCACCTAATCCTAGAAGGGCAACATCCTGGTCCCATTTACATTTTACAGACGAGTGGACTGACACAGCGCCTGCGTTCACTCTCAGTGGTAGATACGATGGCGTTCACTTTCGCTCAGTGTATGTGTAGCAAAGGCTGCCAGAGAAATCTTTCTGTTCCGTTCTCACACACTGTATAGGTTAAATGGAGGCTTTGGGGATGTATGCCCTTCAGTTTCATGCTATTCTGGGAACTAAATGACATATACTCTCTTGCTACTCATGAAGAAAGCGAGACTTGAAGTAGATGATCCTTTGCCAAAGGTGTCACTACTGCATCCTGCCATTTACTGTGTTCCACGTAATACTAGGCATCATGCTTGCTCATACGCAGGCATTATCATCGAATCTTCCCCAGACCCCAAAATCTATGCATCCTTTCCTATTTCCCCATGATAAGATATTCAGAAAGGGTGAGTAGCTCAAGACTACACAGCCTGCTGGTGCCTGCGGCGAGACTCTGAGCATTTCCAAAGGAGCTGGTCTCAAACTTCAAGCCCCCAGCTTCCTGACTCCAGCCCTGGCTTCTCCTCCCTCAGTGACCTCGACCCGCACCTGACTGAAACCATAAACCCTGCGCAAGCCAGGACCCTTTACCAAAGTCGCAGGTAACTGAAGGACTAGGAGATCTATCCGCTCGGGACCTTCCTGGAGAGACCAGGACCAAGGAGGAGAGTGGCAGCAGGCCCCGGGCGAGGCTGCACCGCGGGCGGAAGAGTCTTGGGCGAGCTGCTGGGCTGGTGGGTGGGGCAGCGCCCGGCACTCCCTCCTCTCCCCCTTCGGCGGGCAGGCATCGCGGGTGCAGGACGACCTCGGCCGGCGGGGAAGCAGGACTCTCGAGAGCCCCGGGAGCTGGCAGGTCCGCCCGTGGATCACGACAAGCCGGCATTCGCAGGAGTCGGGCATAGCTGACCACTAGCGACCCGCAGCTCGCGGCGATGGTGACTGGCATGAGCCTCCTGCTGCGCGCCCTGCCGCTGATGTTGTGGGGCTGCCGGGATGCACAGCCCGCCCGGCTAGGATACCAGGAGCTGCGCCAGGAGGCGGAGGTACGGTGTGTGCCTGGCGGAGAGGGGACACGATGGTCCCCTCCGAGCGACCAACTGTGTGCCCTTGCTCTGATAACTTGCACACAAAGAGACGGGACAGGATTTCTCCCTGTACCAGAGCTGTGTGGGAACCACACAGGCCTGCGATCCTGCACTGACTAGCAGGGTCAAGAGACAGCCACCAGATGGGACAGTTGGGCAGGCTAGTGCCTAGAGAGAACTCCACCTTACCGCTAAGCTGGGGAGACTAAGGTGACACATGCAATGTCCCGCACCTTGGGTGTAGTGCTGACTGGCCAGAGCAATGGGTACTGCTGACTGGCCGGAGCAACCGTGGCCTCCTGGCTTGTCTAGCTAAAGCAAGCCTTTTAAACTGCTCAAAAACTAATTTAATCGGTCAAACGGGACAGTCTGCAGAGGCCAGTATTAGGGAGCGTTAAATAGTGCTTTAGGACCGAAAGTGAGAAAAGGTGACAGAGGTAAATAAACCTCAAAAGATTTCTTGTTTCACTTTTCTCAACTGCCTGGCGCCGGTAGCACAGTGGAGAACCTTAGTGAGGTGGAATGAGGATTAGTGTAAGGGGTCTGTTTTCCACTTTGTACTAATACCAATTTCTCTCTCTCTCTCTCTCTCTCTCTCTCTCTCTCTCTCTCTCACACACACACACACACACACACACACACACACACACACACACCACCCGAAAGCATCTCTCTGTTCTTTTCACCTCTCAAGAATAGCACTATTGTAAGAAAAGATGAAACAAACTTTCAACACTTGAGTCCAGGTTCTTAGCCGGTCCTTGCTCCCCTGCCCTGACTCCTTCCATTCACTAGTTCCCATCACGGTTTGGGGATATCTGGAAAGGACCTTGTCTTAACAGGCAATCTGCCCTCCAACTCAGTCAGCCCTTCCCTTTGCAATAGAGGAGGCACTCTCTGCTTTCGCATATAAGGATTCGCTTGTCTCTCTGGATTTGCTCTTACAGCATCAAGTACAGTCTTGAGGTCCCAGGAGAAGGCTTCTGCCTACAAGGCCAAGTCTTGCTAAGAGTCCCACCCCACCTCCCCCTAGGCAATCCCTGGCAGAGGAACAGAGGCAGTATCTCTGCCGTCCATGCCTGTGGTGGCCCCAGATGGAGAGAATTTCATCTTGGGGTATGCTTGGGAAACTTAATATCTAGCAGATTGAGTAGGGACTCAATCTGTTTAACATAAATTGGGGGAGGGGGATTTTAAATTCTAAGCATTAAAACCGTTTTAAATGCATAAATGCTCTGGAACTATGTAGTGGGTGTACATCTCCGTGTATCTATGCAAGAGCACGTGGGTATATACAGTTGTGTGTGAGAGTCTATCTGTGTCTCTGGGCATGGTTACAATGTCCATGGTTTACAAGGGCTTCCAGACCTGCATGCACAGGGCAAGTCGCTTAATCAGTAGGCACTCTGTCTGTTTCACAAGACTGTTGTATGGTTTCACTGAAATTATGTATCTAAAACACTCAGCCTGGTACCTAGTACATAGAAAACAGTCTGTCCAAAGAAGTTCTTCTAATGTTGATGTTGGAATTATCTGCATCATTATCTTAGAGCACCGAGCTGCAGGTTTAGAGCTCCTGGCCAGGAGTCTAGCTCTCCAACAATAGCACAGAACAAAACATGTAAAGCATTTATTTCCAGCACCGGCCAACAAGCAACAGAGGACTGCAGCTCCTAATAGTTTTGCAGTGACTATGGCTATGACAAATTATGTCTCATAAAACCAGGCACCATGGCACACACCTGTAATCTCGACACTGGGGAGGTCTGTGCAGGAGGATCAGAAGTTCAGGTCATCTTTGGCAGCATAGTGAATTTGAGGCCAGCCTGGGATACATGAGACCTTGTATCAAAAAATCAAAACCAAGCAAAACAAAAACAACCAAAAAAGAAAAAGAAAGAAGCCTACCTCCAAGATTTGGTGAAATAAAGCAACACTTTATTAAGTTCACAGATACTGTGGATCAAAATTTCAGATAAGGCCTATCAGGGTAGCTTCTCTCCACTCTAAAATGCCTGAGGCTGTTCTCTGACATAACTGGCAGTGGACCCTGGCTCTCAACCAGAACACTGGGTCACTGGGGGAAATACAGTCATCACAGAACGGGAGCTCTGAGGGTGAGCCCACCACCTCCCCAGCTTTTGGTTTGGACACAGTTCCATGACTGCAGTGCAGGGAAGTGGACCAAAAGCAGAGCGGAGTCCTGCTGAACTGCGGGGTGTGTGTGTGTGTGTGTGAAATACAGAGCTTAGGGCTGTTGAAGCGGCCTGATGATTGGAGCACTGTGCTGCTGACAAGGGAAGAGGCTCAAGGGGATGCCATAGCCCGTATGGGGATGACTTCCCAGGTGTGTGCAAGTTGAGAGGGTGTGGGGCTCACTGAGGACAACCGCTATGTGACTGGGAACAGAAGGCAAAACTCTGGAGCAGGTCTAGAAGATGTGAGAGGTCTGACCCAGACCCCCCAGAAATGTACAAAGACTGAATACCCAAAGTGTCCATGAAAGCCTACAGTGATGTCGTGCTTCAGTGTTGAAAATGGTCCCATGAGAATAAAGCTGAGAAATGAGCGCACATAGAATGTGTTGTCTCCTGCTGGAATTTCTTTAAAAGACAACTAGCTAAAGGAAAATACCCTATGTGTTGGGCTGTGTAACACATTCAATATGTCTGACGATTGCACAGGATATGAAGGGGTAGGAAAATGAAATTTTACTGTCATGGATTAATAGATTTGTAAACTGGAATTATTTGGTGTGAAACAGAAAATGGGATGTGTCAAGTGGGAAGTGCTATATTGGTGTAATAGTAACTGTAAATAGACTAAAATAGGTTAAGGATGTACTGAGATAGGTTAAGGAAGTCAGTCATACATATGTCCCTGCCCATCCCCCCTCCCACAGAAAACAAAACAAAGCCTCGCAAAGATCCTACCTCCACATATTTGCATATTCTGGACATTCTGTATAAATGGACTCATATAAAATGTGGTGGGGTGATTTTCTTTTGTAGGGGGGAGTTGTGGCTTTTTAAATTTTGCTTTATTTTTAAGACAAAGTCTCACTATGTAATTCCAGGCTGCCTTCATTTTCACTATGTAGCTCAGTCAGACTTCAGATTTATGGTAACCCTTTGGCCTTTGTCTCCCCTGAGGCTGGGATTACAGGCATAAACCAGTATTCCCTGCCTAAAATGTGGTATTTTGTGGAGAGTGGGAGAGTTTGAACATCTCTCGCCCAATAAAGAGCAGAACAAAGCAAGTGTGGTGGCACATACACTTAATCCCAGGACTCAGGCAGATCTCTGAGTTCAAAGCTAGCCTGGTCTGCAGAGCAAGTTCCAAGATACCTGGGACTACACAGAGAAATCCTGTCTCAAAAAAAAAGAGCAAAGGAAAGAATAAATTAACTTTAAAAACAAACAAACAAAAAACAATGGTCTCATGGTGTCACACATCTTTATTTCCAGCACTTGGTAGGCAGAGAGGCATGTGTATCTCTGTGAGTTTGAGGCTACCTAGCAAGTTCTAGAACAGCCAAGGCTACAAGAGTCTCAAAAATAAAATAAATACATAAAAACAAAAACTGGGCATTTGGAGCAGTGGTGAAGTGCTGGTACCATGTGTAGATCCTGGGTTTGATTTCCAGCACAGGTGCTTATATATCAGGATGTTGAGATGGCTCAGTGGGTAAAGGCACTTGCTGATCAAGCCTGACAGCCTATCTATCTCAGTTCAATCCCCAAAACCCCCAGTGAAAGGAAATACACATGCATGCCAGTGCCACTGTACACATGGTGTACACACACGCATGCACACACACAAGTAATAAGTTAAAAGATAAAGAAATGCTTAAAGTTGTAGAAGGCTTGAGCAACCATGTTAACTGTATTAACCTAATTAATACTGTTGGGAAAATGCCCCTGTAAAGCCCAGAATATGAATTCTTTTCAAGTGCATGTGAATTACTTACCAACATCGCCCATACACTGTGTCATAAAGTAAGTCCAAGTAGACTCCAAGCAGGAGTAGTGCAGGTTATGCCTTCTGACTAAAGCAGAACTAAATTAGGAATTGGGAACAAGATATCCGACAAAGCTCTAAACATTTAGAAATTGGACAACACACTTCTGAATTAACCACAGGTGAATGAAATCACAAGAAAAACTAGAAAACACATGACACAGCAGTATTTAGGGATACAGCTAAAGCAATATTCTTTTAGTGAAATTCAAATGCCTGCTGAGTACAAGAAAATCTTTGGAGGGGGTGTTGAGACTGGGTCCTTCCATGTAGCCCCAGCTATCCTGGACCTCATTCTGTAGACCAGGCTGGCCATGAACTCACAGAAATAAAGCACCTGCCTCTGCCTCTCAAGTGCTGGGATTAAAGGTGTACATCTCCATGTCCAGTCTAGGAGGAAGGTTTTTAGATCAGTGATCTAGATTTATAGTCTAGAGATGGTAGGAAAGGAACAGGAGAGTAGAAGGAAAGAACAAAATAAGCTACATGATCACGGGCTGATCCCTTCACTTCCTTGGGCTACCGTAAAATCAGGAGATAGGTTTGAAAGACTTTGAAGATTCTCTCTAGCTAAAATGTTATTTGGCTTTGGTGTTTGTGCCTAGTGGCTGTGCATCTGTGTGTGTGTGTGTGTGTGTGTGTGTGTGTGTGTACAAACATCTGCCTGTATGGCCATATCTGTGTCTGTAGCTTTGTTTACTTTAGAGTTTTTGGTTTTTTGTTGAGACAGAGTCTTGCTTTGTAGCCCACACAGGCCTCAAGCTTGTGATCCTCCTGTCTTAGCCTCCCTAGTGCTGGGATTGTAGGTCATGTCCATCTGGGCATGTCTGTGTTCTCCAATTGTCACGTGTGTTCTTATATCCAGTGTGCTCGGGTCTGTGTTTTCTTTGTGTGCAGAGTGATAACGTCAAGGGCTTTCCAGAGTGGGTTTTGCCTGGGAAAAGATTTACTGCTTCCAAAACATTATGAACAAGTTCATTGTTGTCCACTTAGGAAAATCGGAGCCACTCACAACGCCCCCAAGTAGGAAGAGCCCCAGCACTGAATTGCAAGATTGGGTTAATGAATAACATCACCACCCTGGCCCCCATTTCCAGCCAGGTTCTGTCCTATATTAGGCGACAAACTATCCCAAGGGATGTATCTACTCTTAGCTTTGTTTGAGTCTTTTTACAACAACCAGGCTACTAAGTGGTTCCAGGACCTGCCTTCTACTCAGTGGCCTTCCAATATCTGCACAGACACCCCCAGTGTACAGTCCCAGAAACTGGACTGTTTTATTTCTCCAGAGACTCTCTCGGGCTTCTGTGGAGTATCCATGCCAAGATGTAGTGTCTCTTTCTCATACCCCAGGGCCATTCATTAGACTTTTTGTGAGTCAGAAACCAGAAGCCTGGGCGTGGAAGCCATTCCCAGGAGCTCAGCATAGTGACTCATGAGTAGAGGGTGGAGAAGTATAAGGAGCAGTCCTGGGGCTCACAGAGGACCACAAGTTGGTGGAAAAGCCTTTATCCACCAGATGTTGGCCTTTTTGCAGGAACAGGGTTCCGTGCAGTTGGGAACCTATGGCTTGTCAGATGGTCTGCTAGGGTGTGAAGAGAAAAAAAGCCATCCTGGGCTCCATCTGACAACCATGGAGCCCACTAAGCAAGCTACCCTCACTTCCTGCAAGGGAAAAACCCCAGTTTCATCTCTGGTGTAGCCGAGAGCCACTGCTCCCAGGTCCAGGTTGGGAGAACAGCTTGGTCACCCCCTCCCTCACCCCTCCTCTGCATGAGAGCTGCAGAATCACTAAAGCAGATGTCACCACAACACCTGAGCTAGTTGTCAGGGGATCTGGATTCAATCACTGGCTCTACCCCTCACTGGGACACTTCTGCAGGCCACTGTGCTCCCCTGGCACCAACTGTCCTTTAACATGGGAATAAGTTCACCTGCTCTGGCTGTCTTCTTGGAAGGTGGTGGTAACATTCAAAAAGAGGCATCATGTCTAGAAAGTTCCACAGATTTCAAGGACTGCTTGTGCTCCTGGTCACCAGGGAAACCTCTTTACGTAGAGAGCAGGTCAAGGCAGGACACCAGCTGCTGTCCCTCCCTCACATCTTAACTTGGCCACTAGCTAAAGGTGTATTTGAGGGGTAAGTGGAACCCACAGTGTGCCTATGTGGAGACAGAAACGATGAAATAGAAATGACATGGAGCCCAGTGTGGTGGTGCACGTCTGTGGTCCCAGCACCAGGAGACGGAGAGGCAGGAAGATTGCTGCAAGTTTCATGACAGCCAGCACCCCAAAAAACAAATTAAAAGGGAGGGTATAGAAGGAAGGAGGGAAGGTAAAAAGAAATGACAAGAGAAAGAAAAGGGGAAAAAAGATGGGCTACAGTGTGGGCAAAACAACATAGTTTCTGCATGAGTTTGCCATTTTACAATTCTTTAAATGCTGCGTTACTTTTATGGCTGTTGTTGTGTGCGCGTGTGTATGTGTGTTCATAGTGGCCAATGTGTGCCGCTATGCACGTGTGAGGGTCAGAGGACAACCTGCAGGAGTCGATTCTCTCCTTCCATCATGGGAATCAAATTTAGGTTGTCTGTTCCGTTTGGTGGCAAGTGCCTTTACCTGTTGAGCCATCTCGCCAACCTCTTTGCTTTATTTTTGCTTCTGAAACTGATGCAGAGAGTATTTAAGAGACCTGTTGCTAGAGTTACCCCTGTGACGGCAGAAGTTAAAATGACATCTTAGCAGGATGGCTTCCCTGAAACTTTCCCAGGGCATCTTACTGAATCTGGGGATGCTGTGGTGAGGTCAGGCAGTGTGGTCTTCCACCCAGTCAGGCAACTCTGTCAGAGTATACACACTGGTCATTTATCTACAATGACAGCAAGGCCTGAGATATATCTAAGAATATAACCCAGTCCCCCCTTTTATAGAAGATCCTGAGGCCCAGAGAATAGCAGGCCTGAGAACACAGCAGCAGCAGCAACAGAACAGGGATTCACCCGGTTCTCAGCCCAGTGACTCAGTTCTTCACTCTGCCCAGTTACCCTGCTCAGAAATGGCCAGAATTTTCCCTTCCTCCCCAGCCACTAAACAGACTGAGCTAGACACACACCCTCTCATGACAAGTAGGGACCCATGCTGGGTGACATCCCATAGAGCAGCCATTCCACCCAGCTGGCTGATCTGGCGAGCATGCTCATTTCACTCAGGCACCACAGCCACTCCCGGGACTTTCAGAGATGATTCCCCAGAAACGTGGCCCCATCCTTACTCAAGATGGGCAAGGCATGTTGGCACATTTTTAGGCCAAAGCTGGGTGAATCACCTAAAGGGCAAGGTCCTCAGCTTCCTCTCCCTTTAGACATTGCCTTGGGCTCCCTAGGAGAGGGAACAGGCAGGTAGAGAGAGACCAGGGAAGAGAGACAACCACCTACTTGTACTTTAGGGTAGGGAGGAACTGCCTGGCACCACCTTCAGGGAAAGCGGTAAAGGTATGACCTTGGATAGAGCTCCGAGTCCCTAAGACACGCGAGCCTAGCCTCAGAAAATGGAAGCCAGAGGAGAAATGCCACCTTCGAAGGGCAGGTGGTGGGCAGGGATAGAAGTCTGGTGCTCTTCCGCTAGTCTGAGTCTTGTAAGATTCTTGTTCCCCACCCCATTCCTTCTCTTCTTCACATTCAAGGTGGGTCATTTCTCTCACCTTGGCAGAGAATCTAAGGGACAGAAAAATAGCAAAGGGTTAAGGACAGTTCCAGAGGCAGGATTCGAACCTGGTTACCTCCTCACTCCTCTACTGCCCAGAGTTTCTGAGTGCTAACAGTAGCAACGGGGCCCTTCCTGTGTGTCATGCCTAAATATGCAATATTATACATAAGCATGAAAGTTCATAAATCTAGATGATCCACATTGTAATATTTGAGTGCTGTTATGGAAATATGAAATGTCAAATTCTTAAAATGCCTTTTTCTCATTCTCTGGTGCTGGTGGCCTGGGCGGGGTGTTCTTTCTGCTTACAGGGAATTTAGATCTGCTAAGCCGCTGCAGAGGCCAGAACTTCCCTTCTGATGACCCCTGAACCCGCCTCTGCCTCAACTTGTTGCCAGAGTACCAGGCAATGCTGCCCAGCCAGGAAACAGGGGCCCCGCCATACAACTTCCCCTCCTCCCCGCTGTCCCAGAACCTCAGCCAACTCCCTGATAAAGTCTGGGCCGGTTTATAGGGAGAGAAACAAGGGAGTGCCAGCAGGGCTGACCTGTGACCTGGTCTCTTGAAAGTCACTGGTCCAGTTAAAGGACTTCCTTCTAAAGTCCTCTTTTCAGCCTCACCAAGGGAGAGGGAAGTGGCAAGGAAGAGAACCTGAACTTGGCTGACATGAGGCAAATACCAGGGAGCAGCCCCTGAGCAGACACAGAGGCGTAGGTGGGCTGTATGCCAAAAGCCTGTGGTTAATTTTCCCTGCTCACCAATGAAACCAGTGCTTGCTGGGCATTTACAACGTGCCTGGCACTGAGCCATATGTGCAGCGCTTTATTTAATTTATTTGTGAGATAGTGTCTTACACTGTAGATGGCCTTGAACTCAGTACCCAAGCTAGTCTTTAGCCAAAGGCCTCTGGCCTCATCCTCCTGAGTGCTGGGATCACAGGCATGTACTACCACACTCTGAACGAATTGGCCTGTAGTCTTTCTGGGGATCCTGTGGGTAAAACAACAACAAACAAACCAAGTCTCCCAGATGTTTTGTGTCCTGTCACCAAGTAGGATCAGGGTTAGAAATATTCTCTAGCTCAAGTCCTGTGATCAACATTTGATTTTCTTGATTGAGACACTCCAACCCCTTTTACCCCATAAGTGTCTGAAATGACATGCATTTACAAAGGCAAAGGAGAAAGCCAGAGTGCTGATGCTAACCCACCTGCAGAGAAACAGCAAGGCTGGTTTGGGAAGAGTTCAGCTGTCCAGAACCAGGGCTCCTTACAGAAAGCGTCTGTTTATTAAAGGCTTATAGCTGAGGTTGCAAAAGGTGGATGCAAAGGTTTAGTTTACTTGCTTTGCTTTGCTTTGTTGGTTTTCTTAAATTATTTTTAATCTTATTTTTATTTATTTATATTGTAAATTTTTTTGTTTTATTTTGTTATTGTTTTTCAAGACAGGGTTTCTCTGTGTAGCCCCTGGCTGTCCTGGAACTCACTCTGTAGACCAGGCTGAGCTTGAACTCAGAGAACCCTGCCTGCCTCTGCCTCCTGAGTGCTGGGGTTAAGATGTGCACTACCACCTGGCTTGTCTGGATTTCTAAAACACACTTCATTATGTATGTGCATGAATGAACATGCCTGTTCACTACAAGCCTGGAGAAGCTCCCAGAGGTCAGAAAGGGGCATCAGGTTCCCTGGAACTGGAGTTATAAGTGGTGTGGGCCACCATGTGGGCACTGGGAACAGAACCTCAGTCCTCTGCAAGAGTAATAAGTTCTCTTAACTGCTGAGCCATCTCTCCAGCTCCTGTTTTGTTTTTGAAACAGGGTCTCATACAGCCCATGTTGACCTCAAACTTGTTACATAGGTGAGGCTGGCCTTGAACTTCTGATCATTCCCTTGTTTCCCAAGTGCTCAGATTGCTGGGATCCACTGATGTGGAAAATGAGAAATGAATGTAAATGAAATCCATTGAGGAAACTTGCCAGTCCTTTGAGAGTCTGTCTCTTCCAGCTGTGTGTTTGACCTGAGGCAGCAGCTATGACTGGAATTACTTTGAGTTAGTAAATACAGCAAAGAAAGGTGAGGATAAGAGAACAAGGAAATCAGAAAATTGTTCCTGTATAGATAAGCCAACAAAAAAAAAAAGATATTGGGTCTGGTTGTGGTGGCACACTCCTTTAATCCTAGCACACAAAAGGCAGAGACCGGGCCAGACTTGTGTGAGTTCAAGTTCAACCTGGTCTATAGCTCCGGGTGAGGCAGAGCTACATAGTGAGACCCTGTCTCAAAACAAACAAAAATTTAAGACGCTGTACATTAGAGTCAAGAAGTGGAAGATCTGGGAATGAGCCTCAGTTGGTAGAATGCTTGCCTAGCATGAACAACAACCTGTATTCAATCCTCAATACCACGTACACCAGCTGTGGTGGTGTGTGTCTGTAATCCCTGCACTCAGGAGATGAAGGCAGGAAGACGAGGTCATTTAATCTTCATTCAAGGTCATTCTGACTGACAGGAGAAATTCAAGGCCAGCCTTGGATAAATGAGACGCATGGCTTGTCTCTTAAAGAGACAGAACAGATCATTACAGATCATGGGACATTATCCACTTGTGTTCATTTTGCCTCTGGGGAAGTTGCAGATTTCTAATTCAAAATATACATCTCTAGAAAGTCTTATTTTTATTTCGCATAAAAGATGGTGAGTACATTTGATGTCAAAGGGACTTTAGTGTCCTCGCCTTTGGAAGAGGAGAATTAAAAAACAGCTAAAATTAGAGGGATCGTTTTATGCAAGACCAAGCAGGGCAGAGCCAGCAGTCTACAGCTCCTAGAGCTCTTAGATGTTTCAAGGCAAATGTGATGCATGTGGATGGTGCACACATGCATAGCACATACCCTAACTGCTCCGTGGGGGGCTTCCTCCTACGTGGCAGGTGCCTTTTAAGTGCTTTTGGGACTAGTCCTCATAAAAGAACAGTTCTTAATAATAACTACTCTGTACCTGAGAAACGGGCAGCTGAAAGTCAAGCAGCTGACCGACAGAGGATGAGGCTCACTTGATGGGGTGACAAAGCCCCGCAAACAACACCTTGGGTGTGAAAATAAAATCCTTCCTTCCCTCCTCACTCCCTCGTTTTCTTCCTTCTTGGGTCTCATTCATTCCAGGCTGGCCTTGAAATCCCTATGTAGGTAAGAAGTAACTTGAGAGATGGAAATCTAATCTAGAACAGCCCGCCTCCAACGCCCATCACTGTCCAGCACACTCTGTTGGATTTCTGGCAATGCCAGATTATAAGGAAGCCGGATGTTGGGATATATTGAGGAGCTTGCCTGCAAGCCTCCAGCTAGTCGTGATGGCTTTTTGACTTTAATCCCAGAATTTTTTCTGCTATAGTTTCCAAACATTCTTAGGACAGGAAGGGAAACTGGCCTGGATGTAAGTGCTTCAGACCTTTGGGTACACGGATGCCACATGTTCCTCTCTCCTTCAGGTGTTCCTGGAGAAGTACGGATACTTCAGTGAGCAGGGCTCCAAAGCTGCGGCCTCCACTCAGTTCAGCAATGCCATCAGGTATGATGGAGGGATGTGAAGGGGTGCAAGATACATAGCTCCAGTTTTGTCCCCCTCCCTCTGTAGTCCTTTCTCTCCATTTTTCCTGGCAGAGAGTTCCAATGGGTGTCGCAGCTGCCCATCAGTGGTGTGCTGGACCAGGCCACACTGCATCAGATGACACTTCCGCGCTGTGGGGTTGCAGACACTGACAGTCATGCGGCTTGGGCAGAGAGGACCAGTGCCCTGTTTGCTGGGCACCGGGCCAAAATGAGACGTAAGAAACGCTTTGCAAAGCCAGGTGAGTGCACTGAAATCCAATTAGGCTGGGATTCCCCGGTGCCCAGAAGAGCCCCATTGAGCGGGAACTCTGAGAGAATCCTCTCTGCAGCTCTTTTGACTAAGGATCATAATCATGAATATGGATATTTAACTCTAAATTATATCTGCATTGATGAATTTTCATTGTACATGTATTCTCCAGATTAAACCCATCAAGCCGACTTAATTCTCTGATCCATATTCTACACAGGGCAGTTAAACAGTTGTCAGTGGTTCTTGTTCATATTTTATTGAAGTTATTTCCATAAGAATCGAGACTTTTCATAACACTTATTCAACCAAGATGTGATCTGTCGATGAGTTTTATTTTGTTCATAGAACCTTTAAAAAAAAAAACAGTTTTAGCTGGGCGGTGGTGGCACACGCCTTTAATCCCAGCACCCAGGAAGCAGAGACAGGTGGATCGCTATGAG
The DNA here is from genome assembly GCA_028555095.1 of Dicrostonyx torquatus. Lineage (NCBI taxonomy): Eukaryota > Metazoa > Chordata > Mammalia > Rodentia > Cricetidae > Dicrostonyx > Dicrostonyx torquatus. The sequence continues at coordinate 201,471 of JAQHUG010000114.1, forward strand.
TTTGAGGGCAGCCTAGTCTACGAGAGCTAGTTCCAGGATAGGCTGCAAAGCTTAAAAAAAAAAAAAAAGTTTTATTTAGATGGAATTCACTTGCCATGGAATTTACCACTTAGAGTATCCAATTCAAAGGGGCTTATTTTATTTGTAGAATTGTGCAACCATTACCACAAGCTAATTCCTCTTTCCAGAACATTTCCATTATCCTCTGAAGAAACCCCATGCCTGCTATCAGTTAGCTCTCCACTGTACCTTGCTGCCAGTCCTGGCCGCCACTAATCTTCGTGTCTCAGGGGACCCCTCCATATTAAACGTCTCATCACAGTCCATTGTATGCGCTGTACAGTTTCTCCTGTTGGGATTTTTCCTTTTCTTCTCTTTCCCTCCCCTCTTTTCCCTTCCTGCTCCTTTTTTTCCAGTGCTGGGACTGGAACCCAGGGCCAAGGAGGATGCCACTGACCTACATCAGAAAACCTCTCCCTCTTCCTTGTCTCCTGCCTCTTCTTTCTTCTCCTCCTCTCCCTCTTCTCTCCCCTCCCTCCTCCTCCTTCTCTCTCTTCTTCCTTCTTCTCTCCCCCTCAAATATTCCAGTGTCATTGCTTCCCGTCTACAATTATGAATTACTATTATGAATATTTGATGCTTCTCTCAGTTTTCCACAACTAATAAGTTTTGCTATGTGAAATTTTGGTACCATGATTGCTTTGACTGAGTCAGTTTTTCTTTGCTCGATTTTTGCAGCTTTCAAGGTTGTTCACAAGATAAGGTTTTTCTGTCAGATTTTCAAGTATAATTAATTTTACTGTGCACATGTTGGATGGTGGCCACTTTTATTTGTGCTGCTTTTACCGACTTCACTCACTGAACACACGATTGAATGCCCAGAATTTGCTTTCATTTCTTAGTTGATGGCTAAGGAGCTTGTGGGCCGCTGCAGGGTGGCCATTCCCAAGCATGTGCTAGGCCATTTCTGCTGCATTCCCTTGTTCATCCATCCTGACTTCCCTGTTCTGAATGACCATATTCATCCACAGTCAGCTCTGGGGTCAAAGTGTCCTTGGTGTCAGCATGCTGTCCACCCCATTGTGTTTCTGGGCATCAGAGAAGAAGAGTGAAGTAGAAAAGGGGAGGGACACACGCATGACAGGCTGGAACAGAAAGAACACTACCCGGAAGCATGATCAGCTGTCATGACCAAATCATGTCTCTTGGTTCTGATCCCTCATCCTCATGTAGGAGTCAGACCTTCTTAGTTTGCAAAGGAGAGCTCTTTGGGATGACTTAATGCAAGAGGTCTGTGAGAATGCGGTAGGAAGTGAGCAAGCCCAGAAACACTTGAGCCTGATCTCTGGGGATGCTTCCTTCTGGCTGCAGCTCATCTTCTGCCCCAAGGGAGCATCTAACTGAGTGCATTGGTAGCTAGCAGTTTGGAGTACCTGAATGCCAGATAAATTGGAATGTCAGATAAACAATAAGGAATTGTATTTATATTTTCTTATTCAAATTTGACTGGGCATCCTGGATTCATCTGCGTGCATCTGCCAGCCTCAGGTCAAGCACCCGATCCTCTCTGTGCCTGCAGGGCTGATTTCTTAGCCCCCGTTTCTTCACAGAGCTGGTGGGTCAGGGGGTTGGGTGGTGCACCCAAGTTGTAAAAGGAGATGAAAGCAAATGTGTATGTTCTCAGCCCCCACCACATTCCAGGCAACTTCACAATGTTATTCCGAAAGGTAAGCCTCGTCAACCCCACTATACAGAGGGGTAACCGAGGCTTGGAGAGATTCCACAATTCCTGAGAGCTTGTACATTCAGGACTGTGATTTCAGCCTATACCCTGCTGGGCTTCAGGGCTCCACAGTCCTTCTAGCCCACTCTTCTAACTTTTCTGTCCCTGTCCTCCTTAGCTCCTTCCCTTGCCTCTTCCCACTGGGACCCCGGAGAGAGGACATGGAGGGCAATACCACATGCTGGGGGCCTTTGGAAAGCAGCCCTGCACAGGGTGGACTTGAGATGAGGGCCAGAAACAGCTAGCTTTCTCCTGGGGTACCAAGGTAGAGGGCTAATGCTGCCCCTACCCAAACACACAGGCAGTTCCTTCCTTCCTGGTCCCTCCCAAGGAAAACATTCTTTTTAATTTTTTTTTCTTTTCAATTTTGTTGCTATTCATTCTCCCTACCCTTCCCTCACCCCACTTCACAGATGATTTTTTTTCTTGAGACCTGTCACCTTCCCTGGCTACTCAAATGACCTCCACCCTCCTTCTTTCCCATCTGGGGGGGGGGGAATGACAGGCCATAACTGCAGAAGGAAGCACCCATACCATTTGCTAGAGGGTTAAAGGTTTGGTGATGTTAGTCGGGAAGAGTCTAAAGTTGAGTCCCTCACAACAGGATGTAGGAGAGCCCAGTGCACACTGCTCTGTGCCCTGTGAAGACTCACAGCAAGCCGCAGAGTGTTCTTGTTAAAGGATGAACCGTCCTGGGTGGACACCTCTGAACCCTCAGCCTTGCCTCCACCTTCCCTGTCTCCCTCCCTTCCTCAAAATAGTTCCCTCTTCACTCCCTGAGGACTGGTCACTGGCTGAAAGGCAGTGGTTGGATGGCTGCCAGGCCAAACAAGCCCAAGGAGATGCATTGCCTTGAATGGAGTGGGGCACACCCCACCCCCACTTCCATGGGTGGAGAGGGCCCGAGTGAACCTCCCTCCCATCTGGGGAATCTCAGCCCTCACTAAGCTTTGACCCTGATGTTTAGGCAGCTTTATAGGCCTGGCATCTCTGCAGGGAGGATTGCTTCTCTATGTGGACTGTGGAAGGAGCACTGGGCCAGGGGTCAGGCCCCAGCTCAGCTTCTCTGGCACTCTGCAGCTGTGGGCAGGCGCCTTCCCCTGGGTCCCAGTCATCAAAGTCTGGGCCCGAGAATCTGGCCTGCAAGCACTGAGGCTTCCATTTGGGACTTTAATCTCTGAGCTACAGGGCTCAGAGGCCATCCCTGACAAACTCAGAGGCCAGATTTTCGGGCTGCTCTGTTCCTGGCCGCAAAGCAAACTGCAGATGGCCCCCCCCAACATAATGAATGACCTGGGGCTAGGCAGAGGCTGGAGTCCCAGCCCTTGGGGAGGAACTGAGGTTTGGGGCAAAGGGAAAGAAGCTTAAGTAAGAAGAGATGGAAAAGTTTCCTGGGCCTGTGACAAAGCACACCCTTTGTTCTCATTTGTCTTCAACGCAGAGGTCTCTAGAGTCCCTAAAGAAGCAGGGAGGAGGTCAAGGGGGCAGGGAAAGACCTCAAATATATCGTTATTTTGATTGTTGGCCAGTCACAGGCCCTAGGTTCTGGCAATTGCAGAGTGCAGCCTCCAGGAGGTGACAGGAGACCATGAGGGTGGAGGGAGAGCCTGGGGCAGGCGTAGCTGTGACTTTAGTGGCCCCACCGACTCTGCATCCAGATACTGAGCACGGGCCTCTGAGTGATTGTCAGCAAGAGGCATTTAGCTTTCTCAGACTCAGCCTGGGAAGGAATAAGACCCGAGACCAGGGATTCAGACTGATCCTTGAGGGGGTTCTTTTCTGGGCAGAAGCTACATCTTTACCATCAGATGGCATCTCTTAGGCCACTAGATTACAGACTCTCCAGGAGAAGGGTATTCTGCCCATGCTGCAGTCTCCCTTCAGAAGAGACTTATCTTCCCTCCTAGCAAATAATGGATGCCCAAGGCCAGGGCTGAGTGTTCCCTGTCAGATCAGAGGCTCCCTGGGGCCAGGCCAACCCATCCTACTGGACCTGTGGGAACAGTCTCTGCAGCAGATGTGACTCACATGGCCTTTCTGGGTGACAGGTAACAAATGGTACAAGCAGCATCTCTCCTACCGCCTGGTGAACTGGCCTGAGCGCCTGCCTGAGCCAGCTGTTCGAGGGGCCGTGCGAGCTGCCTTCCAGCTGTGGAGCAACGTGTCAGCGCTGGAATTCTGGGAGGCTCCAGCCACAGGCCCTGCTGACATCCGCCTCACCTTCTTCCAAGGGGACCACAATGATGGGCTGGCCAATGCCTTCGATGGCCCAGGTGCTGCCATAAAACCTCTTTCCAGACAGCAGGAGGGGCACCTGGCTAGGAGAGGCAGCCCGGAGGTGGCAGTGGAGTTTCCATTCTCCTTGAAACCATGGCCAAGCCAGGTTCTCCACCAAAGGACCCTCCATCTCCTCATCTGTAAACAGGAACAACAGGCTTTGTCCAAAATGTACCGGATGGCTGAAAGGACAGCCAGATAAGGTTTGGTGTGGAAAGCACTTTGGTAACTCTAGAGTGTGCTGGATTTTTGGAGAACATTCTGCGATTCTGTCTACCCCAGCTTCTAGACAGGCCCATGTTTCTATTGTTCTCCAGAGCAGACTTATAAGGTGTCTAGAGGCCACCATCAGCCCTTCCCTCCCCTGCCCCCAGGCAGCCAGTGCAAGAGGCCTTCACCCTGGCATTCACAGAGTGTTTCACAGATCCCAGCCACAGCTGCTTCCATTTGTCCCCAGCCTGCACGCTTCCTCTGCAGTATAATAATGTAAAAGTTTTTAAAGAATGAGCACATTCTTCCACTGTGCTCAGCACTGGCCTTGAGAATCCGAATACAGACCATCTGAGCACTCCGGTGAGAGCTAAGCTGAGTGGCTAGTGCTGAAGCACATTCAGGAAATGTGAATTCCTCCTGCATTTGCCAGGCTCTGACTCCACCTTTGTCAGTCCCTGCTAGCCTGGGCTTCTAGAAGGCAAGACTGGAAGGACCATGATGAGCCTTCTAGGCTAACATCACCACAGTGCTGTGTGCTAGCCTTAGCGTAGGTGTGTATGAGCCAGAGGACCTGGAAGCCACATAGCTAATAATTTCTGTGGGGATGGCTATTCCCCTGTGAGAATCACTGAGGCCCTTCACTCCTTCTGCTCACTCGTATGATAGCAGGGAGAGAGGCCCACAGCAGAGCCCTGGTAGAAGACAGGAACACAAGGATATATATGTTTATAAAAACCACACACATCAGCCAGGTGTGGTGGCACACACCTGTAACCCCGGCACTCTGGTGGCCATGAAACTGGAGGGATGGCTCAGTGCTGCATAGCTGTGAGGGCCTGAGTTCAGATGCTCAGCATGGGGGTGAGGGTGGAGACAGGAAAATCTTGGGGGACTCAGTGGCCAGCCAATCTAGCAATCTAGCCAAAATAGCAAGCTTTATGTTCAGTGAGAGGCCCCTCTCAAAAAGAAAAAAAAAATTAGGTGGAGAAGGCTGGCGAGATGGCTCAATGGTTAAGAGTGCCCGGCTGCTCTTCCAAAGGACCTGAGTTTGGTTTCATCATCTCAGGGCTGCTCGATTTGTAACTCCAGTTCCAGGGGCTCTGATGCCCCCTTCTGGCATCTGAGGGTACTAAGCACACATGGTAAAAGACATACATGCAGGTATAATACTCATAGTAGAATAACAATTTAGCTGGGTGGTAGTGGTGCACACCTTTAATTCCAGCACTTGGGAGACAGAGATAGGCAGAGGCCAGCCTGGTTTACATAATGAGTTCCAAGACAGGCAGGGCTACATAGAGACACTCTTTCAAAAAATAATATAAACATGTTAAAGGTTAAAAAAAAAGTGACTAGGAAAGACAGACATCCCAACACCAACCTCTGGCCTGTACAGGTGAGCACACCTGCAACACACACACACACACACACACACACACACACACACACACACACGGCCAGCAAATAAGACCCTGTCCAAAAGAAGTGGGGTAGGGGTGAGATGGCTCAGTGGATGAAGGTGCTTGCCCTCACTCTCAAGCCTGCATGCAGACTGATCCCCAGAACCCACCTGGTAGAAGATGAGAATTGAGTCCCTCAAGGTGTCTTCTACATGACACACTTGACACACACACTTAACCAAAATACAAACAAAAAACCAAAAGCAAACAAAAGCAGGGTCCTATTCTGTAGTTCAGGATGGCCTTGAACTCTCTTTGTAGATCAGACTGGCCTGGAACTCGAAGAGCTCCATCTGCCTTTGCCTCCTGAGTCCCGAAGGTTAGATCCCACACTGTAGACCAGCCTCGAATTCACAAAGGTCCGCCTGCCTCTGCTTCCCAAGAGCATAGGATTAAAGGCATAGGCCACCACTGCCTGACTCAAAAAAAAAAAAAAGTAACATTTTTTTAAGGAAGAAAATGTGCATACACATAGAAGCACATTGTGTTCGTCTGCCGACTCCTGAACATAACCCACCAAGGAGCCAAGTCAGGAAACAGCACAAAGCCTAACCATCCATCCTTCGAGGGGTAACCAATAGTAGTGCCTAGGATAGGCACTGTTCTAAGAATCAAGTGACACACGCTCGTTCCAAGAGATTAAGCTGTCTGCCCAAGATCACACAGTTAGTAAGGTAAATCTAGCATCTCGAAGCCCAGGCAGTTTGGCCCCTAGCTGAGTCTACTGTGATCTTCCCTTAAGATCCCTTAGACATCCGCTTACCTGCTGGCACTCCTGTGTCTATCAGACTAGAAAGGGAAGTTAAAAAATCACACACACACACACACACACACACACACACACACACACACACACACACACACACACGTAGGAGCGCGGTGTCTGCAGGAGGGGGCCCCTGGTTCTGGCTCACCCCTCTTCCGTGCCACTCGCAGGGGGCGCCCTGGCCCACGCCTTCCTGCCCCGCCGGGGCGAAGCGCATTTCGACAGGGATGAGCGCTGGACCCTGAGCCGCCGCCGCGGGCGCAATCTGTTCGTCGTGCTCGCGCACGAGATTGGCCACACGCTCGGCCTCGCGCACTCGCCCGCGCCACGCGCGCTCATGGCGCCCTACTACAAGAAGCTGGGCCGCGACGCCCTGCTCAGCTGGGATGACGTGCTAGCAGTGCAGAACCTGTACGGTGAGCCCCCAGCCCGCTCCAGACTCTACGCTAGTCCCCTAGGGTCTCCACTCTTCGGACTCTGGCTCCTCAAACAGGATTCCCCCATACCCGTCACTTCCTTGCTCCAATCTTCTCTGTTCTTAAGCCCCAGGCACCCTTGAAATCTGAATATCCGCAGACTCTGCTTTCCCCCAATACTCCACCAGTTCCAAGCAATTCATGAGTGCAAACCTCTGCCCTTAGCTCAGAACCCTTTGGTCTTCCAATCTCGCGTTATTTCTTTTCTGGGCTGTTGGGTGGGAGAGGAGTTTCCTGGATTAGTGCACTCTCAGTGAACACCAAGAACCAGGGCTGCACTCATCCCTTCCCTCTCCTTCCTTGGGTCTCAGATCATGGGCCTTGAGCCCTCCATGTGCGCCCACCCATGTCTGCTATCTCTCTTCTTGAATCTTAAGGGAAGCCTCTGGGTCGTTCAGTGGCCACCCAACTCCCCGGAAAGCTATTCACTGACTTTGAGGCCTGGGACCCTCACAGTTCCCAGAGGATACGCCCCGAAACCAGAGGTCCTAAATACTGCCATTCTTCCTTTGATGCCATCACTGTAGGTAAGATGATCCCAACTGTGTCTGGGTTGTTTTTTTTTTTTTTTTTCCCCTTTCTCCACATCTCTAGGGCTCCCATAGCTGAATGACTAGGGAATGGAGGTATCTGGAGTATAGATATCCGGAATCACATGTTTTCCTGAGGGGGCCTGTCAAGCTTAGGCCCAGCTTAGAACTACTTCCCTCAGCCCCCTTGTGCATCCCACCTTCAGCTTGTCTGGAAAACCAGTTCTAGGGCAGCACCCTCCCCAAAAGTCAGCAGGAGGCCAAAGGCCTTTCCTGTCATCTCTTGTCTGGGGACAGATGGACACTGGCAGCTGTACGTCTTCAAAGGGAGCCACTTCTGGGAAGTCACAGCTGATGGCAATGTTTCAGAGCCCCATGCACTACAGAAAAGGTGGCCTGGGTTGCCCCCCAATATTGAGGCTGCTGCAGTGTCACTGGAAGATGGAGACTTCTACTTCTTCAAAGGTATAAGCCCTGAATCAGCTGAAATTGAGATGGGGGGGGGTCCTACCCGAGGTGAAGAGAGGGGAGGATCCCCAACAATGAGACCCTAGTGTGTGGCCCAGGAAAGACTCCTTTCAGGGATGGAGCTGGGAGCGGCAAGTGTCCAGGTGGTGGCCGGTATAGAAATAGTAGGGGGAGGACTGCAGAAAAGTCAGCAGAAAGTCTGGAGGTGTCTGCCCCAGCATCCTGGCTGTGTGAGGTTGGCATGCCACTTAGCTTTTGGAACTTGCACTTCTTGGCTAGGGAAAGTAATGCTCAGGTGTGAGGAAGCCGGATAAAAGGCAGTGACTGAAGGGTGGACAGCACATGATCGGACGTGTGGTAATACTGTGTTGAACAGCTCTCCTTCAACCAGTGCTGAGTGCCTTGTGACCTAGGCACAGGGAGAGGGAGGGACTGGAGACTCTGCCCTCCAGGAATTGCTAGTAGTCAGGGAGTGATAAAAAAAAATTCAAGCCTATTCATACCTTCCCCAGCCTGGGATAGACGGATTCTTTCAGTGACGTCTGCTCTCTGCTGGCACCTGCTGGGAGTCTAGACCATAACCGGTTCCCCTCTGTCGTGTACTCCCTAGTTCTTAGCCACACTTGGACTCCAAGGGTAACTAACGGTCAGGGGCTCTCAGAAAAAGAAGGAACCAAAGGGAAAGAAATGGGGTGGAAGGCCAATGAGTGAGCGCCTCCGGCTCTGTCTGGTTCTCTCAATGCCCCACAGGGAGTCGATGTTGGAGGTTCCAGGGCACGAAGTCCGTAGGGGGTAACTCACAGCTGTGCCGGGCTAGAGGTCTGCCCCGTCACCCGGACGCAGCTCTCTTCTTCCCGCCTCTGCGCCGCATTGTCCTCTTCAAGGGCGCCCGCTACTACGTGCTGGTTCGAGGGGCGATGCAAGTGGAACCCTACTATCCCCGCAGCCTAAGGGACTGGGCCGGGGTCCCTGAGGAGGTCAGTGGCGCCCTGCCAAGGCCGGATGGCTCCGTAGTCTTCTTCAGAGATGACCACTACTGGCACCTAGATCAAGCCAAACTGCGGGTAACCAGCTCTGGCCGCTGGGCCACAGAACTGCCCTGGATGGGCTGTTGGAATGCCAACTCAGGAGGTGCCCTCTTCTGAAGGCTCTCTGTACTGAATGAACAGTTGACCGTGGTTGCTCGCCCCACCCCACCCCTGCCTGAGGGCGGGGCCTGTCTAGGAAGCCCTTGAACCTCTCAGGAACTTCCCAGTAGCACTGCCTCCAGCAGGAAATTGCATTTATTCCCGTGGTCGAAGGAGAAAAAAAAAATAGGGTTCCCATAGCCCTTTCCCTCAAGGACCTCTTTCTTTCCCACACCTGAGGGGATTCTGTTCTGATGAAGGTGCAGTCCCATGCCCATAGTGCTGACTCCCACCAAAGAGGATGTAAAACTCAACCGGGGGAGAGGACTACTCTGCAGAAACCGCCCTTTCTATGCCTTTCAGGCTCATTTCTTGGGAAATCACGTATTATTCCATCAAAGACTTCACCCTAGCTCCCACCACTAGAAAGTCGGGGTGCAGTGAAGGCTCTTCTCCACTGTCAGAGGCTCTTTGTTGGATCAAGAGGCCAAGCAAAAGGGAATGTGGTCCTCTGGACCTGACGTTTTTGTCTGGGGTGACGAAGAAGCACCCCCAGCTGGTCAGCCTAGAAGTGTAGCAGCCTTCCTTGGGCAGACTCCTCCACCCTTCTCAGTAGAAGCTAATGGACACAGAGACGATGCTCTCACATCCAACTAAGGGACAGCCGGCTGTGTGTGTATAGTTGTCCTGGAGAGAGGGGGTGCACCTCTCTTCAAAACGCAGGCCGTCTTCACCCAGTTTGCCTTCCAGATGAACGGACTTGTGCAGCAGGAAAATGGCCGAGGGTCCTTCGGGGTCTGCCCATTGCAGGCACTGGGAATGCAGCCGCCATGCTGCTCCGCAGATTGGGTGAGGCCTGTTTGTTCTCAATGGCCCCATTCTCCAGGCCACACACGCTGCAGCGTTCCGAAGCCCATTCTGTCTAGCCAAGAATAGCTGGGATTCCTGGAGAAGGTACCAGCTCCCCAGCTCTACCCTTTCGTCTGAGCCAGTCTTGGTATTACTTTTAGCATCTGGATCGCCATCCCACCCTGCCTCCTCCTCCACCCGTCAATGCCGCTGCACACACACGGTGACCACCGCGAGCCAGCTCTCAGGGACGGGAGAATGATTTGGCAGGGGAGCAGCCTGCAGTTCCCCAGAGGCATTGCTGGCCCTGTGCCCTCCTTTCTTCTCTGTGCAGTGGACAGAATGGCCTTTGACTTCCCTTAGATGCAAGAGCTTTGTACTGCCCCGTCCTGGGTAGAACACGGAAGAACCTCCCTGCTAGGCCCTGCTTTTTGGTTTTACCCTGGAGAGAGAAAGGAGGGTCCCATTTTTTTTTTTTATCACTCCACTCCACTTCAGGCGACTCTGATTAGAGACTTTATTGAGGGGTTAGAGGAAAAAGCAATTTCTTCGAAGGCTGAGAGAACCCCGAAGCTATTTTTCTTCAAGCGATGCCTCTGTTCGCCTGGCCAGAAGGACCTGAAAAAGATGCCGGTGAGGCTGTATTGGAGGCGTGGGTCAGGAGGGCTGTAGATGCTGGGTACAGTCTGGGGAGTAGCGCCTGCTGTAGTTCAGCGAGACGACAGGTGGGACCGTGAACCGACAGTGGGCCTTCTCACCGGAAGGAGGCGCTAAAGACGGCGGTTTGAAAGGACAGTTCTGTGAAACGCTCTAGAGATAGAAGAGTTTGGAGCTTTGTGGACGCAGAGGCTGGGAGTTGATGCGCTCAGAGCTCCTGGCGGCCTCTGCCTTACCCGGGTCAGGGTGTTCCAGAATACAGTGCTCAATGTAAGCTGGGTGGCTATGCAGGCTCTTGCATTTCTTGCAGAAAAGGATCTCGCAGCGCGCACAGCCCCCGCGGCGCGGTGGCCGCCGCCGCGTCTCCAACACGCACGGTTCTTCCGGGGTACCACGCTTCCTACAGGCCGAGGACGTGAGTGCTCAGTGGCCCTGCGGCCCTCCTCCCTAAAGCTCGGCCCCGGGTGCCTGCATCTCACCTGTCTGCGGGGGCCGCAAGGCCACCCAGAAGCGCGAACGGGCTGAGCCAACCCCAGAAGCTGCTGTCCGAGCGTCGCAGCAGCGCCACCTGCTGGTTGCTCGGCTCCTGGCGCAGAGGGCAGTAGGAAACCGAGCGGGCCTCGCGCTCCTCCGCGTCCCCATCCTCCTCGACCTCCGCCGTGCTCTCGGGGTCCGGCCTCTCCACCTCCGACGATGACGACGACGACGACGACTCGTCCTCCAGCTCCTCCTCCCTGGCCTCGGGCTCCTCCACCTCCTTCCTCCACAGAGGGGTCTTCACGCCTGCAGGCGGGGAGGGAGTCAGTGCAGCCGGCTGTCCTGGCTGCTTGCTGCTGGATCCTGAATTCTGCATGTGAGGGGGAGATGCCGCCGGACAGATGCTGCCTGACAAAGGGCTTCGGAGTCCCAGATTCCCGCACTGCTGCCGAGTTCCCGCCTTCCTGAGTTTCCTTGCTAAGGATTCCAAGCAAGTCACCTCGCTTCCTTCATGCTCCATTTTCCCGTCTCTGAAGCGGGGGAAAAGTAGCACCTACCTCAAGCGTGGTTGTGAGGCTGACTCTAGATAATGTCTGGGTAAAACAGTTTCCTGCTTGCCGTTGTGCAAGTATTCAACGAACATGTATTACCAACACGGAAGGAGGAGGGTTACCCAACGTTAATAAACATCAATTGTTATTTCAATAGGTGGTCGTTTATGGTTGTTTAAACAATTATAATCTATTATTATTATTATTAATATTAACATTATTATTGAGATACGATCTCACTATGTAGCTCTGTCTGACAAGGAAACTCACTATATAAATCAGGCTGGCCTGGAACTCACAAATATCTGCCTGCCTCTGCCACCATATTTTGACTTCCCCTGGTGGTCGAAGCCCAGTGTCACGGGAGGAGACCGGATCGATAGGCATAACTAACCAAACCAGAAACTGGTCTCAGGCTTGGCCAATCGCAAGTGGATTTCAGCCACATGCCCGCCTCTCTAACTGACAGACAGACATCATAACTGCAAGTAAATCAGGACCTGAAGCAAGCAAGTTCCTCGGCTGAAACTAAGCAGGTCTTCTCCAGGAGATATCAGCACATAGGCAGCCCCAAGAAAGCTAGATTTACATCGCAAAGAAGGGGACAGCACTTGGGGTTTGCCCTGGAAAGGTCAAAGGACAATTTCTACAGACCACTGTCCATCTTTTCCCCAAATTAGGAATGGAATAGAATGATAACAATGGGCAAGAAGGTGTGGGGAGGCACTGTGTTGGTTAATCTTAACTGTTAAATTGACACAATCAAAAACACCTAAGAGAGTTTGTGTGAAGGGCTTTCTAGGTTGGTTTAACTGCTGTGGGAAGACCCACCCTGAATACAAGCTGGCAGCCGAGCTGCTGCGATGCTTAGACTTACATCAAGACCAGAGAAGAGGGCTGGAGAGATGGCTCAGAGGTTAAGAGCACTGACTGCTCTTCCAGAGGTCCTGAGCTCAATTCCCAGCAACCACATGGTGGCTCACAGCCATCTGTAATGAGATCTGGTGCCCTCTTCTGGCCAGCAAGCATAAATACAGACAGAACATTGTATACATAATAAATAAAGAGAAGATAAGGGGGAGCAAGGTCTGAACAGGAACAAGTGAAAATAAGAGAATTGATGATAGAGGATAAGAATATTTAGGAAGGACAAAGCAGAGGGCTTGTAGCAAAACAACATGAACGAGAAACTGAGAAAAGGTTCAGTTTTCCTAATGTTACCATGGTGATGGGCTAGTTGGTCCAAGATGGATCAAGTGGTCCTATCTTGGTTTGTACCCTTTCTAGCCCCACTCACCATGCTTATCCATTCTTTGTAATGGAGTACTGTCTGTTCCCTCTGGTCAGGGCCTGGGATGTAAGGGATGCCCAGTACCTATAGAACTTCATATGGTTTCCAGGACCTCTGTTGGATCATAGGGGGGTGGAGTTAGAATCTCAGCTGCCCAAAGGGCTCTGCTTAGGGACCGATGCCATTTCCAGAATCTCCAGACTCAAAACCCTCATGTTCCCTACCTTGTAGAGGAGTCCAATGGAGAATAGAGGATGGCTTTGGCCCCAGATTGACTGGGTTCAAATCCCAGCTCTACTACCATCAGCAAAAACCATTATTACAGGAACAGCCGCGTTAGGCCATTGCTGGGGGTGACACATACACCAGGGCATCAGGAGTTATCTCCTTGAGTCATTCTCTAAGGCCCAGTATCCCTTGGCAGGCACACCCGAACCAACAAAACCCAGCCTGTGACCTAAGACACAAATGTTCATCTCACCTGCCTCCCCAGGCCCAATCTACCCAACAGTTCTTTGTCCTTCATTTTTCTCAGGGTAATTCTGGGGTTTAGATAAGCTGATCTCCATCCAAAGAGGGAAAAGAATGAGTTGCATTTATTGGCAAGCGCAAGCATTACTTCCTGCTGTTCATAGAGTTTGTTATGCTCAAAGAACAAAGTGAGGCCAGATACCAGAAGGTGATGAACACCTGTGATTCCAGCATGGGGGAATCTGAGACAGAATTGATTGTGAGTTTGAGGCCAACCTGGGCTTATATATGAGTTTCTCTCTCTCTCTCTCTCTCTCTCTCTCTCTCTCTCTCTCTCTCTCTCTCTCTCTCTCTCTCTCTCTCTCTCTCTCTCTCTCTCTCTCTCTCTCTCGTGTGTGTGTGTGTGTGTGTGTGTGTGTGTGTGTGTGAGAGAGAGAGAGAGAGAGAGAGAGAGAATGGGTGGGTACAATATCTTACTTGGCAATACAGATTGCCTCTGTTGTGACCATCTGGAATATCCTTGTTTGTGCAGAGAAAGGGAGTGAGGCTTTGGAAGGTTACACATACATCAGCTAAAATGTGTCTAGTTGGCCAGAGATGAAAATGGCTAACTAGTAATGGCTCCAATTTCATACCACTTATTCATTCAACAAGCCAAAGGTGGGGATGTAGGCTGGTTTAGTGTCCTGGTGATGTGTTAATGGCTACAGGCATTATCAGACTCTATGGCTTGTGCTGAGAACTCTCTGGAAATAGAAAACCCTCTGTCACTGAAGCTGAAGTCCCTTCTGCCATAGGCTGGTGTGGGCTCCAGGGACTGCCTCCTCTTTTTCCCTTCCCTTCCTTTCCCCTTCCCTCCCTTCTCTACCCCTTAGCAGGCCAGCCACAGGCCTCTCTTTCTGTGCCCCAATCCAGGCATTTCCTCAGATTCAGATTACACTGAATTCTGGGGGAAGTCACCTGTTTCTTCCATAGTCCCTAGGTACCTGCAAGGCTTCCTTTTCTAACCTGTTTGCTTTCTAAGAGGACCACTGAGCAAAATCTGAGCCATCATCTCTCAATTCTCCCAGATACAAGTGGCCCTGGAAAACAAGCAAACACTCTCTATTCAACAGCTCAGAAGGACTGTGATTTCAGCACAGCCAGCTGTCCCTGTTCTTAAGTCACCTGCAAGCTGATCCTGAGGGTAGGTGAGCTGGAAGTGCTGGAGAGAAGAGCATGTGGCTTCTAGGGGGAGATCAGGAAAAGGATTAAGGACAAGACCAGTCTCCTGGACTTGAAGGATGTGTGTGCATGTCTGTAGGGGTTTTTGCTGTCAGCAACATAAAATAGGCCTGGCTAAAGTTGGAAAAGAGGTTTTCTTGTTATGGGGAAGTTAGTGGATGTTATGGGAGAGTCCATAGACCCACCAGTCGTCCGGAATGAAGGAGATTTTGGGGCCTGGCATCACAGCTAAATTTCTACCACAGAACACGAATTGTGAAGCATAGCATCTATGGCCCCCGGAATCAGGTGGGCATGTCATCATGGCTGCCCTAAGAATGATTTCTTCACTGCTTCTGGGTACCACTGGCCCCATTTCATGAGTCTCATTGATTCCATCCAAGGTCACATACTCATGAGCCAACCAAAAGGGACTCCCAAAGATGGAACCAGGAGCCTTCTGGATAGGGGATGCACCACAGAAGCATGCAGCCTCCTGGTCCAGGCTATGAGATTCATGACTTTTCCCAGGTGCTTGTTCATAGGCAGGAAGAACCCTACTTTGTCCACTAGGAGACTTATGGCTTCCAAGGTCATTTGGGTTGTAAGTGACAGCAGACCAACTCACACTAACAAGATATTCCTTTTTCATAGATGGTGGTCTGTGTCTTAATCCCCATTTCTATGCATCAACATGTCCTTTGACTTAAGGAAAGCATAAACACAAAATCTCTCATTTCTTTCTTTTTTATTTTTATTTTATTTTATTTTTTTTCGAGATGGGGTTTCTCTGTGGCTTTGGAGCCTGTCCTGGAACTAGCTCTTGTAGACCAGGCTGGTCTCGAACTCACAAAGATCCGCCTGCCTCTGCCTCCTGAGTGCAGGGATTAAAGGCGTGCGCCACCACCACCTGGCCTTCTTTCTTTCTTTCTTTTTTTCTTCTTTCTTTTTTAAGTACAAGATTTATTTAGTTAGTTAGTTAGTTAGTTTGGTTTTTCAAGACAGGATTTCCCTGTATAGCCCTGGTTGTCCTGGAGCTAGCTCTGTAGACCAAACTGGCCTCAAACTCGGAGATTCACCTGCCTTTGCCTCCTGAGTGGTGGCATTAAAGGTGTGTACCACCACTGCCCAACTAGATTTATTTATTTTTCTTTTATATATCTGAGTTCTTTGTCTAAATGTACATATATATACCATATGCAGGCCTGGGGTGCCAATGAAGGCCAGAAGAGGGTGTTGGGCCCTCTTGGAGTTATGGATGGTTGTAAGCCAACATGTGGATTCTGGGAACCAAACCCAGGTCCTCTACAGGAGTGACAAGTGCTCTTAACCACTGAGCCACCTCTCTGGTCCTCTCATTTCTTTCTTAAAACCCAACTCACATTTTATTTGCATTAAGTCTTCCAGTTGGAACACAAGTCTACCCAACTCCCTTTCAAACTTTACTAAATCTCTACCTCAGTTCTCTGTTGTTTTGTGTGTAGGTTTAAACCTCTGAGGTTGGGCCAGAAAGATGGCTCTTGGTGCAGGGGTAAGAGAACCTTTGGCCAAACCTGGGAACCTGAGTTGGATCCCTAGGGCCCATATGTGGATGAATAGAACTGACCCCTGCAAGCTGCCCTCTGACATCTGCATGTACACCACATTTGCACACATGCACGTGCATACACTCACATATACATGCAACCACACACAGATAGATAGATAGATAGATAGATAGATAGATAGATAGATAGATAGATAAGTAAATGAATGAATAAAAGTTATTTTTTTTTTCTGGAGCTAGGGAGTGCAGCTCGGTGGTCAGGCATTTGCCTGGCATATATGAGAACCTGAATTCAATCTCTATACTAAATCATGTCCTATCCAATATAGTATTAAAGTAAAAATTGTGTTTAATTGAAAAAGACTAAACAGTTTTAAAATTTTAGTTCATATAATTTAAGGGTTGGCATGTTGGATCCTGAATGTATACACAATCTGATTTTTTTTTTTTTGAGACAGGGTTTCTCTGTGTAGCTTTGGAGCCTGTCCTGGAACTTATTCTGTAGACTGGGCTGGCCTCGAACTCACAGAGATCTGCCTGTCTTCACAGTCTGATTTCATATGAATGTTTACATACTTAATGAGTTGTAAAAATAAAATAAAATCAATAATATATAACACAGACATAATTGGCGTCTAAAGCCAAAAGATTTGCTCTTTACACAAACTATAAAGCCAAGGTTCATCAAGACTTTGTTGTGGAACTATTGAATGGTTAGGACTATAAATTGTCTCCTGTCCCCATTCTTCCCTTCTTCATTTTAGTAAAAAGCCACTGCTGAATATTGACAGGATACATGACCACCAGCTACAGTTTCAGCCTCCCTTACAGCTATGTGAGGGCCTAAACCGTGGTCCAATTCATGTGAAAAAAAGGTATGTGTGTAACTTGCACTTCACATTCCTAAAAAGGAAGCTGTCAGAGATCATACAGCCTCTGCATCTTCTTCCTACAAATTTGGAGAAGACAAAGTACTGGGAAGCCAGGACTGATCCTGTAAATGATGACAATAGCTAAGGGAGCCACAAGATAGATCATTGGGCAATGTCATGGACAGAGCCATCCATCTACCTAGAACCATTTGCCTAGCTCTGAGAGGGGAAATCTTTCTTTCTGTGTGAGCCACTGCTTTAGGTGGTCTTTTTGTTTTCTGTCTGGCCTGATGACTGACAGGTAGACAAGTGGTTGGCTATTAGATAACAGAAACAAGAACTCCAGTACCCCACTCTGTGTTTGTGTGCCAGCTTCCTTCCCCCATTGTGAAACGGATCTCTATGTGTGCAGGCAACATGGCTTCACCTCTGCATCTCTAAAACCATAACATCCCTTAGGAAAAGAGCTTGTCATTGGAGTTCCAACTCAGGAACCACAGAGAAGGGGGCTAGGGAGATGTCTCAGGATGCTCTTTAGAGGACTTGGTTCAATTTCTAGCACTCATATGGTGACTCACACCCTCTGTAACTCCAGCCCAATACCCTCTTCAGCCTCAAGGGCAGCAGGTATGCACATGGTACGTGCACCAAGTATGCACATGTATACATGCAGACAAAACATACCTTAAAGAGGTCAAAATAAATTTTAAACTTTTTTTTTTAAAATCTCAGATAGGGCTCTGTGTGAGTGATCCACTTTCTTACCTGTATCATAAGTTCCCAAAGAGATGGGAGAAGGTTGTTGCCATTCAGAAGGCAACAGCTGGAGCTGTTCTTAGATGTTGTAAGAGGCTGAGACATATACCATGGGCATCTGGTGGGTGGAGGCCAGGCATTCTGACAAGTGTCCTGCAGTGCTCAGGACAGCCCTCTATGACTAAGAACTCGAATAACCAGAGCCTCAAGGCTGAACACTTGTTTAGAACAGTCCTATCAACTCTCCAGGAACTACGTTGAATGTGGTCAGCTGTCGTCTCCTGGTCTAAGCTACCACTGTTCCTCCTTGGATGCTGCTAGGATTTCAAATGTTGTTACATCTGTGGTCTGGGAGTCCCTCCACACAGCTGCCAGGGTCAGGGCATGTTCCTCCTCTGCCCAGAATTCTGGTGCATTTACCATTTTACTCGGAGAAAATGCATCTCAGTGTTCACCTGCCAGGCCCCATCTTCATTCACCTGCCAGGCCCTGTCTTGGGGCCTCATTTCTTCTCAGCCACATGTCCATCTCCCTTTTCTATTCTTTTCAAAATTTATTTATTTATTTGTTTGTTTATTTTACATGCCTGTATGCATGTCTGTATACCACGTGCATTCCTGGCCTGGTGTCCATGGAGGCCCGAGAGGATATTGGATCCCTTGTAGCTGGAGATGCAGATGGTTCTGAGCTGCCATGTGTGATCCAAACCAGGTCCTGGAAGAGCAGCCAGTACTCTTAACCTCTGACCCATCTCTCCAGCCCTTCATTTAAAAAAATTATATTATTTTATGTGCATGAATGTTTGTCTACATATATGTACACATACTATATGCATGCCTGGTGCCAGCAGAGGCCAGAAGAAGGCTTCTGATCCCCTGGAACTGGAGTTACCAGTAGCTGTCAGTCATTGTGCTAATGCTGGGAACTGAACTCAAGTCCTCTGCAGGAGCAGCCAGAAATCTTAACTGCTGAGCTGTCTCTCTAGCTCGCTTCACTTTCTTAAAACTTAATTTTTTGCCGGGCAGTGGTGGCACACACCTTTAATCCCAGCACTCGGGAAGCAGAGGCAGGCGGATCTTTGTGAGTTCGAGACCAGCCTTGTCTACAAGAGCTAGTTCTAGCGCACAGAGAAACCCTGTCTCGAAAAACCAAAAAAAAAAAAAAACTTAATTTTTTTTTTTTGGTTTTTTTTTTTTGAGACAGGGTTTCTTTGTAGTTTTGGAGCCTGTCCTGGAACTAGCTCTTGTAGACCAGGCTGGCTTTGAATTTACAGTGATCTGCCTGCCTCTGCCTTCTGGAGTGCTGGGATTAAAGGCACGCGCCACCACCGTCCAGCCAAAACTTATGTATTATGTATGTCTGTTTGCCCTGTGTGTGCAGGTACCCATGGAGGCCAGAAGAGGGCATCAGATCCCCAGGAACGGGACTTACAGATGGTTGCTATGTGGGTGCTGGAGGGACAAACCCAGGTCCTCTGGAAGAGCAGTAACCCCTCTTAACTACTGCTGAACCATCTCTCCACCCCCTCTTTTTGCTATCCTTTTTTTTTTTTTTTAGTATTGCTATTCTTAGAACATACCAAGCATGCTCCTGCCTCCAAGTCAGTGCACTGGCTGCTTTTAGTCCTCATGTGGGCTCATGTCCTCACTTCTCTCAGTCTCTGCCCAGACGACACTTTAGCATCAAGGCCTTTCCTTTATGGAAGGTACACCTGCCTATAGAACCACCCACTCTCTCCTGCATTATTCCCCAATAACGATCTCTACACGAATGATTGCACATTTATTTTGTTGTTGTTTCATCTTTTGATTTTTGAGACAGAGTCTTATCATGCATTCCAGTCTGTACTTGAGTTTGCTATATAGGCTGGCCTTGAACCCTCGATCCTCCTGCCTCAGCTTCCCAGCTGCTAAAATGACAGGTGTGTGTCAGCACTTCTAACTAGATTTATTTACTCATCTACCACCCATCATGTAGTAACATGGAAGTAGCTTCTAGAGATCAGGCAGAGGTAATTTTGTTTGTTGTATTCTCAGCCCCATGACAGTGCCTGGTACACAGTAGAGGCTACAGAAATCTTTGTCAAGCCAGGCAATGGTGGTATACACCTTTAATCCCAACACTCGGGAGGCAGAGGCAGGTGGAGCTCTGTGAGTTTGAGGCCAGCCTGTTCTACAGAGGGAGTTCCAGGACAGGCAAGATTATGCAAAGAAACCCTATCTCAAAAACCAAAACAACAGCAACAACGACGAAAGAAATCTTTGTTGAATGAATGCATTGCTGTGCCCAGGGGATGAGACTGTTCTAGAAGAATCACACGATTGGAGCAGGGATGAAACAGATTATCTGGTGTGTAGACAGGGCTGCTGGGTGAGATCTGGGGCTCACCCAGGTTGTGACTGTGTGTTCTCAGGGTCTGGCGTTTTCCCACATATTATTCCCAGTGGGTAGATATTGTCCTTCCCATTTGACAGCTGAGAAGCTAAGGCACAGAGAGACCAGGTAGTGTATGCCACCCCCAAAGGGCTTTAGGGTGAATCGCCCATCTTTGGTCTCTATTGCTGTATCTCTCTCATGCTCATTCATTTTTCAGTGCTCATTGATCTCTAAGCCCCTAGCTCTGCACTTCTCCCTCGCCCCCCCCCCAACACACACATAAGAAGTAAGTGGGTGCAAGAACACAGTCCCACCCTCTCTGCCCTGCTCCCTCAGCTCAGGCCTCGCAGCAGGACAGAGGCACTTGGTTGTTGGAAGGAAGAGTTAACAAGGAGTGTTTGTAGCAGCTGCTGTCTCCAAGGAGAGGAAGGAAAGCAGAGCAGGGAGGCCACAGCCTAGATGCTGTTCCGGGCTCTCTGGCCGGGTGACAGTCGCGGGCTGGAAGCAGTAGATCACCGTCTGGCCCTAACAGAGGGGTCTTCTCACCTCTGCCAGTCTTGGGAAGCGCCGAACTGAGCGGACTGGGCAGCTGAGAGTGAGGTTGCTTGCAGGGCCACCAAAGGGAAAGTTCAGGCAGTGACTGAGGAATGTGGGCATTGGGGGCTGGGCCTGGCCCAGAGGCCGAAGCCAGCAGCAAACTGCAGAGCCAAAAGCCCTTGGCTCTCAAAGGGTAGAAGGGGACCTACTGAGCCAAGAAGTGGGCCAGGACCTTGACCTAGGAGGTAGCAGGAGTAGAGAGAGAGCAGTAAGGGATAGGAGGCTCCTACTTCCTCCTAAACTGCTCCAGCCATGTCTCAGCATAGGGGACACAGGAGGAGGCCCAGGACCCCAGGGCCTCCTGTGCGCAGCATCCGGCCCTTCAAGTCCAGCGAACAGTACCTGGAGGCCATGAAGGAAGACCTGGCCGAGTGGCTTCGGGATCTGTACGGGCTGGACATTGATGCAGCCAACTTCCTGCAGGTGCTGGAGACTGGCCTGGTGCTATGCCGGCATGCCAACACTGTCACAGAGGCTGCTCTGGCCTTCCTGGCTGAGGCACCTGACCGAGCTCAAAAGATTCCCATGCCCCAGGCTGGGGTTTTCTGCAACGGGGCTGCCCAGCCAGGTACCTTCCAGGCCAGGGACAACATCTCCAACTTCATCCAGTGGTGTCGCAAGGAGATGGGCATCCAAGGTAACACATCTGTCTCAGACCCTTAGCTTGTGGGGGCTCAAGCTAAGCTAGATCTGGGGATCACAAGTTGAGGTATTTTTCTAGACTTTCCATGAGGTAGCTACATTTTTGTGTCAGTTTCTTCTCGTCATAGCCAATCCTTATAACACACACGATAAACATCTGTTAATGATTCAGTCCATGAAGAGACATGAATCATCTTTTCTGTTTCCAGTGCATGCTGGCTACCAAGGACTGAGGCTAGAGTTCAATGCCCAGGCATGCGTGGTCTAGGAAGGCAGACTGCTGGACAGATTCAGAAGTTACAGCCCAGGGGGAGGTGTGCTCCGGTCCAGTGTACAGTATAGGATCCAGAATGGGACTGTGCAGAATGGAACAGTCGTGGGCACCAGCAAGGGCAACGAGAGGGAAGAAATTTGGGGTAAGGAGAGAGGTTTGGGGAAGAGATTAACTAGGCAGTGGGGAAGCAATAGCAAAGCACAAGAAAGGCAGATAAATGGGGAAAACCGGCCAGTAAACCTGAGGAATTAAAGCAGTGATTCTCAACCTTCCTCACGCTGCGACCCTTTAATACAGTTGTTGTGATCCCTCCCCCCATAAAATTATTTCATGGCTGCTTCATGACTGTAATTTTGCTACTGTTATGAATCGTAATATAAATATCTGATGCGCAACTCCAGTGAGGTTGCGACCCATAGGTTGAGAACCACTGAACTAAAGAATGGGAAGAGAGCTGGGGATGGGGCAGTACTCTGCAGGGAGGGACAGGGCCCTGCAGGGATCTGTAGGGCTCCTGGAGTAACAGTTGTTTGCCTTGAACCCAGGAATGGGATTAGGTGTGATTGCATAACCCTCCTGACCAAAGGTAACTGGGGTGGGACAGGGAAAGGTTCAGGTTTGAACTCCTGGCCAGTGGAGAGGAGAAAGGGGCTGGGTCAAAGGTTAATCAAAGCTAATGATCTGGCTGGAGATGTAGCTTATGTATCATTCCCAGCCCCAAACCCTCAAACAACTGCTGCTTTCTGTTGAGATAGGATACAGCCCCATTTTTCAGAAAATAAAATACTGGGACTCTGGAGCCAGCTGGAGGCCGCATAGCCTTTGAGAGATTCTGGGATTGAAACCCATACGGTGAGGTACACAGAGCCTATACTCAGGCCAGCCTGGTTCTCCGGAGCTGAATTTGGGGTGTCTGAAGGATGGGTAGGAAGAGGAAGAAACTGCTTTCTGCTCCTGGGATCTTCTTGGTGGCTAAGTGGATCGGAGGAGAGCTGGACAGAGAAAGCCTCCTTCCCTGCCCTAGGATCAGCCAGGTTCTAAATACTTTTGCCCATGCACCAGCCTCTGCAGTTAGCCTGACGGCCTTGTGTGGACCTCTTCCAGCCTCCTCCTCAACCCGAGATGCTGAAACCCGAGCCACCCTCCGTGTCTGCTACCTCCGCCTAGGGATGGTCTCTAGGGGGGACTTAAGCCACGCGTGTCCCCTTCTCTCCTTTTCCTACATCAGAGGTGCTGATGTTCGAGACGGAGGACTTGGTGCTGCGCAAGAACGTGAAGAGCGTGTTGTTGTGTCTGCTGGAGCTGGGTCGCCGAGCCTGGCGTTTCGGTGTGGCGGCACCAGCCCTGGTGCATCTGGAAGAGGAGATCGATGAGGAGCTAAGGCGCGAGCTGGCCCTGCCCTCGCCGGATCCGCCACCACCCGCACCCCCTGCTCGCAGGCCTTGCCACTTCCACAACCTGGACCAGATGGTGAGGCGCCCGGCCACGCCCTCAGGCCCAGCCTGTGCCGCGCCCTCCTCTTTCCAGTCGTCACTGCCCTGCTCCACTCCGAGCCCCTCCCTACCCTTACCGCATATGACAGTGGCTATTGCCGCTTACCTAGCCTTTGCCCCAGCCCATCACTGCACACTTCTCATTTAGCCCTGTAGGCTAGGTGCCAAGGACATGGCATCCTCATTACCCACCTTGTGGCTTTGGACAAGTCATTTAACCTTTCTGACCCTCCACCCAGGGCCATGTAGTGGACTGAGGCATAGGAGCCATTTTCTGTGATCGCTGTGAGAATTAAGCGAACATGAAGTGCGTGGGGGCGGTTTCACAGGAGGAGGCTCTCTCCGGAGGCTAGCCCCATTCCCGCCACTGGGAAAAACGGGGCTCCCCCTTTTTCTTTCATTTTTCTCTCCTCCTCTTTCCCCTCTCTTGTTTTTCATTTCTCTTTCCCTTCCCTTGCTATGTTGCCAAACGTGGTCTCCAGGTCATGAGCCCAAGCAATCCTTCGGGAAGGTTTCTTAGCTGAAGGCCTGTGACGCAATGGACACAGAATTCTGCCCCATGCTGGTCAAACAGCCCAGTCCACTGCATCCCACTGTCAGAGGGGAAGAGGACCACAGGGGTGGCTCCGGGGTGTTGTTCCTATGGGCTCTTTAAAGACTTCCCCTTTCTACTTGCCTCTCAGGCCCCAGGCCTGACTTCAGCACGGGGGGGGGGGGAAGACACTGTGTGGAGGCAGATAGGTACCCTGTTTAGCTTGACCCAGTATGTGAATGGACTTGGATACTCAGGCAGAGAAGAGGGCTGAGTCTCTGCCATGGCCCACAGGTGCAGAACCTCGTGAGTCATTGCACATGCCCAGTGCAATTCTCCATGGTCAAGATATCTGAGGGGAAGTACCGAGTAGGGGACTCCGACACTCTCATCTTCATCAGGGTAAGCTGGGCCTAAGATGGAGGGACATCCAGCGCCAGCCAAATGGGGTTTCCTTTCAGGGAACCTTGACTGAGCCTGGGGGCAAGGAGGGGAAGCCACCCACCATACACCCCATGTCACCAGACCTCGAGGTTCTACCCTACCTTGAAAATTTCCAGGAGATTCTAGGTGAAGTGGACAAGCCTATCTCATCCTCCCCCAATGTGGCTGGGGCCACCATCCTCGACCACCTCCGTCAGAGCTGAGTCTACAGGATGCCCCAGGCAGAAAGGGGGTCTATAAAAAAAGGTGCCTCCACTTTCCTATTCCACAGGACAGGACAGAGCGAGGGACCTGAGAGCCTGGGTTTGTGTTCAGTGTATGGCCCCAGCCACGTGGATCCCAAAGTACACCACTCAGACCCTGGACCTGTCCATTCTGTAGATCGAGGAGCTGTACAGGTCTGGGATGGGCTTCCCACTAGTCCCCCCCACCCTACCCCCGCCTGGCTTCATCTCTCCCCAGAGACGGTCTGTGCTCAGGGGTGTGGTCAGCAGGTGGGCATGGCCAAGGCCTTTCCAAGGGCATGGAATATACCTGGGAGCAGAGCCAGCAACCTGAGCCCCTCAGATCCCGAGACAATAGCCTTGTAATGTGGGTATGGGCCAGGATTTGTGGTCCCGCTTTGGAACTGTGGAAATTAAAGACTGAAAAGACTATGGAACCTGTCTCATTACAGAGCTGGGCAGAACTCCCACTGTCTCAGTCATCTGTCACAGAGGCATGATGGTCCCGTATCAATTGCAAGTAGCGACAAGTGCAAACCCCTGTCTAACAGTGTCCCCAGTTGTGGGTGCACAACTTGCTGTTTGCCAGTCTGACTCTCACCCTTGACAAGTGATGTCTGTCATAGGTAAAACTAAACAGAAATTATCCCGTCTCCAATCACAAACGTGATTAAAGAAGTATACGGGAATAGGAGAAGTCCTTCCCTCAGCTCTCAATCTCACCTTTGCTTCCTTAGATCCTCCGGAGCCACGTGATGGTGCGTGTTGGGGGCGGCTGGGACACGCTGGGCCATTATCTGGACAAGCATGACCCCTGTCGGTGTACATCCCTCTGTGAGTTCCCCAAGAGGTTTCGCCTATGGGGCTAGTTAGAGAGACATAGCTCCTGGTTGGGAGGCTACCTGTGGGAGGGCAAATAGGCCTGATCTCTAAGGGCTCCAGCTGTGTGGGTGAAGATAGAGGGGCGGTTGTGGCGCAATACTATAAATACCCACAAGGTGGCGCAAAAGCTACGCAGAAACAGCGTTGGCCGAGTTGGCTCAATAGAGTTGTTCCCTACTGAGATGTAGAGAACAGGTCTGGCCTGGAATCCACACTGGTGGCCCTTCTGACTTGGTTTTCTGTCTTTCCCTAATCCTCTTCAGTATGCCAAGTAACGCCAAATAAGCATACAATCTAAATTAAAGTTGCAGATAGGCAATACAACATAACTTTCAGCAAATCCTGGTGTTGGGCTCCCTGACCAGATTGTGTCCCCTGAGCCCCTTTGCAGAAGCTGGGGCTGCCACTGTAGGCTCTGGTACCTATAAGAAGGAATAAGAAGAATTTGAGAGCATGGGGAGGAGGAGCAATGAGTTTCATAAACAGGAATTGAATCTTTCTTTCTTCTGCTTTCTCTGGGGGTCTTTGTGGGTAGCTCACAAACCAGGCAGCTTCCTGAAGCCCCCAGGGCCACGGGTGCAGCATGAAGTGAAGGTACAGGATGGGCCTTCACAGCCCCAGCCTACAATGACCATCAGCCGCTCACAGAGCCCACTGCCTCCGGTGGACTGGAGGACATACACCTCTTCCAGCCGAAAGCTGAGGGCCCCCACCCCCTCTTCTCTCCAGCCCCATGGTGAACAAGGATCAGAGGCCAGGATCATCAGAGAGACAGCCCCATTACTAAGGTATAAGAGAGGGATATGTAAGGGTCTCCTCCATATTCTCAGTGGCTCATCCCCCAAGATAAAGGGAATAATGTCCTATCCCGACAAAACTTCACACATGCCGTCTTTGGCGGGATATGCATGTGGTCCTAGCATTCAGGCAGCCAAGACAGGAAGACTGAATTTTGGTCTTTCCTGGGCCACTTTGGGAGGCCAAATCACAAAATCAAATTTAAATGAGAAGGGTTATATAACCCAATGGGACAATGCTCCCCTGGTGTGTACAAGACCCTGGATTTCACACAGCCCAGGGCCACAGAACAAGATAAAGCTTCAGGTGTTTGTGAGAAAAATCAGGACTATCAGGACTTAAGGAACATCTAGTTGCTCCAAATATCTACCCATTTTATAGCCAAGGAGACTGAGGCCCAGAAAAGGAATGGCCATATTTAATGTCTTTCCATTTCATGATTAAAGTGAGACTAAGATCAGCCCCAAATATGGATAGGCTCTGATCATCATCAACCTTCAGGGCTGGAGTCTTCCCTTGAATGGGCTGAAGTCACCTTCTATCTGCCACATGGGGAACAAGGGAGAATAGGCAGGAAGGGCGGCTGTGTGGGACTCTCTTGGTTCACCCTAGGGAGAACACTGGTTCTCTAGTACCCCGTGGTATACGCATAGGAAATGCCTCTCACAGACCTGGTCCTTTGCAGGTCCCAAGAGAAGCCAATGACCCCATCTCAGAGGATCTTGTCACCCGGTTCCCAATTCTCATCTACCTGTAGGAGCCCAGACCTACGAAGTACCCTGTCAGGAAAGAGAGAGAATAAATGCCCCGGTGAAATGTCCAGAGGAAGGACTCCCACATCTTGGGTTCACAAGGATACAGACAGACAAGGAACCCATACCAAGGCCCTCACCCCCCAGAGGCTCCAAATCCCTGAGGCCACCAGGAAAGGGACATCAGCAAGAGGACCATCTCCCCCACCTCGTTCCTCCAGCCTAGTCAACCCTCATGGCATCTGGCTCCTGAATCAGGGTGTTTCCCCACAGCTCAGTGAACCTGTGTCTATGCAATCCCCAACCCCCAGCAAAGGGTTCACCAAAATTCCCATCCGACTTTCCTCTCCCCGGCCCCCAACTCCCAGAAGGTTTTTGGGTACTGAAAGTGGAGGTTCCATGGAGAAAGGATCCAGCCAATCAAGGACTCCCACAGGGAACCTGGATAGATCCCACGGGCATCACTCTGCTGAAGCAAGCCATGGGGGCCACCAGATGGACATTCAGATGGCTTTGGAAACTGAGGACCCCAGGAGCCTAGACACACAGAAGTGGAAGGGGAGGCACACTTCTCTGCCCCTGGGCAGGACCAGAGAGCAAGCCCTCTACCGTAATCTTGATGAGGAGATTGCGGCCAACATGAAACTGCTGGAGGTGGGGCCCGCCTGTGATCGGGGTACAAGGTCTCAAGGCATCCCTCGAAGTGGAGTCTATGTTCCCAGCCTGGGTGGGAAGTGGCCTGAATCTGGGGGGCCTTATGACAAAGTTATCCAAGAATTGGCTCAGGGGCCCCCACCTCTCCTTAAAGTGAATCTGAAAGCCTGGAGAGTAGGCTCTGAAGCCTCACCTAAGCCAGCTGTGGGTTCAAGAAGTCCCAAAGAGAAGCTAGGGTCCAGAGAGAGTGGACCAAGGATAAAGGCAAGTCTGCTTGCCAAGAGTACCCCAGTGAGGACTGTGTCGTCCACAAGAGGGAAGGACTGCTCCACTTGGACTGGGCCCACCACCCCGGAGGCTCCCACACATTCATGCTTAGACCCCAGTTCTGACAAAGCCGGGGTATGTCTGGGCAAGGGCAAAAGAACCCTCCGGAAGCCTCAGAAAATCCCATCCATTTACAAGCTAAAGCTGAGACCTAGAATCCGGCCACGCAGAGACCACAGGCCTGAAAAAAGACCTTCCAGAATTCCCAAGCCACTGGCCTACCTCTGCCTGGGTCCAGCCAGGACAGCTCCTGGAAGCAGGCTACTGAAAGCTACATTGGGTGGCAAGGGAGGGGGCACCCGCCCGGTGGAGCGAGCAGGTGAAAAGAAGGAGGAAGAGAAAAAGAAAGAAGCCGGCATCTCATTGGAGAACAGCTCTCAGGCTTCAGAGAGCCAGGCGCCCCTGCAGCTCGATGGAACCCCACTTCTGCCTGAGGAGGAATCCTGGGTCTGAAGAGTCTACTGATGGGGAGGACCACAGCAAACGTATGCAGTACAATGTATGTGTGAGGAAGGACGGTCCCTCACTCGGCAAAGGCCTTGGCCAGGAGTGGTGTGAAGACCCCATCTCTTCAGTTGAGCAAAAGGGCAGCCCACACCTTCCACTGCAAGCCAGCATCAGGCCAGCGGCAGTGGGGAGCACCCATATCTTTTTGTTGCCCCCAAGAACAGTTCCTCAGCCTCTGGACATTTCCACAGCTGTAAGTTATTAAACACATGTGGGTCTGTCTTTGCGCCTAAGCTTTTTTTCGGGGGGTTCTTTCCCTAAGACTGAGGAAGGGTAGTGAGGTGCAGCTTCAAATGTCGTGGGGACAAGGTAGAGGGAGCGGTCAGAGAGGAGAGGCTTCTACCAGGTTCTGGTGGTCAGAACCGTGGACAGCGACACAGCTAGCATCCCTCCCGCCCCCCTCCCCCAAGGCTACCCTTGACTTTAAAGATTTGCCTCTGGTCCTGAGAACAGGGATCACTCACGGTGAAGAGAGCTGATTGATGGCAGCCATCACACTTCTGTGTCTAGGAAGCTATGTTCGGAGGCCCTAAATTTGACCCGTCTGGGAGGAAGACGCAGAAACAGGATTGAGTCTTCTGGGCAGTCCAGAAGGCAGGTGATGGTACCCTCTGTGTGACTGTGATTATCCAGTACCTTTTCCCCTTTGATCCCTGGGTTGACCTGGACGTTGGGGTGGGGACTCTGTCCACACAGCACATGTGCACTGTAGGGACCCACTCCACCCTCCATGAGCAACAGAGCTGACACTTAGGTAGAGAAACGAGGGAAAACACTCCCTGATTTTTAATCTGATTTCCGGTAACAGCTCAATGGGTGTCACACACACTTCCAGACCCTGTGTGGGAAACCCTGGTTGGGGAGGGGAAGGACAGAGACTCAGAATGGGGGTGGAGGGACCTGAAATCCAAGACCTGGGATGAAGAGGGAAGGGTGAGGGGGGGCTACATTCCAATGGCTCCCCGGGGGGGTGACAGCCAGAGGCCTGGATACCCCCACCCTCACCTCAAGTGCCTCAGAGTTGGGGGGGGTGATTGGGCACAAGAGATGCTGCCATCTTTACCCCACGCCCTGTGGAATCAGGGGTGGGGCTGCAGGAGAGGAAAGTGGGCATCTCTCCTAACCCTTCCAGCCACTCTGAAGGGTGGGGAAGGGGAGCCACCACCTCTGTTTCAGAGGGAGGCTCAGAGAGGACAAGTTGCTAGCCCCAAATTTTGCAGGACAGCAAGGACTAGAACCCAGAATGCTGGGCTGCCCACGGTCAGGGCTGCTGTTGTACTGCAGTGCCCCGCTGGGTGGAGGGAATGAGATTCAGTAGGTGAAACAGAAGAATCATGGATTCCCTCCCACACGGGAACACTATAAATTCCCCATCCCTACCCCTGCCCCCAGATCCCTCCCCATAACCTCTCTGGGTACCTGATTTCCTGGTCTGTGCACTACAGCCCGGGAAAAGGCCGGGTGTCCTATGTACCCCTCTTAACAAAGGGTCCTTATTATCCTCCCAACTGCACCAGGGCTGAGGCTGAGGGTTCAGTCTCAAGACCTCTCTTCGGCCAGGGCAGGGGACGTGGCACCACCATTTCTTCCTTCTTCCCTCCAAGTCCCCCATCAATCCCTCAGGCCATTCCTAGAATCTCCAGTATTATTATTTCTAAATCAGTACAAAACTGACAGTGATCAGCTCCGGTGACGAGAGGTAGAAACCCGGCCAGGCAGCCGGGGAAAATGGGGTGGGTGAGTTGGGGAATAGGGCCAACCTGGTGTTAGGACAAGGGGTCAGATCCTGAGGGCCTCCACCTATGGGTGGGGATGCATGCCTAGCTCCCCCAGGCACAAGAAGCTCTCTTATGCTTTTCTCGGCTCTGCCCCTACACAGACTGATCAAGACAACCTGAGACCTGATGGAGGCAGAGTCTTAGGCAGTTGGACTGAGGTGGCACTGGGACACAGAATTATCACTGGCATAACCTGACCCCCCTTCTGGGCATCACCCTGCCCACCACCACCAGTCCCCCACAACTCAACCTCCCACAATACAGCAGACCATCCCAGTGCAGGAGGTAACAGAGAAGTAGGACCCAGCATCATGGAGAGAAAACTATCCTTTGGGGGAATCTCCTCTCCACACTGTCAAACAAAACAAAAGGAATTTTAGCCCTGGGAGCCATCTGGCTTTGGGGTCAGGAAGGGTGAGGGGCACCCGGCAGGGACCATTGACTTAAGGCTGGAAAGTAGGTGGTTGCGTCTCTGGGGGCTGCTGGGCAGGGAGGTCTCCCTGGATAAGGAAGAGCTCTGCCTTCTCTCCCTGACGGCTGTGGGACCTCAGCCCTCGGACCCATTGGCTTTGGTCCTTGGGCCACTTGCCTCTCTCTGCCCTGTGCGGGTGGCGCTGCCGGTGAGAAGGCATCGCAAAGCTGCCAGGACCTGCGACAAGGGGATGGACGAAATGAGAGCCCTGTGAGCGGAGCTGGGGGACAGGGAGGGACACTGAAGGGAAGACAGGACAAATGAGGGCGGACAGATACTTGAGTGGACAGACATTGCAAAAGGGGACAAGTGGCAAAGACAGACACACTATAGGGAAGATGAGCAGGGGCCCGGCCAAGACAGCACCTCCTCACCCCACCCTCCATTTCACACGCTCAGCCCTCAGATTGTGGCGCCCCCTGGGGCCGGGCACTACACTACAGCACTGAAGGTGGCTGTCCCAGGGAGACCCAGGTGGGAGGGGAGGACTAGGGAGTGGTGGGGAGGCTCCCTCTCGCCCTCTGATTCTCGTTGGGGAGATGTGTGGCTGCAGGGGTGCTTCAGGCCGGGAGCCCAGAGTTCTCCTCCAGGGATTCCCCGCTCTAGCCCAAGTGTCCCGAGGGAGGCTGGCCCCGCCCTGCCCTCTCTTCCGCTGGGACAGTGCTGCTGCAGGGCGCACGTAGCGTCACATGATGGCGCAGCGGTTGCGGCGCAGCGCGCCCTGGAAGCGCAGGGCGGCGTGCACGTGTTTGCAGCGGGCGCAGCCCACACTCTTGAGCAGCTCGCTGAAGAGCAGCAGGATGTGCCAGTTGTACTTGGCCGAGCACTCCACGTAGCCGCACTTCCAGGTCTTTCGCACCAAGTGCGACACGTTCCAGCGTGGAATCACGCGTCCGCGTTGCAGGTCGCGCTTGTTGCCCACGATGATGATGGGCGTCTCGGAGGTGCCGATCACCCTGAGGGTCGAAACAGAATTCTGAAGACGCTGCCAGTCTCAAAACCACTGGACTCGGCGCTAGCCTGTACTCTGATACAGGTGTAGCCCCGGCCCCTTGGGGAAGGTTACATCTAAAAGCATGTCTTTGGATGCAAGAAAGTTGATACTATTGTCTATTTTACAGACAAGGAAACTGAGGCTTATATGTCAACTGATCTGAGGTCATGTACCCCCAGCCCCTGTTTTCACCGTTAGTGTAGCCATGTTAAAAGCAGGGGTCCCAAAATGAGTCAATAGAAGTAGGGTATGTGACCCATACCTGTAATTACAGCATTAGGGAGGCCTGAGGCAGGGGGATTTTGATTTCAAAACCAGCCTGGCTACAAAGTTGGAAAAAAAGGAAGAAAGAAAGAGAAAGGCACCGGTGGGGGGGACAGGTGGGAACCAGAAAAGGCATGTATTTCCTTGTGACCCGTGTTTCCCCCCTTGCCTGTGTCCCCCTTTTTTGGAGACAGGCCACCATTAGGGCACCCATGGAGACA
Organism: Dicrostonyx torquatus; assembly: GCA_028555095.1. NCBI lineage: Eukaryota > Metazoa > Chordata > Mammalia > Rodentia > Cricetidae > Dicrostonyx > Dicrostonyx torquatus. Next base: position 233,475 of record JAQHUG010000114.1, read on the forward strand.
ACAGACTGTCACAGCTCCTCACCTCGTCTCCAGGATCTGCTGACGGATAGTCTTGACGTACTCAAAGCTGTCAAAGCAGCAGATGTCATAGACCAGAATGTAGGCGTGGACGCTCCGGAGTCCCCTGCAGCAGGCATCTGCCCACTCCTGCAACACCCCCGGCCAATACTCCCGTCAGAGCAGCCACGAGGCCTCCCAGCCCCCAGCCACCCTGTCAAACAGTGCTCTCACCTACCACCACACTGGAGCTTCCTATCCCCTCCCCCGCAGAAGGCCAGGTTCCCCGTGCACGCAGGTGGTTCTACCTACTGTAATATCTTCCAAGGTTAGATGAAGCCCCCACCCAGGACAGCCCCTATTTGCCACCTACCCTTCCTGCAAGCAGAGGACTGTGCCCAGCCTCTCCTGTGTCTGAGGTCATGGATTATACCATAGTTACAGTTATCCTATTTCTGTTTCCTCGCAACTGCAATGAGCACCCAGGAGGGCCAGGGTCATTTTATACACTCCCTCCTTTTGTCCCTTGTTAAGTGGGATTTAGCTTCTGAACTGCAGTAATCGCACTGGTAAGCTCTCTCCATGGTGCTGAACGCCACAGCACCGCAACCAGGACCAAGGTAAATCCTTAGGGATAGGATTTATCCCTAACTTATCAGCCCTTGGGTTGCAGCCTGAATGAAAGCCAGGAAAAAAAAGAGAGACTGGAAGCATAGGGGCAGAGAAGACACAGAACATAAGCCTAAGGAGTTCCAGAAAGATGGGATTGCTTTTGTTTTGCTTTAAGGACTAAGTCTTCCTATGTAACCCTAGCTGGCCCTGAACTCTTGGTCCTCCTGCCTCTGCCTCTCAGCTGCTGGGATTACAGGCATGCACCACCATTAAAATAGCTTGGCTATTTAAAATTTTTTTTTATTTTGGCTTTTTGAGACAGGGTTTCTCTGTGGCTTTGGAGCCTGCGCTGGAACTGGCTCTGGTAAACCAGGCTGGTCTCGAACTCACAAAGATCCGCCTGCCTCTGCCTCCCAAGTGCTGGGATTAAAGGCATACGCCACCACCACCCGGCCTATTTAAATATTTTAAAAAATACTTCTGTCTGTGAGAACTTCTCATGGAGGGGCTTCAGCTCAAGATGAATAGGCCCTTGGAAAGACTAAATGTGTTAACGAGAAGGTTCCCTAAGGACTAATTAGATAGTTAATCTGCCAACAGATGTAAGTGCAAAAGGATGTTTGGGAAGACAGCAAACAGAAAGGAGGTTCCCAAAGCTTTGGGGCAGAGGCCTTGGAAACTAGAGCCTCTCCTCATAAGGGCCCACAGAAAAGAAGGGGAAGAAAGGGGCGCAGTGCAGTCATAGGGTAGAGCCTGGCACGTATGGGATCCTGAGCTCCATCTCCGACACACACAAAAGGGAAGGCCAGAAGGATGTGGAGGCCCAGCTTCAGGCCCAGCTTGCATGCGGTCGAGGTAAGAATTTCAGCTGAAGCAGAAGGGGCAGACTTGGGTGGCAGCTGTAGAGTGTGGAGTCTGACTTCAGAATGGTGCTTCCAGCTTTAAAGCTTGGGAGATGCTGTGGTGGATTTCCCCAGGGAGATGATGTGGCATCTCTGTGCTGAGGTTTTAATTTTTGGTGCAGAGGCAGAATGCAGAGGACAGATTTAAGAATGTAGAAAGCCATAAATCTGCTTTCTTCCAGACCAGGAAACCTTGAATTTGGTGGGACACCATTACTGGCGGGGGGGGGATCAGGAGTCTGTAGGCCTATGCATGCAACTTGTCTCCCACCCCACATGAGGAATGGAGACCCCTGAGAAGAGGGAGGGAGGATAGATTCCATTCTGCAAGCCCTCTCCCGGCTGCTGGAAAGAGGCTGCCAGACTGAGGGTGCAGCCCCACTCCTCCAACACCCTGCCTCCTTAAGGGAACCCCAGGATGCCTCCCACTCTCTCCCTCAGGAATGACAGAAAGCTCCACATTGGCTGGGCTGTTCCTCCACTCCTTGACTGAAAGGAGGGATGGAAAAGCTCAGCTTTCCAGCCAGTGTGCTCCATGTAGGATTCTCATTGGTTTCCCCAGAGGCCATCTGTGGGCTAGATTGAGTCAAAGGATGGACTGAACACACAGCCCAGTGGTAAAGAATGTGCTTATCACACACAAGGCCCTGGGCTCGGCCCCTAGCTGACAAAGACAGAGACAGAGGCGGAGAAATGGGAATTGGGTCTAAGTCCAGGGATATAGTTTAGGGGCTCAGTCACCTGGCCTTAGCCATGTGTTTCCAGGCATCTCCTTCAGCAGGCTGCACATGCCCTCTAACTTCAGCTTCCTGCTCTAAAGGAGGAATGAAGGGAGACTGTGGAAGGTAACAGGCTCAGACTCTAGGAAGCATTACTTTATTTTATTCCTAGAAAGAAGTCATCAAAATTCTTAAGGTTGATATTTGATTGTAGAGCTTTCAAGGTCCCTTCTTAAGACTTCTGTATTCAGAGTCCCTAACTGTGCTCCAGCAGTGGAATCTTTGAGATCTTAGCATCTAATATAAGGGTCAATCAAGAAGAACAGGGTCACCAGGTGTGATGACGCACACCTTTAATCCCAAGATTGGAAGGCAGAGGCAGATGGATCTCTGTGAGTTGGAGGCCAGCCTGGCCTATATAGTGAGTGAGTTCCAGGATATCCAGGGTTATGTATGTAGGGAGACCCTGTCTCAAAAACAGAAGGAAGTGGAAGAAGTAAAGGAAGAGAAGGAGGAGGAGAATCACACAAGCATGGTGCTGCATGCCTTTAATCCTAGTACTTGGGACATAGAGGCTGGAGGTTTAGAAGAAGTTCTGGGTCAGCTTGAACTATACAAGACCCTGCCTCAAAAACAAAAACAAAGCCCCCCAATAATAACCCCAAACAGGCAAATGATATTAGTAATTCTCAGAAAGAAACCAAACCAAAACAAAGCCAGAAACATAAAAGTCTTAACTATATAGAAAATGCAAAGATAGACCACACTGAAAATATCTTCTCTCATCTTCTAGACCAGTGGTTCTCAACCTTACCAATGCTTCGGCCCCTTAATACAGTTCCTCATGCTGCAGCGACCCACAACCATAAAATTATTTTGTTTCTACTTCATAACTGTAATTTTGTTACTGCTATGAATCATAATGGAAATATCTGTTAATTAGGATCTCTGATATGGTATCCCCCAAAGGGGTCATAACCCAAAGGTTGAGAACCACTGTTCTAAAGTGTCAAAAATCCCAGACTTTCATAGGATACACATAGAACTTTTAGAGAAGGAACTTTGGAAACACTTTCTAAATTCCATGTCTATTTATCTTTTGAATTGGCAACACCATTTCCAGCAACCGCTCCTGCAAATATAGTGACCTACATGAAAACTGACTTATATATAGACTGCTTATTTATTTTGGCATTGACTCAAATGGTCTAGAGAGTGAGGGTGTCCTCCAGACAGAGACAGGAACTATTAGCTCCAGTTACAATGTTAAGTGCGGTGTCACACACCTTTAAACTCAAGATTGGAAGGCAGAGACAGATGGATCTCTTTGAGCCTGGTCTACATAATGAGTTCCAGGACAGCCAGGGCTACATAGAAAAACCATGCCTCAAGAACAAATCAAAACAACAACAAACCCACAAATACAAAAACATTTTAAAACAAAAAAACCAAAATGTTAAATTAAAGAAGCAAGGGCCAGGTTTGGAGATCCATGCCTGTAAGCCCTACTCTGAGGACTATGCAGGAGGATTTCAAATTCAAGGCGAGCCTGGGCAACATAGCAATGGCCTGTCTCTTAATAAAAACAACAGCAAGATGAAGATAGAAGTCTGGACATGGAGCTCAGTGGTAGAGTGCTAACTTACCATGGGGGAGACTCTGGGTTCTATTCAAACAACAGCCACAGCCCAAAATAAGACACCGGACATAGTGGGGTTGATTTTTATGGAAAAGGGGAGACGGAATGAAAATATGGTTTCTTACTTGAGTGTCAATGAACCATCAGTGAGAATGGCTAGGGAGAGTTAGTACAGGGAGAAGGGGCAGAAGCGGAGCACCGATTGTGTGAGGCCACAGTTTAGGCATTTAAACTGCCCCGACCCGTTCTGAATTAGTAAAGATAAATACCAACTGAATGTGAAAGATGTACTTGGGCATGAAGCCAGATTTCATCAAAATTTCCAAGACAGAAGCAGAGGTCCTGACCTCTCAGGCACACCGTGGATCACATGCTTGGACCAGGTTTCTCCTTGGGGTGCTGAGTCAAATATTCACAGCAGGATGGACCAAGGCAGGCCCTCCTGTTGAGGTAGCTGAGACACAGCTGAGCTCCATCAGGCCCTAGCCAGAGACCGCTGAATTTGCTGTCACAACTGGCCAGGGCTCATTCTTGTCTCTATGAAATGTCCACAAGCCTCTGCATTCTCTGGCTCATCTGGGAGCTCCATTTCTGCTTCCCCTGCAGCCAACTTCCTCCCAAGCCAGAGGGAGAGAGAGGTGTGAAGGCTCTGGTTCTAAAAGCTGGGGAAGGTGCCTGGGGGCAGGGTGTGAGAGGGAGTGTGGACAATGGCAATGGTTAAATCTAATTCTGCAAGGGGTCGTGAGGCTGTCCTGGGGCTTGGGAATAGGGTTCCTAAGAGAAAAGGCCTTGGGCAAAGGATCTGATTGGGGTCTCCAGAGTCATTGAGAACATCTCTTCTCAGGTCTCAGTCTGTCCTGCTGGCCCTTCTACAGATGGCAATGAGGGTGTGAGGCCATGGCAGGAGAGCTTGGTTTATGAACAGGCGTTGGGGCTATTTGTTCTCCTTCCACTGCCTCTACTTTGTTGAGACATCACCTTCCATGATGCCATGCTAGACCCTTCCAGCCAGGGCTGTGTTAGCTCTCCCATCACAACCTTCATTACATCACACAATAACTGTTTCTTAGTCTTTTCTCACCAGACTATGAGTTCTTTGAAAGCAAACTCCATATTCTGATTTTGCTGACTATTCAGTTTTGGTGCCCAGTGCAGGGCCTGGCACACATTAAACAAACACCAAACATCTTTGAAATTCACTAGCACAGAAACAAGCAGCTTCTTGGGATGGCTTTAAGGAGGGAGGCCCAGGGTGTAGTATAGAGTTCCTGGCAGTGGGTCCCGAGCTGGAGAGGTAGAGAAGGTTGGAGTCTCCTCTCCCCTGTCGCCTGACTGCCTACATGGGCAGCTTACCTGCAGTGTGTTGACAGGGAAGGCGCTGATGGGTGGAAAGTCCAGGATCTGGAGGTCGTGCACATGGCCGTTCATGACCACAGCAGGCAGGTAGAGGCGGCGGGCGGTGGTGGGCACACAGACCTCGCTGAACTCGTTGTATAAGAATTGGCGCACGATGGCACTCTTGCCCACACCTCGCGCCCCGAGCACGGCCACCCGGTAGGTGGAGACCATGCCTCCCGCCCCACTCCGCCACCGCGTCCTTGCCTGGGGCTCCTCCGGGCTGCATATTCCAGGGGCTGGGGGCTCAGCCACCGTCAGGACCAACCATTGCTCCCTCTGCTTGCCTCTGGCCCTCTTTGGCCACCACCTAGACTGGGGGGACAAGAGGTGGGCTCAGTGCTCTGGGTCATCATCCCTGGACCTCTGCATCTTTGCAGAAGCTGCCATTGCCACTTGGAAGGTCTCCCTTTTCCAAAACTACTATCTCAATCTATCCCCATCCCCCAGCTTCTTCACCTTCCTTATCCATTCTTCCTGCAACCCCTGCTGTGCATGGTGCCCTGATTCCCCTCAACCTGCATACTTCAGTGCACAGCGGAGACAGCACTAGACTTGGATTCAAATTCCAGGCCCAGTCCCAAACCTGGGATAAATGGCAACTCCTCTCCATCTCAGTCATGTCCTGGAGAACAAGTGCATTTCAGTGGAGGCCCTCTTGGCATTCTCAGGGGAGGAAGCTCTTTTAGTGAGGGACTCATTATTTCGGACATCTTCATTTTGTGGCTCTCAGGAGATAACTGCTCACAGCAGCCTCCAGTTACCATGATGACCCAAAATGCCCCTAGCATTTCCCAAAGTCCCACTGAACTAGATGATTGCATTGACTCTGGAGAGCAACACAGTTGAGCACTGGCTGCTAGCCCGCCAACGCGGTTATCCTCGGCCAATACAATACCCCTAAGGGAAAAGTATTCCTATTTGCACTTCAGAGAAGAAGCTCCGTGTGCCCCAAACCACACAACTAGGAACTGCAGCTACTTTCTACAGGTTGCAGGGCTTATCAGACTCTAAACAGTGACAGACTAAAAGCAGGGTCTGAGTCTTTGACATCCCTTGGAGCTCAGAGGGCCTGGCAGCACACAGCTGCTGCTCAGGAAGGGGTTGGACTTTGAGATGAATTCATTAGTTTTTTGCTTGCTCAGTGCCTGTGACTTTTAGAGCTCGGACAAAACACCCAGCTTTGATGATTTTTTAGCTGTAGGTCTGTGGGTGAAACACCTGCTTTGGAGCCATGCTCTACACATATGTAAAGCGGAGCCAACAGACCCCATTTTCAAGACAACCTAAGTAAATCTCTTAGCTGGAAGGAGACAATCTTCCTGGGTTGAATGATGACCACAGTTAGTAAATGGGTACAGGGAGGTGGATTTACTAGGTCCTGAGGGTGCCATGGTTTCTCTCTCTCTCTCTCTCTCTCTCTCTCTCTCTCTCTCTCTCTGTGTGTGTGTGTGTGTGTGTGTGTTCTGGTAGATGCATGTTCTTTTCATATATATGAATCTTTTCGATTCATAGCTGAATGTCCCCTAAGCTGTCCTAGTTTAAAGCATTCAATCTATTGGTATGTATGTGTGCATAATGGTAAATAAGACAGGGCTTGGAGTGAGAGCCATCAAGGTTTGATTCCCAGCTCTGCCATTCACCTAAGTATGACCTTGGCCAAGAAACTTCCTAGGTATGTTGAGATTGTTCGTGGAAAGCCCATGCCTGGCACAGAGTGGGTATGCAACAAATAGTGCCTGCTGGGCATCTAAGGTTTTCCTAGATGCTCAGTCGGACTTCCTGGTAATCTTGGAAGGAGTCACGATGTACTGTTGTGTGGACTCACATACTTGTAGTGTGTGTGCCTGGGCACCCATGTGCATGTATATGATGCCTTTCATTTTGTTGAAGAGATAAACCACCACCAACAAAACAAGACCCCAGAGCCTCAGGGAAGCTAAGTCTAGGACTCTAACCTCCTTTGTGCCTCAGGCATGTCCTTTCCCCAACAGGTGCTCTCTGCTGAGTCTGCTCCCAGCTGAGACAGGACCAACCCTCCCACCACAGGATCCCTTCAGGTCCTTAGGCCTTTGGGGGCATTCCTGGATGCTGCCAGCTTGGGCAAAGAGACTCAGCTGGGTTAATTACATAACAGCACAAGCAGGTGGGGATGGGGGAGTCTGGGCAATAAGAGAGGGCAAAGAATAAGGAAACGGAGTCTGAAGTCACTCTGGGTGTGGTGGTTTGGAGGTTTCAGGATATACCCCTACCTCCAGATTCTCAAGCCCCAAAACCAACTCTTTCTTAGTAGTAGCAGCAGAAGCAAAAACCAGGCACAGTCTGGGAGCCAAGGAGCAGGGGCAAGAATAGCCCCCTAGGCACGGGCCAGCCTCTGGAACTACCAGGCCTAAGTGTGGCCCTGTCCCCAACTCAAAGGGGACAGATATCTCCTCTTTCTTCCCAGGCACAGATCCTAGGTCTAAGCGTTTTACTAAATCCATGCCGAGTTATGTGGGGTGAAAGGTCTGTCCCAGGAAGCAGGGCCCAAGACCCCTGAGCTTCCCCAGGGCCTGCATTCTGCAGTCATCTGCAGACAGCTCCCGGCAAGAGACAGGGGTCACACACTCAGGCCACAGCCTCTTTCCACTCCCTTCCCCGGCCTAGACTTGGGTCTCTCTACCTCACACTGGGGAGGTCAGGGGCTTCTGAGGATCCTAAAGGCCAAGCCCTACATCCTCGCGCGGTGTGTCCCCACGACGTTCGCATAGAGGTGGGGGCACCAGCAGATGCCCATGCCGGGCTCCCGGTGACCCGATCGGTGGCAGGTGTGGGGGCTGCAGGAACCCCGCTGGCTTCCGGCCCCAGCTCCACTCCCGGGGCCGCTTCCTCGCCACCCCCGTCCCCCGCCTCCGGGCCGCCCCTCACCCCGCGGTCACCCCGCTCCTCCTCCTCCCGCTTACCCGGGGCCGTCCCGGCTGCTACCCCCTGCCCTGGCAGGCGCGGCCGCGCTCCCCCCGGGCTCCGGCGCTGCCTTGGGCTCCCCCGCCCGGGGGGAGAGTGAAGGGCGCCTCCCGCGGCCCGGGCGAGGCGGGCTGGGGCGCGGGGGGCCGCAGCACTGAGGGTCGCTCAGCTGCTTGCCCTGCGGAGCGCGCCGCCCCACTCGCACTGGCGGAGAGGGAGGCGGGCGAGGGGGGGATCCGCTGGGTCCCCGAGCCCGACGGATTCACTCGGGCGCCGCGGGACCAGCTCCCCAGTCCCTAACCTCGACCTTCATCTCCCTCCTGACTCTCCCCCCCGGGAAAATGGAGGACCTGGAGGAGTCGGAGGCGGGGACCGAAAAGGCCCTGGAGCCTGTGGCTTCATTGAGATTCCCTGCCCTCACAGCCACCCACCCTGCCCCCAGCTGGGCTCTTGGTCCCCTCCTCCCCATGGTCTGTCCTTCCGACCCTTACCGGTCTAGTCAGTCAGTGACTGGCAACTGCCCAGCGTGTGTCTTGTCCTGGGTGCTGACATCCAGGTTCTCTTGCTCCTCCACCCCCGGAGGATGGAGTAGAGGGTGGTCACTCTCGCCTTTCACTGCGGCAGGGAACAGCAGGCCAGGCTAGCGCCAAGCAAAGCTGGGCCCCTGCCAAAGCCTGACCTCCACTCCTCTAAAACTGCAGTCCCTCTTCTCTGTGAGATCCCAGCATTTGCCAGGCTTGAGGGCGCAGTTTCTCTTGTATTTATTCTCAAGCAATCCTCATCAACATTTTTATCAGTAGGTAACATCCCAGTGTGCTAAGAGCTTTGCCTAAGTCCTCAAGTTAAATCCCCAGAACATTCTATGGAATAGGCTCTGTTTCCCCCATTTTACAGATGAGATCATTGAGGTTGAGAAAAGATGAGTAAGTCCTTGTACTTAAATGCAAAATGTGGAATACAAAGACTGAGTCACTAGTTAGGCAGCTACGGAAAAGCTCAGCAGAGGGCTCACAGTCCAGTGGGGAAATCAAAGACAAATAGCTGTGTTCGAAGACAAGGTGTCTGGGAGGGCAGAGCAGGCCGGCCAGTTCTTTAGAGGGGTCAGCAGAGGCTTGGCACAATTGTAGGGGCTTTAGGAGAGAGTCCAGAGACCTGACAGAACCCCACAGGCTGGAAGAATGGGGTCAGAAGATGTTGGGAGAGTTTAAGACAAGGTCTCTGGCTGCAAGATGTCAGCCTGTTCAGGTGCCTGCCGCCAAGCTTGAGGACCTGGGTTTGGTACCTGGGATCCAAAGGAGAGAACTCCCATAAATCCTCTGACCTCCTACTGTGACTTGTGTGCCTTCTTGACTGCTTTCTGCCCCCCTAAAAGAGTCTCAGAAGCTGGGCGGTGGTGGCGCATGCCTTTAATCCCAGCACTTGGGAGGCAGAGGCAGGTGGATCTCTGTGAGTTCGAGACCAGCCTGGTCTACAAGAGCTAGTTCCAGGACAGGCTCCAAAGCCACAGAGAAACCCTGTCTCGAAAAACAAAAACAAAAACAAAAACGAGTCTCAGAGACCCTCTTCTACTTCTTCTTTTTTTGGTGCAGCAAATACCTGACAAAAGTGGTTTCAGGGAGACAGGATTCATTTTGACCCGTGGTTTAGGAGGACAGTCTATTGTGGGCAGAAGGAGAAGTGGTGGGAATGAGAGGTGGCTGGCGCTATGTGGGCAGCCAGGAAGGAAGCAGAGCGGAATGCTGGGTTAAGTGCATTTTTTTCCCTTTGCCTTTTTATTTAGTCCACAGAATGGTGCTGCCTACATTCAGGTGGGTTTTCCTCCTTCACTTAAACTTCTCTGAAAACCCCCTCACAGGCACATCCAGAGATGTGTTTCCTGAGTGATTTCAAATCCAGTGAAGTTGACAAGGAAAACTATCACTGACCCAAACCACCAGGAGTTCATTCTTTGGCCTGTACTGGATGGATGGGAAGCAGGGCATCACAGCTGGGCATTAAATGAGTGGTGAGGAGAAACTGGTCTGTGCCTATCCGCCAAGGGTTTTCTCCATTGTGACTGCATCCTCCTCTGAAGCTCCAGCTATCTCACAGACCCTCTTTCCCTTCTCCTGTTGGGCTCTGTGTTTTGGACATTTCCCCAACGGCTGTCTCTGTCTTTGCTGGGCAGAAAGTGCAGACAGACAGCTCTGTATTTGATTCCAACCCTGCCCTGTACTGTGTGATGGAGGCAAGAAGGAGCCTGTATTTATGAAACAGATTCAAGTTCTTTCCCTCACTGTTGCAGACAGGGCAGAAATGAGCCGTGTGTGATGTCTTTACACAGTACACCGTATGGAGCCGTGTGTGGTCTTACCTTTCAGGATGAACACCACTGGCAGAGAGAGAGAGAGAGAGGGGTGGGGAGAGAGAGAGAGCGAGAGCATTCCCATTTATTCTAGATGGACTCTATTTCAGAGCACCACTTTGGGACTGGGTGGAGATTAGATGTGACTGTTCCCAAGGGATTCCAGTAGTCACTGACATCCTCTAAGCTTCATTAAATAAATCATCCAGGACACTCTTTCCTACTGCATCTCAAAAATATTTCATCCCCGTCTTGCCTGAGGATTGAAGCTTTCAATGATTTCCCCAGGACATAGGTCCATTTCAGCTTGAGGACTAGAAATAAGAAATCTTGCAAACCTCTACCCTACAGATTATGGGACTTCATACTAGCCTTCAATGGTATGTCATTTAAAGCACTGCTTTTATTTAAAGAAGAAACAGTGGTAGTATTTTCCCTGAATTGAAACTAACTCATTTTGCTCTGCCGAGATCTGATTTGGCCCGTTTACTCTTCTCCGTCACTAGGATTACCTTGTTGGGAAAGCTAAAGGGGTTTGGTCCTTGGATCTGCCTGCCTTTGTGGTTGTGGTTCAGCTGAGGATACCTGGTTGACTGAGGGGAAAACTCACAAATGTGTACCCTCTGTAGCATCTGAAGCCAGGGCATGGAAGGAGACAGGCTAGACCCACCATCCCATCAGAGGCCCGCTGCGAGTGTGAATGGAAGGAGAGTCAGCTAGTACTGATCTTCTTCCATACCAAAAAGTACTCTTGGTTAAGGTGTTAGGGTTCTTCCTAAAGGCGGATCTGATCCTAGAGATGGCAGTGTTGTCTCCAAACAATGCTCCCGAAACAGCTCTTCAAGTCACTTTTCCAACTAAGAATCTAGGTCTGACCAACCCCCAGCTGAGTCTTCCCCCTTGTTGGCAGCATCAAGAATGGCAGGGCAAAAGCTAAACTAGAAGCCGAGAAGGCAAGTCCAAAGCCAACTCAAAACTTTTCAAGAAATGTCCTTGCTGCTAATGCCATGTCTGGGGGCTGGCTGGGATTCTAGGATTAGTGTTCAGGAGATAGAAATGGGTAACAACGGGGGAGGTGTGATCTTTCCCAAGTGCCACACCAGCTATTAAAATAAACAGGCTCTTGCTTCTTAGAGCTGAGGGTGGCAGGGAAAAATCAGCGTCCAAACAAGACCGGAAGTACTAATGCAAGCAGTGGGAGGAGGAAGGCCCAGACTGGAGAGTCCTCAGCAACAACCTGAGGCCCATCCCAGGGGCAGAGAACAGTGCAGTCTCTGAAAACAGGTTTAGGTTGGGGGTGTGGGAGGGTGGTCAGCTGCTTTGAGCATATGGCCATCCTCAGGACTCAGCAAAGCTGGATACAGTGAGTGGGAGGGGAGAAGCTCTTATGGAGTGAGAGGGAACTGCCATGCAGTCAGATATGGGGCCACATTGCCCTGAAAAGTAGGTGATGCCAAGTTCAGATGAGCAGGGGAACAGAGTAAGCAGGTATTGTGGGCACTGCTTTTACCATTCTGCCACAAGTACTGCTGTAGATGAGCATGGGGAAACACTAACCTTGGCTATTAAATTTTTATTTTTTTTTTTCGAGACAGGTTTCTCTGTGGCTTTGGAGCCTGTCCTGGAACTAGCTCTTGTAGACCAGGCTGGTCTCGAACTCATAGAGATCTGCCTGCCTCTGCCTCCCGAGTGCTGGGATTAAAGGCGTGCACCACCACCGCCCGGCTATTAAATATTTTTAAAGCAATTTATTTAGTGTCTGTGTACATATGGGACACAGGCATGCAATGGTGTGGGTCTGTGTGTACTTCCGGGAGTTGGTTCTCTCCTCCCCCAGTGTGGGTTCCAGGGGATGCCTTTACCACTGGGCCATCTCACCTTCACCCTGACTCACTCATCCAATATGAACATACATCATTTCTGAACGGTCTGCAGGTGACCTGCACCTGAGCTGGGTGTCTCTGGGGACTTTGCTTGACCTTATCCCAGACAGAGCCCAAGAATGCTCTTTGGTAGCCTGACCTGAACTTCAACTTAGAGACCCTTTCTTTCTCAGGGTTCCCCTAGAGCTTGGAAGGCCAGTTGAGGGCCCCTAGTTGCCAAAGGCAGCTCACTGTCTAGACACCAAAAGCAACTACTTTGAACAATTAAGTGCTGAAAACTCCAAACCCTGTCTATATTTGTGAGATGTTCAGGACTTGCCCAAGGGCTTCTTCAAGCAATACAAAACAGTTCTAGACATCCTGGGCTGTCCCATTTGCTTGGGAACATGCTGGCCCTGGGTTCAAGAGGCATTTGCACCTGAGTGCTGAGAGACATCCTGGGTAACAGGTGCCAAGCAGCAGCCCCACTATGCTCCTGCTCTTGGCTATCCAGGGGGATGGGGATCCACCATTCTACCCAGTGTCCGGGAACAGCTGCTACAGAGACTGGCTTCCCTGCACACAACTTCCTCAAGGGTGGTGACTTGAGACTTGGAACACCAGGTGGCTTCCTAAGATAAAGGCTTTTTCTCAATCCTAATTTCATCTAGCTGAACCCCTGGGAGGGCTAGGGCCATATAAAAAAGGGTTACTAATGTCCCTTTTCAGGTCAAGCTATGCTTTATCCTGGGGTGTCAGACCTGAGAACATAGTACACACCAGAAACTTTATTTTGTGTAAATGAGTTTATTGATGAATACACAAGGAAGTCCCCCCCCCCCGCAACAAATCCCAACAAGAACAGAATAATAAGCATTCTTAGGGCAACCTTTACCCTCACACACCTGGCTCCAGAGTCCCAAGCTTCACAACACAGACACATGGACCAGGCTTGGCTGAGGACAGACACTGACGGACTCTGACCCGGAAGAGCTCCAATGTGTTTGCTCCCCTGCCCTCTTAACTCCAGCTCGCATCAGAGACATACTTAGACCAAGGGCAGAGGATATAGGGGAACCTGACTCCTGCTCTCCCAATCTAGTCAAGCTTGAGAGGGGCCTGGAGGAAAGCCGTGGCAGGGGCAGCAGACTGTCGTTTCTTCTGGAGGCCCTTTCATGGGAAGCAGCAACCCTCCCTAGCTCTGCCTGGGGTGGAATGAGAGGTGGCTTCCCCAGGGGTCAGACATCACCGATTGGCTCAGTTAGGCCAGCAGAGAACAGCAGTTCTTATCCAACACAGGTAGAGAGGCCTCAGTTTCAGGGGTGGGCACACCCTGGCATAAAACTGTTCTCTGCTTGCCCGGGGAACATACTCTTCTTTTGGGAACTACAGTTTGCTTTGAGATGAGAAAACTGTGTTTGTAGTGTGAACCCCTTACACTACTCCTATCCAACTGCCTCCATGAATGAGTCTCAACAAGGGGACTTTGTCAACTTGCTTTTCCATCCAACGTATCACCAACCTACCTGCCTCCCACACAGCCTTGCAGCATTTCCTATTCCCGCATGGTGAGGGAGGGTTGTATTTCCTTTCCACCAGTCAGCAAAGATTCTCAAGGCTTATGGGACTTGGGAGAAGCTTTGCAACTGGGAGGAAACAGGATCATTCCAGCCACTCGGTTGAAGGAAGCTGGTTTCTATCTGATTTTTCCACAATCTCTCCTCTGGATCCAGTGGGTTAGGGCTGAGTCCAGCAGGAGGATCAGGTCTTTGGACCCTGGCATGCTTCTGACTTGAGCAGGGAACTCGTAATGGACCCTGACTACAAGGTGCCAGGCTGTGCCACATCTCTAACAGTGTGAACAGTACTCAGCAGGGTAGTGGATATGAGGTGTTCTTTGATGAATCATACCAATGTGCTAAGGGAGGAGACCTCACATCCTCAGCCCTTTGAGAGATGACAAGAACTACATGGCCTTCTGGGATGATCTTACTTTGCTTTGGAGCTTGAGTACCATGGATGAAGAGCAGATCAGAGAGCTGAGGGACAGCGAGAACTGGCAACCTCTCTACACTCACTGCTGGCCTTCCAGAACTGTGGCCCTAGGAGAGCCTGGCAATGTTAGCTCTGTTTCACTCTTGTTACCCGGATGTGTATTCAGGTGACTGAGAGGTCAACTGCCACCTGCCACCCGCGAATGGTGGAGCACCAAACTCAGTATGGAGTATGCAAAGAGCCACAGGCAGGCACAGGAAAATAACAACGAGCCAGCCATATAGGGAAGCTGATGGAGCTTTAGGGAACCAGCCTCAGCTCTGCTACTCAAGAGCCAAGAGGCCTCAGCAATAATCTTTTTGCCTGTTACCTTTCTTTGTAGAAAAACAAGGTTGGATAAGCCATTAAAGTCTATTTTGACTTGAGAACCCTGACTTTCGGTGTGAATTGGCCCTGAGGAACAGAGGGAAGAAGGCTAGAGGAGGGCACTGTGGTTCTCACTCGGCTCCTCAGTCAGTGTGATCACTGGGGTAGCGCAGTGGAAGGGAACAGCCTTCTACCATCTCCGCGCTTTGTGCCTACAGGCCCAGGGTCCCTGCACTCGGAAACATCAATGAAGACCACCACTGCCAAGCATGGCGTCATCAAACGAGATAGTGTGGGACATAAGGGAGCTTGAAGGCTTGGCCAAGGAAAGAATCTGAATAGAGGGGAAAAATAATGCGAACGGCCAGGAGCAGGGTTGCCACAGACAAGAGAACCTCCTCCCCAGAAGGGGCTGGGGCCGTACCTGTGTCTCCTCTAAGACTGATGGTCAGTTAACCCTCCCTACTCATTGTTCTACCTCAATTTCTCATCTGTACAAAAATAGAAAACAATAAGGTGCAGTTTATGTTTCAGTTACACTTTTCCTTGCTTTAATTAACTTGTTGCCTTTTTCTGCTTGTGAAATGAGCTTTTGATTACAAAATATCAAACTACACTCAAAAGAGGGTGTAGAAAAGGCTAGCTATTGGCACAGCATGGAGAAGCTCACAGGGAAGGGCTGAGAGCAGCAGCAGGTGGCAGAAGTGGGGAAAGACGGAAGCAGTGGTTACACATGTCACAAGAAGCTAACCTATCCAACGGGGTGAATGCTAATGTCAGCATAGGGCAATTGGTCACTATCGGGGTGGGTGGCGCAGTGTTTGGGTTCAGGCTCTACACAGCAGTACGACTTCTTTCAGTTAAGAGTTCTTGGCTTGCACCGATTACAGGGTGGCTGCAGGGTACAGGACCCATTTATTAGTTTTTCAAAATGCTGTCATAGACCTGGTAGATGTACTGAGAGACTTCAGGGGCTCTACACTTCAGCGACAGCTGTGAAAAGGAGGAAAAAGGAGATTAGCATGGAGATGCAAACAGATCCAAATGCATCCAAACATTCAGGTCAAGACCGTTTCTGACATTCCAAAACACTCTACGACTGGAACAGCCAAACAGAGAGCTTACATTAACACAAACCATGGATTTCAAAACTTTGTTGGTGTCAAGCTATGTGTTGTGCATCTCCCTACAGCCCACGTGATCCCAGGGGACCATTGTTCTGAGGCTCTGACAAAGGTGCAGAGGCCAGTACTGAGAAAACCCCTTAACTTGGTGACAGTCCTTTCAGCTGTTGATCTCAGTTCCTGTGTCTGATATGGATCTCAGTTCCAATTTTAAGAGTACAGAGTCATGTTAAATAAAGGTCCATGGTATTGGTTCTTTCTGTACCACTGAGGAAAGTCTAGACACTAATGGGGAAACCCAGACCACAAAAGACACTTAGCATAACTGGACAGCAGCTCATGTCAGTTGCTTTGAAGCATTTTCTCACTCGTCAGACAGAGGAATCAGGCATTTCTGCTAACACTTTATTCCTCTACCACCATCGCTTCTTTTAGTTAAAAAATTATCAAATTAAAGACCAACATAAAAAGATTCTCATGTTAAAGGGCAAAAATTAAGCCCAAATTTGAACTCTTTAACTGTATTAAGGTTAAGCAAAAATATATTATCAATAACAGAGCATGCAAAATATATTCTATACATAGAAAATTATATATATTTACATTATCCTCCACAGCATATAGCTGTGAGATTTTAACATTATTTTATCTCTTTGCTCTCTTTGTAGAGACCCTGGATGAATTTACCATAATACCCATGATGAAAATAGGAAAAAAAAAAAGGTAAAAAAGATTCTGGTCAACTCTTAATTTCCTGAAACACCAACATTCTAAAAACTTAAAGTTAGCTAGGTGGTAGCTCAATGACTGCATGCCAGCACTTAGGAGGCTGAGGTAGGAGGATTGCTGTGAGTTTGAGGCCAGCTTGGGCTACACAGTGAGTTCCAGGCCAGCCTGGGCTACAGAGTGAGACACTATCTCATAAAAAGCAACACGAGTTGGGGAGATGGCTCAGTAGGTGAAGTGGCTGCTGTACAAGCATGAGCTCGTGATCCCTAGCACCCATGTAAAAAGCTGGGCACAGTGACAGACACCTGATTCCAGCATTGGGGGAAAGTGGAAAGAGCAGGACGCCTGTGGCGAGATGGCCAGCCACTCTAGCTAAAATGGTGAGGTCAGAGGGAAACAAGGTCTCTAAAAAATAAGGTAGAAAAGAGTGATTGGGGAAGACACTGCCTTCAACCTTTGGCTACTGAATGTACACACACACACATACACAAAAACGTGCAGACATACGCATAAAATAAAAAGGAGATACTTTATTTAAAGCTATAAAAACATTTGTATGTGTGAACCTATGTTTGGAGGTCAAGGGCAACTTGTGGGGAGTTGGCTTACTCTTCCACGTGTAGGTCCCAGGGATTGAGACCCAGTTAGGACTGGATTAGCAGGATCACACGTGTGGCTCCAAAAAGCTATCTCACTGGTCTTTTACAGTCTCTAGGACATTTGCAAAACTGCTATTCTATTATTATCTGTCACGAAAAGAATTCTGATAAATGTAACCAGAAAAAAACAAAACAACCCACAACTAATGTATAAACATAGATATGGTACAAGCTTTTAGATTCACCCCTCCCGCTTTTTTAGCATTTATCTGAGAATCTTGCTAGACAAGGTCTCTGGAACGCTCTATGTAAATCAGCTGGCCTCAAACTCAGAGATCTGCCTGCCTCTGCCTCCTAAGTGCTGTGAAGAATTAGGGGTGTGTGCCTCTTTTTTATTCTTTTATTTGTACTTTAGTATACTAAATTACAGGTTTATTATTATTATTATTTAAATTGGATATAAGATTTACAATTGAACATGACTGGTGAGGTTGGTATAGGTTTAACACATCTCTAAGAGTGTCTTCAATAGTGCAGGGCTGGGCTTGCCACTTATCCAGGGGACCACACAGGAATGATCCTGACTTTAGCCATGGAGGATAAGCTGTTTCTCAGCTATGATATCTTCAAATTCATGCACATTAAATGTGGTGAAGTCCTAGTCTCAGAGATGTGGATCTATTGGAGGTCCGGAAACCTGAACACTGACCTGCACAGGGCTTTGATCTTATTCTGCAGCTTAGTGCATATGGGCAGTGTGAATCTGGTCACTGTACCTGGAGATGTCTCAAGATACCCTGCCTATACCTGTCTGGAGCCTGTCAGCCCCAGCACAGGATGACAGCTTGTTGACGTGGACAATACTAAGGGCGGAGCTTTGAATATGAATACTATCTTTACCAATCCTTACCATATATTTGTTGGCACAAATACAAGTGCTTCTAGAGCTTCAAATTACAGTTACTCATATCTGCCAGACTCCATGTGGTCATGGGGAGGAGTTCACTCACTTTTGCTCTTGGCATCAGGGATGCTTTGGCAGAAGTGAGGATTTGTTGTGGTGGTTTGAATGAAAATGGCCCCTACAGGCACTATTAGGAGGTATGTGGCCTGGGAGGAAATGTTTCACTGGGAATGGGCTCTGCCATTTCAAATGCTCAAATCAGTCAGTCTCTTCCTCTCTCTCTCCCTACTACCTATGGATCTGGATGTACAACTCTTGGCTACTTCTCCAATGCCATGTCTGTCTGTGTGTGTCGCCAAGCTTCCTGCCACGACGATAATGCGCTCCACCTCTGAACTGTAGGCTAGCCACAGTTTTTTCCTTTATAAGAGTTGCCATGGTCATGGTGTCCATTTGCAGCAATAGAAACTCTAAGACAACTGTCATCAAACCATGAACACTGGGTGGAGTGCAGCCCAGGATGACAACAGGACCTTTTGTAGCTTGACAGAGGAAAAGACCAGGCAATAAGATTTGTTTCTTCCGGGATATTTTCCCTTCTTCTGTGTATTCTTCTGCTTTAGGGATAATCTGTTACTTTTCCTTTAGGATTATCTCAGTGTGGCATGGGAGTGCATACATGGGTTAACCTGACCATGAGCTCTGAAGGAGGGAGATTTATCTTTGCTCAACTGGAAATGCCAGATAACCACAGTTCACATCTACACCTGTATCTACTCTCTGCAATTTTAAGAATGTGCAGCAAAATTTTAGCAATATTTTAAGCTGCCAGCCCCGAGTCCAGCATACTCTGGTTTAAGGCATACCTACAAACTCCACCACTACAATATGGAATGGCTCACATCCTTCTGTAAAGTGTTACCATTAGGTACTTGGTAGCTTTTGGATCTGTGTGCTTTTGAGGGGCTGCAAACTCCCAGGTGTTCTTAAAGTGCAGAAGACTTGAACCCTTGATTCCCATGCTTGTGTTTTCTGGGTCAAGTGAAAAGAGATCATTGAAGATCTCTTCAGCTATAACATTTCCTATAACTGTCTCTCTCTCCTCTCTCTCTGTGTCTCTCTCTCTCTCTCCTGTCCTGGAACTTGCTCTGTAGACCAGGCTGGCCTTGAACTCACAGAGATTCGCCTGCCTCTGCCTCCCGAGTGCTGGGATTAAAGGCGTGTACCATCATGCCTTACTTACAAATATCTCAAATTTTCAAAGAATACAGAGGAGAAAATATCTTCCACTTCATGATTTAAGAATCCATGGTTGATGCATACAGTTGGCTAACATATGACCACACAAAAAACAAACCACTGGTACATGTTAGAAACTAGTAAAAGGATATTATGGAATGTGCAAAAAATAACCTTACAGATTATATAAGGGGCTGGAAAAAAGGTTGAGTGTAAGTAACAAGACCAGAGATTGGATTCTCACCCACATACATGGTGAGTGGGCACGCTTAACTGCCTGCAATGTCAGTACTTAGCTGGATTGGTTGCACTGATAAGTTCTGGGTTCAACTGAGACCCTGTCTAAATGAATAAGGTGGAGAGTGACAGAGGAAGACTCCCAATGTCAGACTCAGGCTTCCACACGTATATAAAACACATACATGTGGTGGTTTGAATAGTAATAGCCTCCCTAGGTCTTATACTTGAACGTTTGGTCATTAGGGAATGGCACTACTTGACAGGGATTAGAAGGTATGGCCTTGTTGGAGGAAGTGTGTGACCAGGGTTGGGTTTTGGGGTTTCAAATGTTCAAGTGTCTCTCTTTTTTCTGCTGTGTGGCAATTTGGATATACAACTCTCAGCTCCTTCTCCAGCACTATGCTTGCCTTTGGATCACCACGTTTCCCACCATGAAAACAGTGGACTAATAAACTTCTGAACTATAAGCTAGCCCCAAATAAGAGCTGCCACAGTCATGGTATCTCTTCACAGCAATAGAACACCGACTAAGGAACATGTGCACTGACACACATGAACATACATGCACACATCACACAGAGAGACACCTATAAAAGAGAGACTATGTGATATATGATTTACTTTCTATAATATTTCCAAAATGACACAATCACTGTAGGAGGACCAATGAGTGTTTCTCAGGGCTAAGGTTACATTCCAGCACCTGGGAAGCAGAGGCAGGTGAATCTCTGAGTTTGAGTTCCAGACCAGCTAGGGCTACAAAGTGAACCTTTGTCTTAAAAAAAAAGTAACACTCCCAACAACAAGAAAACATACAAAAGACTCCTTCCACGCAGAAAAAGCAAATCATTCTTTCCTGCCCCAAAAGAATATGTAATGTACAGTCTCATTTATGCCTATACTTGTTACTTTCTAGTTTTGAAAGTATACTATGTGTAAAATATTATCAATATTAAAAACTGGGTAAAAATAAAAAGTCCCATTAAAAACCATGTGAGCTCTCAATTATTTCAAAATTTCAAAAGTGTTAACTATATCTAAGAGAGTGAACAGCCTTTCTCAAACAATGTGCTTTAGGAACTTTCAACAAACACCTGAACCTTAAATATTACTATTTTTTTAAAAAAAATTTACATGATTTTGAACAAATCTTTTTTCCCTCACTTCTGGTACCAGGGGTTGAATCTAGGTCCTCCTATCCTAGCTGACAGGTGATCTATCATTGAGTGATATCCCCCAGCCCTATTTTTACTTTTTTCTTTGAGATAGACAGAGTTTCTGGGTAACCCAGTTTGGCCTTGAATTTATGATCTTCCTGCCTTAAGGTAAATGACAGGGTAGATTACCACTCTCTGAAAAAAGTAAGAGATGAGCCGGGCTTGTTAGGATAAACAAGAGCTGTCAAACTTAAGGAATGGTGTCGGAGGAGTAACATGTTCCCTGAGTCTGACTTTTCACCTTCCTTAGAACTAGTCAATTTTGAATCTTCTTCCCGTCACATCTTTCAAAGCAGCCTAAAACAAGAATGAGACATTCCCCCATCTCAAGGTTTGTCAGTAACTTCCCAATGCAGATCACAAGCACCCTTGGACCAATCTTTGCTGTTTAGCAAAGCAATGGTTTCTGCTGTATAAAACCATCCCAGCATTTCTGCTTCAGTTCAGTGGGATACTAGAGGAGGTTCCTCAAGGTTCAAAGGGGAAACCTGCAGGCTGGAGACTTCCTTCCAGGCTAAAGAAACCATGGTTAGGAATGGTTAATTAGTAACTTGTTCAAATCATGACTTTGAGGTAGTAGTTGTGTCTAAGTCTAGACATCCTTAAGGCCAAGAACTCCAGAAGTAGGAAAGGTCCAGTTTTAAGCCAGATAGAGGTGGCACACGCCTTTAATCCCAGCACTCGGGAGCAGAGGCAGACAGATCTCTGTGAGTTCGAGGTCTCCAAGAGCTAGTTCCAAGACAGGCTCCAAAGCTACAGAGAAACCCTGTCTCGAAAAAAAAAAAAAACCCAAAAAAATAAAGCCAGGTAGAAATTATTTTTGGGGTATGTGTGCATGTGTGTGTCCATGTGCAAAAGCCAGGAGTGTGCTGGGCATCTTGTTCTATCTTTTCCATCACAAGTCTCTCACTGAACCTGGAGCTCAACACTGTGTGTGTGTGTGTGTGTGTGTGTGTGTGTGTGTGTGTGTGTGAGAGAGAGAGAGAGAGAGAGAGAGAGAGAGAGAGAGAGAGAGGGAGGGAGAGAGGGAGAGAGAGAGGGAGGGAGAGGGAAAGAATGAGGCTGACTGGTCAGCAAGTTCCAATGATCTTCCTGCTCCCCCTTGTGCAATGCTGGGTTTTACAGCATGTGTGGTTATGCCCAGCTTTTATGAGGGCACTAAGGATCTGAACCCAGGTCCTCATGTTTACACAGCAAGCACCCTTACCCACTGAGCCATCTCTCGGCTCCGGAAACATTTTTTAAAATTTATTTATTTAAGACAGGGTTTCACTATGAAGCTTTGGTTGGCCTCAAACTCACAACAATCTGCCTGCCTCTGACTACCAAATGATGGGATTAAAGGTGTATACCATAATGTCCAGCTAGAAACACTTCTCTTGACAGCTTATTATAGCACCAACTTGATGCTGAAGAGGAAGCATCGCCATGTGTCAGGGAAGTGATGCGTTCGCAGAACTCCTTGCTGTCAGAGGCAAATGATCTACCTGATACCATGCGTTTTGAATGGCAGAAGACTACAGTGAGGAGAGGCGGTCTTTCATGAAGGCAACTAGGGACTCCTTTACTGAATGCTCTTTGGGTGTCTCATGTCAGAGGTACTTCCTCCAGGTCTCTGTAGGGCACTAAGTAAGAAATGTATGGGTTCTTACTGTCTTACTCTAATCTATCTCACCCATTCTGGTAAAGGCCTTACCGTATAATTGGGGTTTCCTGGCTGGATCCGTAGCTCGGCCAAAATCCAAATGCCATTAGTGAGCTTCAGGGACTGGTACAGCATGTCTTGCCCTTCCACATTCCTTTTGGCAATAGTATAAACATTGTTGTTTTGCAGCTTGCTGGAAACTGTGTCTAGAAGCAGAGATCCAAAACTTACTCAGTAAAAATCTCAGACAGATGTATTCCCTTCTCCGACATTCTTGTGAGCATCACATATGCTTGAGTTCCCCGATGAACTCTATTACACACACATTTCAGGGGGCTCTTCTAATACAGACAGGCAAAACGAAGGGCCTGTCATATTATCAGACAGAAAACAGAATAAGGTGTGTTAACATTGGTTTAGTTACCAAAGAAGATTACATAGTAGAAAGGCCTCAGATTGACTAAGACCAAACTAAGAACTCATAGTAATGACTTTTCTTCAGGCTGTGACAACATTCCCTGGCCAAAGCAACAGAAGAAAGGCTCACAGTAGTCCATCGTGGTGGGGAGTCACAGCAACAGGAGCTGAAGGCAGCTGGTGGACGCTGCACCCTCCTTCAGCAAAAGATGAATGAATGCTCGTGTTCTCCTGCTTCCCAGTTTTTATTCAATCCAGGACTCCACCCCAAGGAATGGTGGCACAGAGTTAAGGTGGATTTTCCCACATCAATTAACTAATCTAGATCATCAATCCCACACAGGCATGTTCAGAGGCTAACCTAATTTAGATAACTGCTGACAGGAGTGTCTAAAGGCGTGCCCTCTAGGTGATGCTAACCGGGTCAAACCAACAGTATCAAGCACCACAGTGGTGGACAGGAACAAGTGCTGGGGAGAGTAGGAGTCCTCACTGGTACGGCAGTGTGCGTGTTACTGCTCCCCAACCAGCACAGTTACACTGATGGTTAGACGCACGCTTCCCCAGTCCCTGTTACTTGACTCTGAGTCACCTCAGTTTCCCAGGGTTAGAAAAGGGCAGAACTGCACAAGCCTTTTCAAGTCAGATTTATTAAACTGGATACTTAACTTTTTTTTAAGCAGGCAAATTGATTTTTTAAATGCTAGAGAAAATCATGCTTTCAAGGAAACAAGGAAACGAAGTGCTTTAATAAAAGACAAGAATGCAGTGTGGGCCAGCTGCCTCAGGCTCCTGCTGCTCCCCACTTCGATGGACTGTAGCCTGAATAGACCCTTCCTTTCTTCTGTTGCTTTGTGCAGAGAATGTTGTCACAGCCCTGAGAAGTCATTACTATGAGTACTTACTTAGTTTGGTCTTAGTCAATCTGAGGCCTTTCTACTGTGTAATCTCCTCTGGTAACTCTAAACCAATTTTAACACACCTATTCTGTTTTCTGTCTGATAATATGATGGTCTGATAGAAAGACACTGAGGAGGACTAAAGCTGTGTGAAAACGACTGCTGTTAGGTCCTCAGATTCCAGGTGCCATGAGGCCCACGCCTCTGCACTCACTAGCTCAGGGCAAGGGTTTGTTCTTGTGACTACAGCATCAAAGAGACCTGATGGTCTAGAATTAAAGGTCATGTGAGAGATTGGAATCAGAGACAAATAAACTCCTAAGAACAGAGATGATATCCAGGTGTGGTATCCATGCCTTTAATGCCAGCACTCAAAAAAAAAAAAAAAATCAAACCAACCCCCCAGCCACACCCACACCCACACAGAGAGATAGAAAGAGAGAGAGAATAAAGGATAAACACAGCTTCTTTGCTAGTTACTTATATTAGCTTCAGATGAGACCTCAAATTACTCAGCCTAGTTCAGGAACTAAAAACTCTCTCACAAAAAGGTCTGCTGTATTCCTGTAGGGTCTCTAGGAAAGGGAAGCATTTTCTGCCCCAGGGAAAGGGAAGATCTCAGCACAGGCAACTTCATGTTTTCATCATGAGCTTTTCTCAGCATCTGGACAACAGGTACCCGTTACCAATATCTGTAAATATGCATTCAGATTTTGTATTGACTCAGGTGCTAGAGTGGCTCCAGGGTGAAAAAACCTGCTCAGACCGAAGTAGCTTCTAGAGTTCTCACTATGATGTCAGGTAGTTTCAGGGACGGCAGCGCTAAGGCCTCATTCATTAAACATTTTATCAGTTATTATTTAACTTTTTGCCTTTTATTTATAAAGTTTTCACTAATATCAAAGAAAAGTAGTACCAACTTAAGAGTGGCTTTAGGGGCTGGATAGAAGGCTCAGCAGTGAAGAACATTGGCTGCTCTGCCAGAAGACCTGGATTCATCCCCAGCTCACTATCTAATGCAGTGGTTCTCAACCTTCCTAATGTTACAACCCTTTAATATATTATGTTAATAATGTTAACCAACCATAACATTCTCTCTCTTTTTTAAGACAGGATTTTGATGGTAGAAGTTACAAAATAATTCCACACTAGTTCAGAATTTCTATAAAAAAGGGTTATTTATTTAGGGGAGACTTACAATCACTATCCTAGATAAAAGTCCTCTGCATGAACGGGCAAGAGCCGGAAGCAAGACAGCAAGAGCAGGCTTTACAGCTGCATTTATAAATATATATAATTATGAGACCATGCTCAAGTAGGTTGGTATCTTAAAGGCTATTGGCTGAAGGAGCAGAAGAAGCTCCCATAGCAGAGTTTCTTTGTGTAGCCCTGGCTGTCCTAGAACCAGCTCTGTAGACCGGGTTGGCCTCTAACTCAGAGATCTGCCTGCCTCTGCCTCCTGAGTGTTGGGATGCATGTGCCACCACCGTGTAACCATTTATTTTGTTGCTAAATCATAATGGTTATTTTGATACTGTTATGAATTTTAATATGAATATCTGATATAAGAATATGTGGTATACCACCCCTGTGAAAGGGTCATTCAACTCCTAAAGGGGTCATGATCCCATGCTGAGAACTGCTGGTCTAGAGAATCTGATGCCCTCTTCTGGGCTCTGAGGTCACCATGCATACATTTGGTGCAGAGATATATGCAGGCAAAACACCCATATCCATAAAAAAGAAAGAAAAGGGGGGGGGAAGGGGAGCAAAGGGAGGGATGGGTTTTATCCCAGACAGAAAGTCTATCTCTGGGTAGTTCTATGCAATACTGCTGGAGGAGGGAGCCTCAATAAACTCTGCAATCATCTTATAGTGGGGGAGACAGCTCTTGCTGTCACTCTGGTTCCTACAGCGAAGTGCTCTTGGGTTGCTAAGCGACATTTCCAGCTGGAGTTTGGCTAATGCTTTTTGAAAAGATGGTCTTTAACACACAGGGATTTGCTCTAAGTGGCAAAAGCTTTCCTAACTTTCAAGGTGCTTGCCTATTTTCCAGAAAGACAGGTGACTTTGTTGAGCAGTCTTGTTGCATAGGCCTACATTCATTTCATCCATGTATCGAGGCCCAGATGCCTGCAGACTTCTTGTGTTCTCACCATTTGTGTAACAGATGACAGGGAAGGAACAGGGCTCGGCTCATGCTGAATGGATGCATGTACTGTGACTTCTATCAGAAGGGTGAATGGAAAAAGGGTACTTATGAGCCAACTTTTATATTTCTATCTATTCATTTAAACCATTTATTATTATTATTATTATTATTAGTGTGTGTTTATTTGTTTTGGGGGTGGGGGTTCATTATATCAGACTGGCTGATGTAAATCAGACTGGCTTCTAGCTTGCAGCGATCTATTCCTGCCTCCCTAGTGCTGGGATTACAGATACAAGTCATCACACCCACACATTTTTAAATTTACTTTTTGCAGTGCTAACACACTGAACCCAAAGCCTTGCATATATTAGACAAGGACCTATCACTGAAGTTTTAGGTTTGAGCTTGAGGATTTAAGGACTGAAGGATATTTACTCTGCTAAGTATACCAACTGAGGGAGGCAAATGCTGGCGATGCAGACCTCAACATCCACCCAGGAGCCTGAGGAGGAAAGGATGCAGTAAGAGCAAATGTTAGGCAGCTTCCAGCCACATTGGAGCAGACTTCTTAAGCTATCACAGTGTCTTGCACACTTGAACTACTGGCAGACGGACCAGAGTCTGGGTGCTGGGAGATGGTGAGAAGGAGGTGCGATGTCAACGGCTTTCGTGTCTACAAATGATGCTAGCTCAGGCCGAGGTACTGACATCTGTCCCAAAGTAGGGTGATGGTCAAATACGAATGTACTTGCTTCAAGATGTCATTTCTTCTTGTTCTTTTTCTTCCTTCCACAGACCTGGCTCTGTGGATCTGGGTGTCTGAGGTCTTGAAAGGTGTGGGTGTGGTATTCCTTCTCTCAGCTTTATTCTTTAGCTAAGGTCACAATTTTGTCAGCGATAAGAGCAAAGAAGGACTATAAAGTGGGCGGTGGAAATCTGCACTTGGGCCCCTTTGGGGCACTGACCAGCAAGTTCAAAACTGCTCATCTGAAAAGGACGTTTCAGAAGAAGACTGTTCAAAATGACTGGGAAAAATCATCTGGGGGAAAAAAACTACTGTTAAGTGCCAACCAGGAAAGTTTCCGTTTTTGAAATGTCCCAAAGCATAGGAAAACCACAATAAAACACAAATCTAACTCATTCTTACTTAGTGGCCATGCCTAAAGAAATAGCTTTTTACACAGTGCCAGGTGTTTGAGCTTTCTTGAGTATAGTAAACAAACAGGCTTGCAAAACTGCTTGCTATAAGCACCCCCTTTTAGATTATGGATGGAAATGTACCTACCTACTCTGCACTTAAGGTAGTTTTCAAGATATGTAATAATCCCAAATGTAGCTAAAAGGTACGATATGGCTAGGTGGTAGTGGTGCACGCCTTTAATTCCAGCACTCAGGAGGCAGAGGCATGTGGATCTCTGAGTCTGAGGACAGCCTGGGCTACATAGTGGGACAGTAAGATCCCGTTTCAAAATCAAAGAAGAAGAAGAAAAAGACACCTGTAGAAATGTTTGAATGTTTGCTGTTGGGAAACAGGAGTCTTTTCCTTTGGTGCCTTTTTAGTCTAAAATTTTCTAGTATTTACAACAAACAGTAATACCATCAACACCCCCATCCCAGACATCTTTATTAAGGTCTGATTATTAAGACTTGCAGAGGGTCTCTTTCTTCACTAGAAAGAGATCAGAGAACAGACAGAAAATCTCACTGCTAAGTTGGTGAGTCCTGTAAGGCTGTGACTTCCTGGAGCCCAGAGTGTTCCTTCCATCTGTCAAATGTCTTCGCTAGCACAGAAGGTCTATTTTAAGTGCTGCTGCTATTGTGATTAGGAAGATCAGCTGGAAAGGATGGTATTTTTAGCTCTCAGCTAGACACAGGGTGTTGAATCAGAGCACCAAACCTGCATAGGCTCCTGCTAATAGAGCCCTCAAGACTGGGAGGAAATGGAAAGGCCAAGGCATTCCATGCAGCAGGGTGAGACAAGGAAGAGTTAGAAGGGATTAGCTGAACAAAGTGGTCTTGCAAGATGAGCAGTGATTTAGCAAGGGAAATGGCCTTGGGCAGCTGGAGAAGACAAACTGGCTGTTTTTCTTTATGTTCCACATGCCCCACTGCCACAATATGTGCCACCAGGAAACTGGTTCAAGAGCATTTGGAACACATACGCAGGAGGAACTAGTGTGAGGCCATGGCAGTTTTCAAAACTGAGTCTGCTGTGAAGACTGTATCAGAGCAAACAGCCTCCCTGAGAAAAAGGCCCCATGCTCTGGTACAGTATGCAGCCTTTTCTTTCTAGTATTTTGGCATGCCAAACTAAAGTTCTTGGTTAATCAAACTCCCCATGCAAATACATGTTCTTTACACACAGGACCCCTAAAACCAAAACTGCTTCCCAATTACTCTGGCTGTTTCCTACTCTCTATAGGGAAGGAACGGTGGCCTTCCACCAGAGTCAGCAGCAAATACATTAGCAGGTAACACTGAGTCGGACAGGTTTTTCTAATGTAGGACTTATCAGAGCTCTCAATGGCACAGGCATGCCATATGCTGCATTTCCCAACCTTAATCACTACAGGAAAACTTCTCCACCTTTTATTAAGGGACAGTTGCCACAGGATGGCGGTTAACCCAGAGCTGTGTCTCTATGGCATGGAGTGCAGAGGCTGATTCTCAATGGGGCCTGATTCTCTGGGTTTTGCCATCGGCACCATGGACTCTATCTACAGCTGAGAGTTCCTACTTCCTGAGAACAGTTCCTTCTGTGAAGTGCTTCTGCGCTCATCAAATATGGTTCACTATAACTCACCAGCGAACTTCAGCTGGCAACTTAAAAACCCACAAAACAAAACTAAGAGTCTCCTCATACCCTCTCCAGGGGCGCAGATGTGAGGTAAGGAGGTAACCCTCATCACAGCCAAGCTCTATAAGTGTCTATGCTCAATGGATTTCGGCTGTCTTTATGGCTGAGGCCTCAAGCAGGCCTTTACCCTTCAGAATGTCTCGGAGGCCCAACTGGACCAGCACATTTGAGAGCCAGTACAAAAAGATGCTGATAACATTCGGATTTCAAAAGCCCTGCATACAAAAATACAGAAGAAAAATACAACGCAGAGACCCAAAAACCTAAAATTAAAAACAGAAAATTGAAATGACAAGACAGTGAGAGTTTTTCTTCTTTCTATACTGCATATTGTCTGTCTCCTTCCTCAAATGCTCTGCTTCAAGTGCAATGGAGAATGGCAGTATGATGAAGACCCACAAGGAGGACCAACACTGTGCAGAGGAGGAAGCGAGGGGTCAGTGAGGAAGGTGTTGAGCAGGAGGGTGCCATGGACCTGCTCAGAGAAGCTCTGAAGACCGTGGGGAATCAGGGCTCTAGGTTCAGGAAAGCACATGTTAGGCGAGTGACAGACAGACCAACACACAAGAGAGTGATTTTGAATCTGCTGCAACTTTACTGAATTTTTGTTTCTATTATATAGTTTTTCAAACAAAGAACAACTCAGAGGGTCATATATCGTCAGTTGACAAAGTTGAGAAAGCTTCTTTCAATGAATTTTAGGGAGAGTACATCATCCGGGACAGTATTAGATAAGGTATATTTAGAAGAGGAATTCTTGCCCTTAAGAACTCAGATCTTAGAAAAGTGGTTTCACCTTATGTAGAAAGCTCTTATTTGCTGGGTGGTGGTGGCGCACGCCTTTAATCCCAGCACTCGGGAGGCAGAGGCAGGCGGATCTCTGTGAGTTCGAGACCAGCCTGGTCTACAAGAGCTAGTTCCAGGATAGGCTCCAAAGCTACAGAGAAACCCTGTCTCGAAACACCAAAAAAAAAAAAAAAAAAAAAAAAAAAGCTTATTTTACTGTGGCTATCCCTGTTTCTCATCCTGTCTTTATTTTATCTAGTGACCAAACATGCCTAATTAGTTCTCTGCTCCTGGCTGGCTCCTACCATAAATTTCCTATCCTCTTGTTTGGTGGGTCATAAATTTCCTCCTTGGTTAAATTACTTTATGGACTGGAATAATGCTTAATCTTGTAAGGGAATCTTTTCCTAGTTTCTGTATTTTTAGAATGGAGATATTCTAATAGCAAGTGGATCTTAATCCATGCTTTTCCCAAATTGTCAGTTTTTACTTAGGGAAAGTTTTCTGTTGCTGTAACCTATCTAAAATACTGTCTTTATGTCTTTATTGATCTCTAAATGCTTAGACCAGAATTTGTACAAAGGATTGAAACACTGGAGGCATCTTGAACATTGCCACTAATATCAAAGCTATAATTACCATTTCCAGGAACATCAAAGGATTCTCTGGTAAGATTGTGTGTTTGGCCATGTACAGTAAAATACATTATTAGGAAAGAATAGCAAAGACAGATGACCATCTATAATAGCAGTGAGAACAAGATATTCCATTCAAGTTCATGACTTGAGTTGATTACCACGGAATGCCGGAAGCATAACCCGAAGGCACGAACTTCCCCTTAAACTTCCTGTGTTTTTACACACAGGTGACACCGCCAGATGTTTCAGGAGGGGGAGGAAGGTTGCTACAAAAGCCAGTATTTAGAACAACAAACATTCCAGTCACACAAAGCCCTAGGGACAGACAGCTGCTGTTGTCTCTCCTCTTGGATTACCTCTTTTTGTATTTTACAATAGCAACAAAATTAACTACAAAAGGGTTTAGGGATTAATGGTGATTTAAAAGGTTATCATTATCTGAAAGTTGACAAAAGGAAGAATAGTAAAGGTTATCAGCCAGGCTTTAATCAGCCATGATACATGACTTATTTATAAATAGAATCCTAAATACAGGTTCTCAGATCCTTTTCTTCAATGCCAAACACTGATCTGAGAGATGAAAGTCTTTCAATTCTGAGGAGGGTGGCTATCCTCAAGTACCACTTTAATTACCTGATGCTGAGGATACTTAAGTAACATGACTGACATTTACTACTTCTGCTCCTGAAGGACTAGTATAGTACACGGGCCAGTTAAATGGTTCGTGTTTTGTTTCTTTTTTCTTTCTTTTTTTTTAAAAAATATTTATTTATTTATTATGTATACAATATTCTGTCGGTGTGTATGTCTGCAGGCCAGAAGAGGGCACCAGACCTCATTACAGATGGTTATGA
>JAQHUG010000114.1:265583-289596 GCA_028555095.1 Dicrostonyx torquatus
TATGCCTGCAGGCCAGAAGAGGGCACCAGACCCCATTACAGATGGTTATGAGCCACCATGTGGTTGCTGGGAATTGAACTCAGGACCTCTGGAAGAGCAGGCAATGCTCTTAACCTCTGAGCCATCTCTCCAGCCCTGGATGGTAGTTTTTTAAGTAAGGAAAGGGAAAAGCCAATAGCTACCTTGGGGTAGGAAAGGAGACTAATGGTTTATTACAAATTACTGAATTCTTATCTTACTATGAACTCAGGGTCAAATAAGTGCTAAATTTACATACTATGTCACGAATTCATTAAAAAAAATGACTTTCATTTTGCAAAGGAAACCAAAATAGAGGTCAAACATTTTGACCACAATCACACAGATAACTAGTAAAGACCAAGTTCACAGCCATCCCCAACCCTCTCACCTGTGTGTGGGGTGGCTGGGCCAGTCAGCTAAGTGGCTCTGGGATTTGGGATGGCAGAGTAAGAACAGCAACTGACAAATGACCAATGATCAATTATTTATTGGGGTTTTAGAATATCCTAATGCCATTTTAAAATTTCAAAATGGTCTGTACTTCTAGGGCTATGTTATGCTTGCCATTCAGATGATGGCCAAAGGTATATTTAGTAGGACAGGAGGACACACTTACCCATTTTGCCATCTTCTACAAAAAGCACATTGAGTGGGATGAGGCAGCTGAAGTAGAAGACATCAATATTGTTTTTAACAGCCACCTGGCAGGAGAGCAAAATGGAAAAATGCAGACATCAATAAGGAGCCAGGTAGTAGGAGGAGAACAGATGTGTGTCTAGAAATCTACTTCCTATTTCAGTCAGAGCAGGCCTCCCAATCAACACACACCAGCCCATCGCTGCAAAGCACATCATCCTCACTCACACCTGTAAGCAATCCTTCTTCAGGAGGACCGTCTATGGTATGCCCTCTAGACCAGAGGTTCTCAACCTGTGGGTCACAACCCCTCTGGGGACTGAACAACCCTTTTACAGGGATTGTATACAGGATAACCTGTATATCACCTATTTACATTATGACTCATGACAGTAGCAAAATTACAGCTATGAAGTAGCAATGAAATAATGTTATGGTTGAGGGTCACCACAACATGAGGAACTGCATTAAAGGGCTGCAGCTGCTCTAGACAAAGAATAATCTCTGTAGCTGTGTCTTTCCAACTTTAAAAAACTAAAGTTCTGAGTGCTTGTGTGTGCACAGGGATACTATGATGACTGTGCAGAGGTCAGAGGGCAATTTCTGGGTATCATACTCAAAAACACTATCTGCCTCCTTTGACACAGGTTCTTCCATTGGCCTAGAGTTCACCAATTAGAGCAGGCCGGCTGGCCAGCGAGCCCCAAGGACCCTCCCATCTCTGCCTTGGCCGTGCACCTACTACAACACCTTGAGTTCTGAGGATGGATTCAGTTCTCCTATTAAACAATCCTCCAGCCCTCTTCCCTGGTGACATTTCTATTCTTTCCAACTAACTAAAGTAGCTACCATTCCCTTCTTGTTTTATAGATAAGGAAACTAAAGTAAGGAAAAGGGATGACCCGGGACAGGTTATAAAGACTGTACCAGGATTCAAACTCAAACCTGTCTGATTTTCAATTCAGTCTTCATTATGTTTTTTTCCTCCTCAAAAACTAGAGGCCACAACACCTTGTAACTTTTCCAAGAGATGGGTTTAATAAGACCTATTTCTCAGGTCCTACCATAAAGAAGCATATCAGGCTCAAGTGCTGGTAAACCTTATGGTTATAAGGACAAGTCTTTAAGCAAAGAAGTGATTTTTCTTTTCTTTTTAAAACAAGCCTCTGACTATGGTCTTACCCTGTGTGCACATGCTGTTTTAAATGAGCTACTGCAGGCACTTTTATTGGGTACAGGCTGACTCCTGCCTGCAGCAGGTTCTGGAGCATGTGAGGTGGCAATAGAGAGGAGCTGCTCTAAGACAATGCCTCCCACAGCTTGCTGCCACCAGCAACTTCCTCCCTATGTTCCCAGCATTGCAGACCATGTTCCTCTGGGCAAAGTTCTAATATCATTAACGAAGCCTATTTCTTTCTCACTTTGCTCTTAAAAAGTAAAAGAAATTGAATGTGGTAGCTCATGCCTATAATCCCTACACCCAGGGAAGTTGATACCGAAGGAACTGCTATGAGTTCAAGCCAGCAGTGCTACAAGGACCCTATCTCAAAAACCCCAAATCAAATAAAACAAAGAAAAAGTGCTTATCTAAGACCATTATTCTCCCTTTCTTCTTTTCCATATTTTTTATGAAAATTTTTTTCATATTTTCCCCCTTTTCCCAATTCCTCCCAATTTCCCTAACCATCTCTTTCTTTAAAAAACAAAAAAACAAACCAAAAAATCAAGCGAGAAACAAAAATGAAAAACAAAAATCCAAGAAACAGAAAAATAAAAATCAAAACAGGCAAAAGACCAATAAGACCCCCCAAAAACCCCAAAACAAACAAACAACCCCCCAAAAAAGCAAAATGAAAGAAAAAGCCCACAAAAGTACCAGAGTTCTATGTTTGCTGAGTATTCCTGGGCATGGGTCTGCCCTAGAGTGTGGTTGGTATATCCAAATGACAGACACTAAATTGAAGACAACTGATTTCCCTTTGTAGATAACCCCTTGGTCAGGAATGGGCTCATGTCCATTTCCCCGAGTGTTGGGGCCCTACCTATCTGATTTGACCCTGTGCAGGGCTTGTGCACGCAGCCACAGTCTCTGAGTTCGTATGCGCATCAGTCCTGGTGTGTCTGGAGAACACTGTTTCCTTGGATCTTACAATCTTTCTGCCTCCTCTTCCTCATGGATCCCTGATCCTTGAGGGGAGGAGGGGAGGGATTTGATGGAGACATCCCATTTAGGGCTGAGTGCTAAGAAGCCTCTAACTCTCTGCACATTGTCAAGTTGTGGGTCTCTCTCTGTGTTAGTTCCCATCTATTGCAAGAAGAAGCTTCTCTGATATGGGTCGACTGAAGCACTGATCTATCCATCCTTCCCTCTTTTCTACCTAAACTACATACCCAAACTTCACCAAAACTGTGGCTATGTGATAGAAGAAACTCCTTTCTGAAACCTGCAGCTCTTATACTTCTTCCCAACTCATCTTCCTGAACTCACAGAGCACCGTTGCTTCCTTCTCCGCCATTACCAGGGTATGCCTCCTTGATACAGTCTCTCTGATCTCTCAGAATTCCTTCCATTACTTTCTTGGCAAGCTGTGCTTCTAACCTTCCAATTACTAAGCATAAAAGTTTCTGACCTATACCACACAGCCTAATTCTCAGAGAGACCAAGCTTGCTGGTTAAAGCAGGGAACAAAATGTCAGAAAAGGGTGTGAAGCACTGAAACACCACTTTCAGAGACATAAGCCAGCTGTGGGCTTCTGGAAGAGAGCTATGCTTGAATTCACCTGATTCTCAGCAGAAGAATTAGAGAAAAGGAAAGTCTTTCTTCAAATTATGGCCTTGAGAAGATCTCACGACAGTGCCTGGCTTTGGAAATGGCATACAAGTGAGAACTGGAGAGACGGAGTCAGCTGGTCACAGGAGGATTTCATCAACACTAATGACTATTATTACTATCATCCTTGAATATAAAGTGTCAGATCTCACAATGTGTCAGTTTAAAGATTTATGAGTGTTCACTATATTCCAAGCACTTGCGATAAAACTAAAAATACAGAAATACAATGGTTATCTCCGCAGGGGATAGTGATTCTTAACCAAAGGCTTTTCTTGGAACCATCTTGACAAGCTTTTCACAACGGACACTAGGGATCTGCTCTATATGACAGAATGACAGCCTCTACCTCTGGAAACAGCATCTAGAAAGAGCACTAATATACAGCAGTGCTTCTGAAGGAGGCTGAGTGAGTTCCTAAACATCTGTCCCGAGAGTGCTATTCCAGTCACAGCCTGACAGCAGTGCGAGGCCATGAGATGCTCCTTGAGGTCATTTGGTTACTGCCTGGACCTCATAAACAGATGAAAGCCAGGAACCCTCTGCCACTCTGTGACATACATTACAGGGTTCTTATCTTCCCTGAAGACTGCCCCAAAACATCTGCTCTCAAATAATTCTGTGAGCAGATCCTCTAATCAAAGGCAGCAAACACTGCTGGCAGAGTCTTGGGAGTCAGAACAATGGGTTTCAAATTCTAACTCTGACACCTGCTTTCTGTGTGACTGAGGGGCAAACAATATCCAGAATAATTTCCTGTCCACAAAAAGACCAGAGGCATTATTCACAGGGCTGTCATAAAGATGAGCTCATATTTGTTAAGCACACAGAATGCTGTCTAACTCTCAAGCACAACGGTGAATGGTGACAATAGAAAACAACTTTCTGTAGTGATATTTGGTTTGTGTTTTATCAAATAAAGCTTGCCTAGAGATCA
Organism: Dicrostonyx torquatus; assembly: GCA_028555095.1. Lineage (NCBI taxonomy): Eukaryota > Metazoa > Chordata > Mammalia > Rodentia > Cricetidae > Dicrostonyx > Dicrostonyx torquatus. The sequence goes on from JAQHUG010000114.1 coordinate 270,009, forward strand.
GAGTACAGAGCTAAGCCACTAGAGGCTAGGGCAGTGGTGACACACATCTTTAATCCCAGGATTTGGGAGACAGAGGCAGATGGATCTCTGATAGTTCAAGGCCACTCTGGGCTACAAAAGACTGAATCTGTCTAAAAAAAAAAAAAGAAACAGAACTCACACAAAGAGGATCCCAGCACTTGGGATCCCATGCCTTTAATCCCAGCACTAGGGAGGTGGAGACAGGAGTGATATGGCTGGGTGGAGAGAGGAATGTAAGATGGGAGGAGACAGAAGATCAGATGTAGTCTGAGGTTTGGTGGAGACAGTTGCAGCCCGAGGATGCAGTCTGAGGACAAAATCACCCCTTTGCTTTGGGGATGCGGTAGAGGTAAAAGGTCTCTCCAGTGACTGGCTGCTCTGCTTCTCTGATCTCTCAGCTTTCACCCCCTAATATCAGACTCTGGGTTTTTATTATTAAAACCAATTAGAGTTCGAGCCGCAACTTTCACTACCTTATCTCCTGTTTTGATTTTTTGAGTTTTTTTTATAATTAAGGATAACCACATTGAATTATCTGAGATTTTAGTACTACTACTATGCTACATAGGGATCAGATAGTTTTAAAGAGTTTGCTTCAATCAACCAAGATTTTACTGTGACTTGGTAAGAGACCATCTTTTAGGAGCAACTGCACAAGTTATTTGCTGGGAAATGTTTTAATCTTATTTTAGTTTTAAAAAAATCTGTACTTTTGCAGTTTTCAAACTTTTACCATTGGGTAGAACTGCATTAATTTCAAGGCTCAGTGCTCCCACGGATCCACCTCTTGTTTACCTTTCTGGGCTACTTCCTTCATTCGACCATATCCAAATTACTTCTTGTCCCCAGCACTGAAGCTCACAGCCCTGTACTTTCATATGCTCTTCTTTCTGCCCAATACATCCTTTTCCTTAAGCTTTGTCTAACTTATCTAACTGTAAGTCTCAGTTCAGTCTTAAATTTTCAGGAAGTCCTCAGCCCCTCATTGTGCCCAGTATACACACTACTATTGCGGTGAAGAATGTGTGCTCATTTACGTATACTGTCGATACAGCGAGCTGAGAGTGCTGGGCATCTCACTTTTACCAGCACACGGCCTGGTTCCATTAGTATTTGGATGAAATGAAGGAAAGGACATTACACAAATGGACCAACTCCCTGGTTTGTTCAGTTGTTTCCTTCCTTTGCACTTCATTCCTAACATTCATATGTGTAACAAAAACATCAGTAAGACCTCAGGAACACAGACTCTCAATGAGGCCCAGGGTTAGGGGGCAGATGATGGTGGTAGTTCTTTCAGCTTGAGATCAGAGCTTAAGCATTATCTAGCACTTAAGGTAGTAGACTGCACCCTAAAGGATGCTAGATACTCCGACGGTGGTGGTGCACACCTTTGATCCCAGCACCTGGGAGATATAGGCAGAAAGATTTCTGTGAATCTGAGAGTAGCCTGGTCTACAGAGTCACTTCTAGGCACCAAGGATATATAGTGAGCCTCTGTCTGAAAAAAAAAAAAAAAGAAAACAAGACCAAACAAACAAAAAAAGCAAGCTGGATGCTCCTCGGATATGGCAACAATCCTTTATAAACAGAACCAGTCCCCTTCTTTGAGATAATCTCACGTGTATGGGTGCTTCACCTGCACGCATGTCTGTACATCACATGAACATCTGGTGCCTGCAGAAGTCAGATGAGGGAGTTGGACTGCCTGGAACTGAAGTTACAAATGACTGCGAGTCACTATGTGAGTGCTGGGAAAGGAGCCTCGGGCCTCTTCAAGAGCAACAAGTACTCCTATCTGCTGAACTCTCTCCCAGAGCCTAGCCTCTCTTTTTTCCTCTCCTACTTCCTTTTCTTTAGGATGCTGGATGCTGAATCTAGGGGCCCGCTGCATGCTAGGCAAGTGCTCTGAGACTAAGCAACACCCGGGCCTGCATTGTTTTAAATACAGAATCTAGCTGTATGGCTCAGCCTGGATCCTCAACTCAACTCCTGATTTCCTACCTCTGACTCCTGGAGAGACAGGCATAAACCATTACAACTTAAGAAACAAAAAAGATTTTTATAAAATAGTGGGTCTAATTATGTAACCCAGGCTAGCCTGGAGCTTGCTATGTCCTCTTACCTCTGCCACCCAAGTGCTGGGATCATTATTAAGCCCACTTTCCTATTATCATTGTTTTAAAGGACAGTTTAAACTATTATGTATTTATGTGTGTCTGGGTGCAGTTTTATGCACATTTGTGTGGGTGCCTATGGTGGCCAGAGGCATTGATTCCCTAGAACTGGAGTGACAGGAGCTTGAGAGCTACCCGACATGGATGCTGGGAACCAAATGCAGGTCTGCACTCTTTACCACTGAGCTCTCTCCAACCCCAGTAGTCATTTTAAACTCAATAAATAGAACACAGAGAACTTTTCGGCATCTTCCTATTTCTGCACTTGCTTCCACTCATCCGCCTGCAACTCCCCTTCACAACACTCAGCCTCCCTAGTTTATTCTCCATACGGTAGCCAGAAGGATCTTAACGAGTAGGAAGGCTGGCAAGTACTTCTCTGCTCAAACTTTCAATGGCTTTCCATCTCATTCAGAATACAACTGCTATAATCTGGTCCCATTAACCCTGTGACAGTTCTCCCTTGCACTTCCAGACACATGGCCTGTTTTTTGCACACAGCCCAGCCCGCAGCTTCCAACTTCCTGCTTTTGCACTTGTTGTTTCTTCCTCCAGACATCTGCATGGTTTACTACTTCCTCAGGCCTCTGCATTAATCACAGCTGACCTCTGGCAGGTGGGTTTTCCAGACAGTAACAGATCACCCCTCCAATCCCATTATTTTTTCACTGTCCTCTTTCCTGTCCTGCACGTTTTTCAGTTTTCTTTTTAACATTTATTTGCTGGCTTGATCATTCCTCTTGCAGTAAAATATGAATTATATGAAGGAATTTTTGCCTTTTGTTTACTACAGGATTCTCAGTAACCACATGAGTGTAGAGTAGATGCCTTTAATCCCAGCACTCAGGAGGCAGACATAGGCGGATCTCTGTGAGTTCAAGGCCAGCCTGGTCTAAGTGTTCCAGGACTGTTACACAGAGACAACATCCTGTCTTGAAAAACATATATATATACACACACACACATATATGTATGAATATATATGTGTGAGTATGTATATATATATACACACACACACATATATATTCATTCTATTTTAATATTAAAAATATACAAAGCAGCCAGACATTTGGAACATGCCTGTATTCCCAGTCTCCAAGAGGTGGGAGCAGGAGGATCACAGTCAGGAGACTAGCTTGGACTACATAGCAAGGCCATGCCTTAAAAAAACAAGCAAAACAGAGAATATCACTGTGCAACGCAGCTCATAAACAGTAAGTAATATTTAACCTCCAATTTCACCTGTGTAAATGCACGGTATAAAATATATTTCTTACTGTAAACTGTAGTTAAAAAGAGCATAAAGCTCACAATATTCACATTCCCAATAAAAAATGGGTTCAGTGAGCAAAGGAACAGAATGCCCACTTCAGCTACGGCTCTGAGGCTGCCCAAAGCAGGCCACAGATGGTACAAGGAGAGGCTTGCCTTCCTCTGGTATACACACCATATGCAACATGTGGCCATAACAGTATGAACCTGCTTCCTTCTTAGGGACATCAACAGGAGAAACAAATAGAAATGATTATTATGAGGCACTCTGAAACACAAAAGTGAGCTAAAAATGCTTACTAGCCATAATAATGCTTTTTTAAAGGTACTTTCAGAGCCTGCTGGGGAAAGAGTAGCCTGTCAGCATCAGCCTGCACCCAGCAATTACTTTCCTTCCATAGCATGGAAGGCCTCCTGCAGTAGCTGCAGCCTCTTCATGGCGGAACAGCTGGAGACGAGCAGCCTAAATTAATATTCTAACTGTGTTCCAGTGTATTTAAAAGTACTATAAAAAGGTCTGAAGTGAACCCAGCCTGAACTCTGGCAAATGGGGCCTCTTATGATACCTCTCACCACAGGTAACCATAGGAGGCACCACTACCATAGAACCTGGTCGAGCCATACAGGGCACACCTCTGAGATTATCTCATTTACTCTTCATGACGTCACATGTGACCTTTCCAAGTCTCTGAAGAATATTTTTTTTTTTATTCCTTTTCTCCATTTAGCTTTTGGAAAGATTATTTGCAGACTGGTCCAAGTTAGGACCCAGCAGTGACGCCAACCATCTCCAGTTCTCCGAGGACTGATGATTCAGATGTGTTTTTAAAGTGCCACACAATCTTTCCATAGCATGGGAAAGATCCTATTTGGGCAGATCCTAGGGGAATGGCTCTGAGTGACAGGCTTTTATCGGCACAGATTCTAAGTGTGATATATGTCATCTGAGACTCAGGCAGAAATGGCCTTTTCTGTTAGCTGCAAGAGTTCACCTGTCCTTCGCTTTCTTCATTCCTAGTCAATGCCCAAACTGTCTTCTACCTTCAATTTAAATGTTATCTTCCACCTCAAAGCCTGTTCATCAGCGAATTATGGGGGAATCCTCAGAGAATTCTGAAAAAGCAGAGCTATCTGCAACTGCTGACAATATCCGGGCACAACAAAATATAGCAGAAATAGTCATAAAATTCTCACAGAAAAGGTCAATGTATTTTCTGCTGCATGCTAGTTACTCTTTAACCCAGTGTTGAGCTGTAAACAACCCTCTTTCCATATTTGTTCTGTGATCATCCAATAGGTCAGAATTCATGTGAGTTGAGTAGCACTCAGACCGTACCAATTTGCTGGGTACCCCGTTAAAGGCTCTACCTGTCGATGCTCGGGAGACGCTGGCTATTATCCACGGTTAAGAGGATGTGGACAGGAGCCCTACCAAGGGAAAGGCATAGCTGCTTCCTCTCCTGACAGATGCAGTGGTTCCAGGTCCTAGATCAAAGCCCCATGGCAACAACACACACTGCAGCACTTGTAGTTTTGATAGAAATGGAAGCTTTGAACGGACATCTCCCCCATGACTCCTAAAACTCAAAATCCTCAAGTAGGAAAAATTATTTCTGATATTTAAAAATACAAAAAATTCCTAGGAGCCAATCTCTTTTGTAGGCCTTGTTTTAGGAACGGGGACCCATGTAGTCCTCATTCTGCCATGAGAGTTATCTAATCTATTCTCAAACTCTCAAGTCACTTAGACCATGGGTTAGAATGTATATAGATTAAATTCCAAAATACCAAAGAGAAGATTATAGCTGTAAAGTAGATAGACATTGGTTTCAGTGAGATAGACACTGGTTTCCATGAGAGACTAAACTGTTGGAATTCTGATTTGCGCAGGGACACACAAGGCCGTCTATGGGAGAAGCCCAAAGCACAGCAGCATTATGACTACTGAAATCAAGCTCTGCAATATTTAAAGATTTATCTTTCATTTTTACTGATGTGTATATGTGCACACGCATACCGGTGCCTGTACAGCCCGGAACAGGATGCTGGATCCCCTGGCGCTGGAGTTACAGGTGGTTGTGAGCATCCCAGTGCGGGTGCTGGGAACCGAACACTGGCTCTCTGAAGGGGCAGAGCAAGCACTATCAATCACTGTAAAGATGTTTCCACCCAAGCTCTGCAACTCTTACTGCAGTTTAAATTTAAACCAGATTCAAGTAGCCTACCTACAGTCCTTACGGAAGCTCTCTGAACTACAGGGAACAGGCTAAACTCACACCCTCAAGATCCCGACACAATATTCAGTGTGAGAAAGCCAGGTGCTCCCGAAGTCCAGCTCAGCTTAGAAATTCCAATTTCTGTACCTCTTATCTCTTAATTCATAATCACACCTATTTCCACCAATATAAACTTCTGGATTACATGCAAAAAAAACCTAGGTCAGAATTTTTTTTTTAAAGGCAAATGCTAGACTGATCATTATCTGAAGAAACTGTTTACTCTTCTTTTGCAGCCCTAACTGACCTGGAACTCACTATGTAGACTAGATGGGCTTCAAACTTATAGTGATCCACCTACCTCTGCCTCCTGAATGCTGGGATTAAAGGTGTGTGGGACCATGCCTAGCTGTGAAATCTCTAAAAACAAATCAAAACCTTAAAGTAAATAAGAGAATGACAAAATAAAATGAACAACATGTCCTTTTATTTATATTTGTATTTGATTTCAATACTGGGGTCTGAAATAGTCCAGGCTAGACTCTCAGTGGTCCTCTTGCTTCAGACTCCTGAGTGTTGGGACTGCAGGTATGAGTGGCCATGCCCAGATTACCCTTTCTACTCAAGCTTCCCCACCTCTCCGTCTATGTGTCTCTCTTAAATACATCTCCATTTACTGGGGTTATGGAAAGGCAAGCAATTTGCCTTCTGGACTCAGTGAAAATGTCTTGTTCAACTATATTTCCTGTCAGGTATCTAAATGATTTTGGTTTCCCTTAGGCATTTGAGAGCATTCCTCAACTTTTTCATTTACCCTGAGCTTGAGCTTTCAAATTTACTCTAGAAATACTAATAAAAGTAGTCTTAGGCTCTTAGGACACAGCTGAATAATTTAGGACTGGCAACTTGATTTTATTCTTAAGAAGTACAGGCACAGGTTAATGACATAAAAATTATACAAATTTAGAAGACAGCCTATTTGTCTCCTCATCTCCAATCTCGGAATGTATTAATATGCCTTAAAGCAATAGTTCCTGTCCCATTCCCTTCCATGGAAATGAATCTGTGATTGCTGATCTGAGATGAAATTTAGGCTCCAGATCACCCCCATCCAGGAAGATGCTCAGACCCTGAGCAACAGCAGGCAGAGGTTATAGTAAGGGAAACCTTGCTAAGATAAAGAGCTGGTCTTGCTGGATATTGGTTAAGAACTAGAAGAATCTCAAAGCAATCCCCATCAAAATCACAACACAATTCTTCACAGACCTCAAAAGAACAATACTCAACTTCATAGGTTTAATTATTATCTCAAAATGCCCTTAATAAAAGGCAAAAGATTTTAACTTCATATGGAAAAACAAAAACCCAGGATAGTCAAAGCAATCCTGTACAATAAAGGAACTTCCAGAGGCATCACAATTCCTCACTTCAAGTTCTACTATACAGCTACAGTAATAAAAACAGCTTGGTATTGTCAGAAAAACAGGCATGATGATCAATAGAATCAAACAGAAGACCTTGACATTAAGCCACACAACTATAAACACCTGATTTTGACAAAGAAGCCAAAATTGTACAATAGAAAAAAGAAAGCATCTTTAACAAATGGTGCTGACATAACTGGATGTTGACATGGAGAAGAATGCAAATAGATCCATACCTATTGCCACCCACAAAACTCAAGTCCAAGTGGATCAAAGACCTCAACATAAACCCAGTTACACTGAACCTGATAGAAGGGAAAGTGGGAAGTGGCCTTGAATGCATTGGCACAGGAGACCACTTCCTAAATATAATGCCAGTAGCATAGACACTGACAGCAATGATTAATAAATGGGACCTCCTGAAACTGAGAAGCTTATGTAAAGCAAAGGACATGGTCAACAGAAAAAACAACAGCCAACAGAATGGGAAAAGATCATCACTAACCCCAATCTGACAGAGGACTGATCTCCAAAAATACATAAAGAACTCAAGAAACCATACATCAAAATACCAAATAATCCAATTAAAAGAATGGGGTATAGATCTAAACAGAGAATTCTCAACAGAAGAATCTCAAATGGCCAAGAGACAGTTAAAGAATTGCTCAACATCATTAGTCATCAGGGAAATGCAACTCAAAATGACTCTGAGATATCATCTTATACCTGTCAGAAAGGCTAAGATCAAAAATACTGATGACAGCTTATGTTGGAAAGGATGTGGAATAAGAGGAACACTCCTTCACTGCTGGTGGGAGTTAAAACTTGTATAGCCACTTTGGAAATCAGTATGGTGGTTTCCCAGAAAACTGGGACTCAATCTACCTCAATTTTCAGCTATACCACTCTTGGGCATATACCCAAACATACCACAAGGATACTTGCTCAACTATGTTCATAATAGCCAGAGCCTGGAAACAACATAGATGCCCCTCAACTGAAGAATAAAGAAAATGTGGTACATTTATACAATGGAGTATTACTCAGAGATAAAAACCAATGACACCATAAAATTTGCAGCAAATGGATGGGACTAGAAAAAAAAAAAAAACACCCTGAGTGAGGTAACCCAGACCCAGAAAGACAAATATGGTATGTATTCACTCATAAATGGATATTAGATGTAAAACAAAGGATAAACAGGCTATAATCCACAGCCCCAGAGAAGCTAGCTAACAAGGAGGACCCTAAGAGAGACATGCACAGAGTACCCTAGCAAGGGAAAATAGATAAGATCTCCTGGGTAAATTGGAGATGGGGGAAGAAGGGAGGGGAAGGAGGATGAGAACTGGAGGGAACAGGATGGTTGAAATCACAGGATGGTTGAGTTGGGGGAGGGATGGAGAGGGAGAGAAATGAAAGAGATATCTTGTCAGAGGGAACCATTATGATATTAGGGGGAAATCTGGTGCTAGGAAACTGCCAAAGAATCCACAAGGATGACCCCAGCTAAGACTCCTAGCAGTAGTGGAGAGGGTGCCTGAACTGGCCTTCTTATGTAAACAGACTAGTGACTACCCTAATTGTCATCATAGAACCCTCATCCAATAACTGACAGGAGCAGACGAAGAGCTCCTGGAGTCCAAAGAGAGGGAAAGGAGGGATTATACCAGTGTGTGTGTGTGTGTGGGGGGAGGGGTGTTGGGGCAAGATCATGATGGGGAAACCCACAGAAACAGCTGATCCAAGCTAGAAGGAGCTCATGGTCTCTGGACTGACAGCTGGGGAGCCAGCATGGGGCCAAATCAGGCCCTCGGAATGTAGGTGACAATTGTGGCTTGGGTCTATTTGTGGGACCCTGGCAGTGGGACCAGGATTTATTTGCGATGCATAAATTGGCTTTTTGGAGCCCATTCCCTATGGTGGGATGCCTTGTTCAGCCTTGTTGCAGTGGGGAGGGCTTGGTCCTGCCTCAATTTGATATGCCAGGCTTAGTTGACTCCCCATGGGAGGCTTTACTCTCTCTGAGGAGTGGATGGGGGAGAGAGAGGAGGGAAGGGAGGGGGAACTATGGTTGGTATGTAAAATGAGTTAAAAAAAAACAACTAGAGGAATCTGATGTTTATAAATGGAAAAAAAGGTTTATCCAGTAACAAATAGTTATTATCCACTCACTTATGGTGCTGTTTGGTACTATTCTAGGAATGGGGGCAATAACTGCTGCTCTTCAACAGCTTGCTCTAGTCAGAGTGGGGAAGGAAGTACGGGCGAAAACGTATTTAATATTTGGCAAGTAGCAACGGAAGAAAAAAGGGTTAGAAGGGACTGGGGAAGGGGTGGAGTGAGACCTTACTTAAAAGATTCTGTTTTAGCAGAGATGTTGCCAAATATTTGTGTACACTATGTGAAGCTGTGTCACTGTGATTGGTTTAATAAAAAGCTGAATGACCAATAGTTATGCAGGAGAGAACAGGTAGGATTTCCTAGGAGAGAAAGCTGGGAAGAAGAGAGGCATATGACTTCACCAGCAGACTGGGAGCAAGTAGGTTGTGCCATACTTAGAAGAGACACATGGTAGAATATAGATTAAAAAAATATGGATTAATTAAGTTATAAAAGCTAGTTGGGAAAAAGCCCAAGCTAAGGCCAAGCTTTCATAATTACTAAGTCTTCAGGTCATTATTTGCAGGTTAGTGGTCCAAAGATAGCACAACTAGAAAGCTTGCTACACAGAGGCCTGAAAGAACTAAATAAGCCACTGGGAGGGCACATTCCAGAGGAGAAATGGCCAATCTAAAGGGTCCAAGGTAGTAGAGGACCTACTGCCAGCCCTACAGAGAAAGGGGCAGAGGGACAGATGGAGTCAATGAGGTACGAAGAGAGGAGGACACGGTTAGGACACATAAGGTCCTGTAGCCTACTGTCAGACTTCAGCTTCTCAACTTAGAAAATTATAAATGCGCTGTTCTTTCTCCTCAAACGGTTTCTGCACAGAACTTCCGCCATAGCAGGTTCATTTCTATGAGCTTTGTGCCTTACAAGGAACTTCAGGGTCAAGAGAAAATAATGTCAAGATACATGGCTCTGCTCTTGTTCCAGATAGCATTCCTCCACACCCCTGTGGTGTTGAGGATTAAGCCCAGGGCCTTGTGCTCCAATGATCTATATAGCCAGTCCCACTGTCCTTATTTAAAAAAAAAAAGTTTTAAGGCAAGAAAGCATAACAGGAACTTATAGTGCAGATGTGACCTCTTTCTGTCCAAGTATGACTAACCTGTGATACTACGCTGATCAGCCCAGTGGCTATCTAAACACCATTATTACAAACCCTCACTTTTTTCTTACTCTAGTTAGTTAGCCTTCAGTAGAATTTCTTTATATAGTATCAGGTGCCAAAAATAGCCACCAATAATTTCACAGGCAAAGACAGGTCAGTTCTCCACATGATAACTAAAAAAATTATTGTTATTATATGTGTGAGTGTTTTTTTTAAAATGACTTCTATTAAGTCCTTATAAAACAGAATACAAAATCCTGGCATTGACAGTCAGTGGGAAAGGAGTCTGTGGCGGTCTTTCCAGCTGGCAAGACAGAGCTGAAAGTGCTTGTACGCCCCGCTCTAAAACAGGTCTCATCTTACAGAATCCAGCATGGTTGGTGGCCAAGCCATGGATCGTCTCACAGTTAAGGGGTCTGAGCTGTCCTCCAGGTTGGACACAGAGAAGACCAAGGAAGTAACAGCCCTGCAGGGGCTAGTCCTCAGGTGCCCAACAGCTGAGTCATACTGATGGGTGAGAACTGGGGTGCCCAGGAGCTCCCCACCCTTCAGGAGGCCTTTGGAAATGTGTCCAGAGGCAGGCAGGACTGAAGGCAACCTCTCCCACTGTGATGATCCTATTAGACTGGGGAGGAGGGTGTTGGGCAGTGGGTATCCCAAGCCCCCACCCACCAGACCCCAACATTCAAGTACTCTTCAGTCAAATTATTCATTTTTTTTTTTAAAAAAAAAAAGCCTAAACTAAACTCGACAAACAATCTTGACCAAGGGGTTTTAAGCCAGGAGCCCTGGAGATACCTGAGCAGAATGCAGGGTGGGGTGATCTGGTCTCCAAAGCCCCCCCCCCTCCACCTCCCCATCCAGCAGGGCCACAGAGAAAATGGGAACTCATATAGCATAGTAGCTCATGGCTAGAAACAGCCCCCAGGCCTGGGGCACTTCAGGCCCACCCAGTGCCTTCGCAGCCCCTCTCAAATGCCCAGAGAGAGGCCAAGGCAGTGCTGGTTCCTTTCCTGGAGGTAGGTACACCCAAACCCCTGCCCTTGGGGGCAGAGGAAGGTAAGGGACCTCTGAGTGTGGCTACAGCTCAGGGTAACATAAGGTAGCCAGGAGAGCTCATGAACACCAGGGGCAGCATCGGGCAGGCTGTGGCCATGGTCAGGCTGAGCCCTGAGAAGGGGCACTCAGGTGCCCTGGTGGGGAGACACATGGGGGAGTCCATGTTTGCTTATGTGGACCTTGTCCAGCACCTCTCCTGCCTTGGTGGAGCTAGCTGGGTACAGGTCCTCCTCAGGCCCTGCTCCTGCGAAAGGGGACTGGGAGCTGTAGGCTTCTCCAGGGCAAGGAGCTAAGCAGCCTGGAAGGAGATTGTGTGTGAGTGTTTTACCTGCATGTATGTATGTATACCATTTGGGTGCCTGGTGTCCAAGGAAGCCAGACAGCATCAGATCTCCTGGAACTGGGGGTTATAGACTGTTGTGAGCCCCCATGTGGGTGTTGGGAATTCAATCCATGTCCTCTGCAAGGGCAAGTGCTCTTAACTACTGAACCATCTCTCCAGGCTTCCCAATGCTAAACTCTTACCTTAAGCAGTTCTGCAAATCCTATACAACAACCCCCCTTCCCAGTCTTAACTCTTTTCCCTTTCAATGATGGCTATATGTACCTTGCCAGGACTGGGAGAGACTACAACTGTTACATCATAGCATCAATACTCGTGGATAGAGAAATGAAACTTATTGGCTGCAGCCTGCTGTGAGAACTTATTAAACTTTCCTTTTTTTTTTTTGAGGTTCAAGGAATTGAACCCAGGGGCTTTATACATGCTGGGCAAGAGTTCTACCATTAGGCTACACCTCCTACTGCTGTTCTAATTTAAAATAGGAGCTAGCAGATAGCTCAGTGAGTAAGGGCACCTGCCACCAAGCCAGATACAACCTGAGTTAAATCTCCAGGACCCACATGGTAAAAGGAGATAATCAACTTGTGCAAGCTGTTTTCTGACTGCCCCCTCCCCATGTGCACACTTGCACTGCAGAAGGCACAGAGGTCCTTGTGCTCACAGATGAGCACAAGGAATGTCAAACACACAGGGTTGTTCCTGCAAATGAGAGGATGCATACACAACCTGTTACCACCCAGAAGGCTGGCAGCAGACATGGTTAATAGCCTGGTGACCTTTTCACTAGTTGTGTGACCATACTGGATCCTCCCCCAACCCTTATCAGGAGCTTGCTCTTCTTGATCAGTCTACAGAACCTATCTTCATGGAAAGTGTCACATGTGCTTTACAAAGAGTTTTGATGTAGTCCCATCTGATCTTTATTTACTCAAAATTTATGTATGCCTTATTTTGCACATGGGATTGAGTTAATTATCACCAGCAAAGTTTTCACCAAATTTTACTGTGCTTAAAAATGTCTAAAATAAAAGACCCAGGGTCAGACTCCCTAAGTCTGAAGCAACACTGGCTACTGAAACATGTTGAACCGAACCGTGTTCTTGCCTCCCACAGCTTGGTTACTCTGCTGGCCGTGAAGGTCATAGAGACCCACCCTCACATCACACATGTATACACTAAATAAATAATGTAAAAAGGCCCTTTAGAACACATTTAATAGAAACTGTACTATGTTCTAAGATTATGAAGGCAGGACTATATTAGTTAAAGTAACACCCCAAATCCTAGACTAGTAGGCTGTAGAAGCACTAGTAGCAGCATAAAAACTTCCTGCAAATTGGAAATCAACTAGAGTCACAGCTGTGCCTATGCACTGTCTTGTTTGTTATCTAACCTTATGTGGACAAAAGGAAGACATGTGGCTGTTGAGATGCTGAGGAGGACAGGTCACTGAGCACCGACACTATCTCTAGGCAGTCCACCAGAGAAGCATCATATACAGAAGAATAGATTCTGAGTATTTACTAATTCTTTCAGTGGTTACTGGAAACAAAGGCTGCTTCTAAGCCAAGGACCACTGTTCATTCAGATACCTTTCAAAAATATTGGTGAATATTTTTCTTAGTTTCTAAACTATAATAGACTCCTAACAATATTCACCAGTAACCCCACGTGGTTTTTTTATTTGTTTTTTTTTCTCTTAAAATAGTAAGATTGACAACTACAACAATGCTTTGTCTTAAACCAGGCTCTCCTGAAATGGAACAAAAGGGAAAGCAAAGCCAGGTGTGGTGGACACCTGTAACTCCAGTTACTCAGGATACTCAGGTAGGATTGTGAGTTGAAGGCTAGACTGTGCAACATAGGGAAAATTAACTCAAAACAATACAAGAACACAAATAAAAGGGAAAACGAGTTCAGATTCAGTACATTTTCATTATATGCCACCATGACTAATTTTCACTCTGCATACTTTGATTCAGAAAGAAACTTCTGTAAAATCCACAGTTGGTACCTACAAAGACACTAAAGAAAGACATTTTCATTTCAAATAACTATCTTCTTATGGAATTCTATGAAGACAGAGAGGAGGATTTTAGGATAATAAACACTGATAGTATTCCTGCAAATACTCAAACCCCTACCACTGAGAATGGAACCCGGGGTCTTTGGCATGTTAGACAAGAGCTCTGCCACGGAGATACAGCCCGAGCCCCAGGACAGTAGTCTTTACACATGCATGGTCGTGGGGCTTTGCGAGGCATCTCTTTTTTTACTTGCACTATGTGTATAATTTGTTTTGTTTTTCTTTGTTTTTAGGTGGTGGGAATTTAATCCCAGGCCTTGAACATGACAGGAAGAGTTATATCACCACGCTATACTCCAAATCCTCAATTTTTACTTCAGTAACTAATGGTTTTCGTATTATGAAGCTTGAATAACCTACACTTTTGAAAGCAAAAAATTTTATATCTTATAAAATGTATCACTAGAGAAAAACATAAGAAAGTATTATAAGTAAATAAGTATAAGTAAATGTGAATGAGACTCTAAAATAGACTAGTCCAACTCAGGAAAATCCCAGAGATCCCTTTAACTTGAACCTATAATGTACATTCAAGCTTTTTGCAAAGATTTTTCAGGATAATGAGAACAGAGGGACTGGAAAGACATTACCTGTTTTATACTGAAAATTCAACATCCTCTAAATACCTAAAGATCATATATAGTTAAAGCTGTTTCCAACCATGTAACAAACTAGAAGTCTCCAACGGATTTCATTTTCTATTATTCACTTATAATTATGCTAGAAATGGGTATGATTTTAATAAGAGTCTGGGGCTGGAGAGATGGTTCAGGGGTTAAGAGCACTGACTACTCTTTCAGAGAACCTGGGTTCAAATTCCAGCACCCACATGTCAGCTCACAACTGTCTATAATCCAACTCCAAGTGATCTGACACCCTCACACAGGCATACAAGGAAACAAAACACCAATTCACATTTAATAAAAAAAAGAAAAGTCTACAGATCACTTTTTATTACTACTGTACACACACACACACACACACTATTATCCTTTGCTCAAAGTCTTAGCATGGACCTCTGTTCCCTTCAATGACTGGTCCTCACTGGGTCCTTTCCTATGGCATGAGCTTGGGTGGACTGAGAACTGAGCTCTGTATTCAGGAACAACTGTCTTCTGACACTGCTGGCAGATTTCTAATCTTGCAGAACGCCTGGTTCATAAGAACATAGTGTTACTATTGCCTATTGCTTACATGTGGTCATTCAGGTGGGGCAGCTGCTGTGAACAGATGTGCTATTTGGCTTTTGTATATTTGACAGAAATCTAGACATGTCTGAGAAGAGAGAACCAAGTTTAAAAAATGCCTCTGTAAGACTGGTCAGTAGACAGGCCAATGGGACATTTCCTTAATTAAGAGACTGAAGTGGGAGGGCCCAGCTCATTGTCGATGGTGTCACCCTGGGCAGGTGGTCCTGGAATATATAAGAAATCAAGTTAATGGGCCAGAGGTGTGGTGTACACCTTTAATCCCAGCACTTGGGAGGCAGAGTGCAATCTCTATAAATTTAAGGCTATTTAGTCTACTAGGGAGTTCCAGGATAGCCAGGGCTGTATATATAGTGAGATCCTGTCTCAAGAGGGAAAAAAAAAAAAAAGGAAGACTTGACATAGCTAGAGTCATTTTGGAAAAAAGAAAACTCAATTGAGAAAATACTCCCATAAGACTGGGCTATGGGCAAGCCTATGGGTACATTTCTTGATTGATAATTGATACAGGAGATCCTAGCTCACCATGGGGGGGTGCCACCTCTGCAATGGTGGTCCTGAGTTCTATAAGAAAGCAGGCTGAGCAGGCCATGAGAAGCAAGCCAATAAGCAGCATTCCTCCATGGCCTCTGCATCAGTTCCTGCCTCCAGGTTCAGTGACGGACTGTGCTATAGAACTGTAGGCTGAAATAAATTTCCCCCAAGTTGTTTTTCATCATGGTGTTTTACAGCAACATAGAAACCCTAACTACAGATATGATCTTATAAAGATCCAGCAACTAATAGTGGGGTATTGGTTACAGAAAAACAAAAAGGGACTACTCAGGAGAATCTTGTTTCTCTTCTGAGGGAAATGAGTGTGGGTGCTAGGAATCAAGCCCAGAACCTCGTGTATATTAGGCAAGCATTCTAGCACTGAGTTCCATCTTCAACCTGAATTTCAGTTATACTGACAAAAAAGATGAGCCATTAAGCACAATCTGTAAAGAAGGAATATTTGAAGTTCAAGATACCAGATTTCTTTGATGAAACTGAAGAACATGTATATAATCCTGATGTGACAAGAAAAAACATACTGAAATAGCCAATCACACTGGGCGGTAGTCATGCATGCCTTTAATCCCAGCACTTGGGAGGCAGAGGCAGGCGATCCCTGTGAGTTCAAGGCCAGCTTGGTTTACAAGAACTAGTTCCAGGACAGGCACCAAAGCTACACAGAAAAACCCTGCCTCAAGAACTCTCCCCCCCCCAAAAAAAGGTAAAGAAATATCTAATCACAGAAATCATTTTTGGTTAGCAAAAATATTTTTAATTTTTCATGATTAACACCCCATTTCCTTATATGATGCTTCTGGACCACTTTAGGACTGTTTAAGTGTATATGGCACTAGATCCATTTATCTGACCTGGCTGTATGCACTGTGCCTGTGCTAGCAATCTAGCAAGCCATTTCCAAGGACTCAGCACATGGAACAAGCAACACCCATAAAGGCCACAAAGAGTCTTCAACTGTGGATCCTAAAAAGCCAAAGAAGCTTTAACCCTGAACTTGTTTGTTATGTATATCAGTCAAGAAAGTCTGCAAATGCCAGGCAGGCCGGCTTCATCCAAGGGAAGCTACTCAAAGGTCTACCGTTTGGAAGTACTCGCCAGTTGTTTTGGTACAATGGCTACAGCTGCGGACTTTCAGAGTGTGAATGGACATATAAGAGACAAGAAATATCAGGCTAGGCACCATCTGCAACTGACTGTCTCACAAGCTGAGACTACAATGCAGGATGATAAGGGACAGAATTTCCTTAGGGCCCATATAGTCACAAAACCCCTTCTGGCTGATAAAGTTCCTAAAGACAAGAAAAAACAGGGCTAGAAGTAGCATCCTTTGTAGCTGCGGTCTCCAGCACTCTCTTCCCTCACCACAGCCAAGGGATGCTATTTTAACAGACATGCAAAGACAAAAATCATGAGAAACACATGTATTTCTTTTCTCTAATTAACACTGCGGCCTCTTGTCCAACAGTTGATTTGAGATTAAGAGACAACAGGTAAAAAGACAGATTCATCTGAAGGTGAAATCTATACAGAAGGAAAAAAAGAACTTAAAAAAATTACATTTGCTTATTTGTCCTCATGCATGTGCCACAGTTACATATGTGGAGGTTGAAGGACACTTGCAAGAATTTGTTCTCTCCTTCCATTAGGTGGGTTCCAGGGATCCAACTTAGGTTTGTCTTGTTTCAAGGACCTTTACTGGCTGAACCATTTTGCTGGCTCAAAAAAGAATTTTTAAAAAGGTATAATCAGTCTTCTAAGCAAAGACAGAAATATAAATCACATTTAAAGCTGAGGCTATGGTTAAATTGGTAGAGTGCTTGCCTCAAATTCACAAAGCCCTGGGTTCAGTTCCCAGCACCACATAAACAGGAAGTGGTAGGATAAGCCTGTAAACTCAGATGTTCAAGGTAATCTCCAGCTACACAGAGTTAGAAGCTGGCCTGAAATACATAAATTCTGCTATAACTAAAGAAGAATAAAACATTCTAGTCATAAATCCATAAAAGAAGTGAAAACTTAAGAGCAATAACATCTTAAGAGAAAGCACACAGATTGGGCAATAATAGCATAGAATCCTTAGACAGTTAGGAATTAAATCCTTAAATGGTTAGCACTCTGGACTTGAATGGTGGGGTAGGGCCATTTAAAAGAGAAGACTGGAAATGGAAATGCAGTCTGTCTGGCGAGCTTAAGGCCCTGAGCTCAACCCACAGTGAAGCTCTATTTAAAAACAAAGAAAAAAAGAGGTTGGGTAGTAGCCTTTAATCACAACACTTGGGAAGCAGAGGCAGGCAGATCTCTGAATTCTAGGCCAGCCTGGTCTACAGAGTGAGTTCTAGGACAGCCAGGGCTACACACTGAAAAACCATGTCTTGAAAAACTAAAGAAGAAAGAAAAGAGGAATATGATGCTATCAATAGACCTAGATTTCCATTCCTTTCCCATACTGGCAGATAGCACCTGAGGCCTTAGCTCTATGTAAAACGGGAAGATTAACTCCTTTAGAGAGGACGAAACACTGAGGGTTGGCCAGTTAAGTGGCATTACAGACTGAATGTTAAGACTCATCTTTTCCTAAAACCTGGCAGAGACATTAAGGCACACTTGGGATATTTAGAGACATCTAAAAAAGAATCAAGACAGTTTAAGAAAAAGGACAAGGTTTAAAGACAACAACAACAAAGACCATAAAAATCAACCGATTTTAAGAACAGAGAAACAAAACCAAGCCTTCCCCACAACAATAGCCACAATGACCTAAGAGATGATTTCAAAAGGCATTAGAGTTTTAGGAGAAAAGAAACATAATAGGGCAGGGGGAAAAAGTAAAGATTAAGAACTAACCCAAATTTAAGCAAAATTATCAACTCAGAGATTCCAGAAGCTCCACATGCTCCAAGTCAGGTGACTATAAGACAAACGATGAAGGGCAGGGAGGTGATGTCGGATTCTTCTCTGTATGCTGAATTGGTTACTAAAGAAACTGGCATGGCCTGATAGGGTAGAACAGAGCTAGGCAGGGAAAGCTAAACTGAATGCTGGGAAAAAGAAGGTGGAGGCAGAGAGAAGCCATGGATCCACCAGAGACAGACATGCCAAAACCTTGCTGGTAAGCTACATTCATGTGGAGATACACAGATTAATGAAGATGGGTTAGTTTAGGATATAAGAGTTAGCCAGAAATATGCTTAAGCTATTGGCCAAACAGTATTACAAATAACATAGTTTCTGTGTGGTTATTTCGGGGCTGAGCAGCTGGGAACAAACAAGTGGCCTCCTACAACAGGTAGGCTACAAAGAAGAGCTCTCTGCACTACCCAATCTGCAACTATTTTTATATAGAGGAATAGAGATGCTTACTTAATTTTAATTTATATAACCACACTGTAAACTGAGGGCTTTTTTGGCAGTGGGACCAGGCATAATAGAAACCTGTATCATATGTAGGCTATTGACTAATATATTAAGCAGTACAACTAAGGAGGATTGAGGCTATGGCTTCATTGTACAACACTGACTTAGTATGCCACAAGTTTCTCAGCTTGACCACCAACACTGCCACCTCCCAAACACAACAAACAATAAGGCAGAAGCTTACAAAGATAGCAACTACCCTTCATAATACTTGCATTTTTCCCAATTTAAATAAATAGCAACAGTAAAACCAAAAAAAAAGGGGGATATGGATGCAGCTCAGTGGTAGAATGGTCACCTAGTATGTACAAGGCTCTGCGTCGAGTCCCAGAAATGTAAAACAAAACAGTTAGGCCACTAAGACAAATTAGGAATTTGAACAATAAATGGATACTTTGGCTATCAAGAAATTCTTGGTAGATGGTGACAGATATGGAAAGGAGTGCTTGGGGACACTGAACCTGATAGAAGAGAAAGTGGGAAGTAGACTGCAACACATGGGCACAGAAGACCACTTCCTACGTCTAATCCCAGTA
>JAQHUG010000114.1:309533-346288 GCA_028555095.1 Dicrostonyx torquatus
CACACACACACACACACACACACACACACACTCACACGCACGCACACACACACACACACACACACACACACACATGATACTATTTACAAAGCTAAATCCTTTTTGTGGGGCGATGTTTGCAGTCCTGTACTTGCCTCCTTCCTAGCTCTACAACCCTCTGTGAACCACCAAATAGTTTGTCCTAAAAACAGACTAAAAGTCTAAAAGTACTGCGGTATTTCTTGGTTAGTAATGATAATTTAGAAATCATTGTGTTGGGGTAGTAAAGACAAAATCAGACTGCATCTTTATTTGGGAATGATTTATGAAATGATGGTAGTAGATAAAATGATGCTGTCAAAACCTAAAATTCAATCTATACTCAAAAATGGGGAGGTCCATGGCAAAATTTTGTTTTATTTAAGATAGAAATTAATTATAGCAGGTGCTTTAGCCAAGCCAACATTTCCAGAACGTGGTTTTCACAGATCACTCAATGGTGTCATTGGATGAAGCCAGATACTTAACCAAATAAAAAGGTCATTGCAACCACCAACCTGAGAAACTGAAAAGGTGCCAATGCCAACAGAAAAGACATTGCACATCGCTTCTCCCTGGCTCTAGAATGACACATATCGGCAGCATGATGTCTGAAAAGCATGGCATTCTATTTATTGAGACAAATAAATATGTAACATTTACTGCATGCAAGGCATGAAAAGATGCCAAGCAATGAAGGGAGCGCAGATTAATCAGGGCAGGCTTTACAGACTGGCAGGAAGTAGAAAACATAATGCAAACCTGTATAGATAACTAAGTAGAAAAGAAATTCTGGAGGAACAACCTCCCTCTGCCTAGAAGGGGGTGAAGTGAAGATTCAAAGGCATGGTAAAGCAGAATTTTTAAAAAAGCAAAAAGGGCATGGGTCATTTCTCAACAGCACCCACAAAGGCTGTAAACACAGGGCAGACACATTTTTGTTTTTAAAAGTTGAACCAAAGAAGCTTGCAAAGGCAATATAACTTGCAAACATCTCTTAATTTTCCTGTTAATAAAAATATGGTGTTTTCTGAGACTAACACTCAAACTTTTAAATAGTATTAATAACTACTTTAGTTATACGCCAGTAACCATGACTACTCTCAACCTTACGTACAAAACAAATCAACCATCTGTGTGTGCACATAAGCTTTAAAAGCTGCTACTGCCAGTCTCGTCCTCAGAGACGATGATTTACTTTTCTGAGGTGTCATCTGGAAACTGTGAAATAGTTCTAGTTCATTCTAATATACATTCAGCCAGGGTTGAAAATATCACAGTAGAGAATTATTAGGATTCAGACAAGATTCTGATGTTAAAAATGACTTCAGAGCTGACTTCTATATAAAGTGAGAGATGAGAATGTGAGGAGATAAGAGAAACTCTCTCTAAGAGAGGAAAGGAAACTAAAAACAAGACCCGAAGAAGAAGCTCTACAAAACATCCGTTTGTCCTAATGCCGATATGGCTTATGACTTCCTAACAGGCTAACCCTCCCTTCCCCAAACCACTCACTCCTCTGGCCAGGTTTGCAACCCAAGTTTGAAAGATAGAATTCTTTACCAAACTGGTTGGCATACGCTGAGAAGGAAGAACATTAAAAAAAAGAAGTAAGAGTTTTTCCAAATATTCAATAAAAAGCACAGAGAGGAGGTAGCTATTGGTGGTATTTAGATTAAAGGAAATAAAGCCTGTTGTGGTTTGGATCCAAAATGTCCCTCACAGGTTCATGTTTGCACATTTAGTCCCTAGCTGGTGGTGGTGTTTGGAGGCACAGGCCTTGAGGGTTCTACCCAGTCATTTCCAGTCTGTTTTATACTTCCTGATCTATCAAGATGGAGGAGCTTCTACCATGTACTACAGCTGCCATGAACTCTGTGTTTTTGGGCCAGTGATGAGAGAAGTAACTAAACAAAACCCATTTGTAGTTCATGTTTTGAGACAGGGTCTCACTATGTAACTCTTGGTGGCCAGGAGTTTAATAATATAATAATAATATAATACTATAATAATAATGAGTATTATGTAGACCATGTTGACCTTGAATTATAGATCTACCTGCCTCTGCTTCCCAAATGTTGTAATTAAAGGTGTGATCGCCATGCCTAGCCCATTTTAGTTTTTTCTTCCCTTAGATTTTTATTCTCATCTTTGAATATTATGAGAATATTAACTGGAAGAGATCTAAACACACTCTTTCCCCATGCTACTGACCAATTTTATCTGGAACCACAGAAGAAACAATCCAGGGGGTTGCAGAGATGGTTCAGTGGTTAAGAGCACTGGCTGTTCTTCCAGAAAATAAGCATTCAATTCCAAGCACCCAAATGGTGGCTCACAATTGTCTACAATTCCAGTCCTAGAGGATCTGACACCCTCTTCCAGGCATGCATGTGGTGCACAGACACACATGCAGACAAAAATACCCATACACATAAAAATATTTAAAAAGAAAAGAAAAACAATCCCGATGATCCCTTTTTTTGTACTGCAATCCACCTAGAATCAAGAATATATTAATTCATCTAGAATCTGACACACATGAGGCCCAAAAGATATGAGACACACAGTCAGAAATACAAAGGTTAACTTAATTGTGTTATACTCAAAGGAAAGGAAAAGCACAAACCCCAAATTTTCTCAACTAGCAAAAACTAGATTGTAGCTTATTCAGACTTTATTTTAAATCTTTCTTCTTGACTAGAAAAGATTCCAAGGGAGGTCATCTTCTTCTGTGAGAATATGGCAAGGTGGCAGCAAAATGTTAGGGGTGAGAGGCAGTGACTAACAGAGAGCTCAGCAAGGACGGAAGTCACTCAATACAGGTCTTATCTGCCTACCACACTGACAAATGTGATGAAGCAGATAGCCAAGAAAAATACCTAGAAACGTTATTATATATACATCAGCCTTAATGAGACATTAGTTATCTCTAGTTCAACTGCTGGAATGAAGTTCATCTAGTTAGTAGGGAGTATTCTGAGAGCTCATACTTATCAGGATCCTATACTAAATCAATCACACCAAAACCTATAAAATTCAGGTTTCTATCTGTTATTCAGTGGGCTATGAAAGCCAGGAGTGAAATTTGTCCCAATCTTAGGTGTTCAGATACTGTCATTTGTTTGTTTTTTGAGCTCAAATCTGGCTGCCCCTACCTCCCGCATGCACCACCACTGCCCAGCACTCTTATGCTTCAGCTTAGGTCTCTAGTTACTACTGTGTTTTAAGTGTCTCTTCAAATTGTCCTCACCTCACATCCTATTTTCCTAGGATTACTTTACTGAGGTTGATTTTTCTCCATGAAGAAAATAATGTCAACTACAGGACAACTAAATCGGAGTACAGGAAAAAGGAAGGAGGGGTGTCAATTTCAAAGTGGGGGGGTAGGGGAGTGGTTTCTGTTTTGTTTGAAACTGAGCCTTGCTATATATATATCCTAGGATGGTCTTGAACTGATAATCTTTCTGCCTCAGTCTCCTGCATCCTGGGACCATAGGCATGAGTCTGAATATATAGCTATGGAAAAGAATATTTCAAATGCTGAAAACTTTCAATGAGTTTAGCTGATACTTTCAACAAGTAGTGTAATTCCTTATTCCCCAATCTAAACCACAGGATTTGCTGCCACTAAATGGTACTGAGAATAGAATTAACATTTGGCTACTGTCAAAGAGTGGTCACTCCACCATGTCTAAAGTAATGCTTAATGAGGGAACTGGAGTTAATGTTGGATTACATAGTAATAGGTCACTGCAGAGCTAATCCAGGAACTGGACAGAATGCAATGATTCCATGGTGATCACTGTAACGTACAAGTTGAACAGATTTAGGCACATTACACGAGCTCTGTAGCAAGGTCAAAAGTCTGAACCACATGTGAGCTCCAGATGAGCTCTAAGCAGCAGAGGGGAATGTCAGCTCAGCTTGAATGGCTACATACTACAAAAGAGTAACACAAGAGAGAATTGAAGAAGGAAATTCCATTAAAGAACAAATCTGCTCAACTCTAAGGGAAAAGAACATCATAAAAGAATATTAACAGAGACATCCACTGATTTAAAGGAAAAAATTCCACAAAGTATTAGTGACTGGGTGCAGATTAGCTTCCCCCTGACCATGTTTTGTGGCCAGTCCAGAGCACATTGACCTATCTCTAAAACTATGGAGCTGTCTAGGTACCTGAAAGCTTATTTTCTTAACCACGGGAGCAGACTTTAAGCACAGACATTTCTACACTTCAGTCTAGACTCTCATTTATGTGATGCTTTCTAGAAATCACTGAAGGGAAGTGACACTAAGGAAAGGACCAACCCATTCAGTTTGCTAACAGCTCTGGTCCTCAGGAGTCTCGAATGGTGTAGAAGACACAGGGATTCCTATTACAAAGAAACCTGTGAGGGAAAGATATGGTTTTCAGCTGCTGGATAGGAAATAGATCTTTCAAATCTATGCAGAGAAGCATCATAAAACATATCGGTGAAATACACAAGGAGATTCTGTGAGCATGGGATAAGCCAAAAAACAAACCAATGCCTAAGAACACAGACTCCTTTTCCTCAAAAGGGAAAGCAGGGAGCTATAGCAGACACTTCCTGATAAGGAATTTAAAAGTTCCCTTGAAGCCCACTATAGGACTTTCAAGCTAGACAGAGGCTGTATAAATATAGTCAGTTCACAGCTGTATAAATATAGTCCGCCCCACTGCTCTTCACACCACTACTGCCTCTCTACAGAGGAATTCACCATTTCTACCCCCAACAGAGGAGAAGCTTGTAAGGACTGTTTTGCTCATTACTCTAATCTTAGTACCTGGAATAGGCCTGACATATCATAAGCATTCAATACGCATTTATTAAATTAATGTTCTAGTGACCAGGTAAGTACAGCTACTGGCAACAGTTCTTAGGAGTCAACTTAGCAACAAATCATTTTATTTACTGGAGAAAATAATCACCAAAGGATAGAAGCCAACAAACTGTCTATTGGCCCAGAGCACCCTATTAACATCAATCAATATCTTGAGAAAATATGAGAAAGACCAACTGAGGGAATAAATTCTCCAGGAAAATGCCTCGCTAGGACGGCACTATCTGCATGGTTTGTTTGTGTTTGAGACAGTGTTGATACGTGGATGAGGACGGTCATTTATTTGCTATTATAGCCTAGGCTAGCCTCAAACCAACGACCCTCCTATTTCAGCTTCACCCAGCGTCTGTGTGATTTTGGTAGCAGAAAGAGACACCTATTATTTTATCATGAATCACTGCCAAATAGATGAGAAGGTGGGATTTTGTGTATTCACCTGAAACAGTTTAAGACCTTGATTTCTTTTTCTTTTAACCAACGAATATAGTTCTCTAATTCTCCAATGCTCATGTACATCTTAGTGACACATTAGCATAAAGGCATGCAACACAGAACACAGGAGGTGCAGCATAGAGACATCTGGGAAAAACCAGCCTATGTTTTGTCTTAAACAATCAAGTAATTTACATGTTATGTTCTAAGATGTCAGTTTGTCCTGTGCTTTCATTAATCACCATTAAGCAATATTGACACTGCAAAATGATAAATCGTTATGTTTATGCTGCAGCTTCAAATGCACACTCACTGTCCTGTGTACTGCACAGGACATCGATCAAAGCGAGGTGTGACTGACTTTGCTCTCGAACACAAATTTTGAACCACGTAGCTGAATACAAGATCATAAAAATTGTTTCTATGTAATGACTAAAAATTAATTCAAAATCAAATGTGCAATGAATCACTTCTCATCCATGTTACATCATGTGACTTCTCTGAAGTTTTAGTTCTGAACAAGCAGTATCTGACCTTTGTACTGCCCTGTTGTCATGCCTCTTCTTCACAGCCAACAGTACTGCTCAAAGCACTCGACTCAGACTGAATATTACTGTTTGCTAGGAATTGTACAAAGTTTGCTGCTGCTATTGAAACATCATGGATTAATTATGGAAAACAAAAACTTTTAACGTTTTCCCACCTGTTTTTTTATTAGCACAAAACTATCAAACTAGTGTATCTCTGTATTGTGTTATAATATCTGACTTTCAAAACTTCTGTTTTGAGCTGTTACATTGAGTTCTATTTTTTTAAATCATTAAATAAACTTTGGCTTGGAATTAGGACAGAATTTCCAACAATGGAGAGGCCCTAAATATACTTCTACCACTTTTGTACTATGTATTTATTAGAAAACAGCATTCTGAGCATTAACAACTATAAAATATAAATAATTATTAACTCTGAAAAATGTTAAAGCTGAAATATCAAATATTCGACCAAGGGTAGCTTGATATAAAAATAAACAAAACCCATCACATTAACATGCAGATGTGCTTTGATCATTAAGAAACAGTGAGCAGCTGGAGAGATGGCTCAGAGGTTAAGAGCACTGGCTGCTCTTCCAGAGATCCTGAGTTCAATTCCCAGCAACCACATGGTGGCTCACAACCATCTGTAATGAGATCTGGTGCCCTCTTCTGGCGTGCAGGCACATGTGCAGACAGAACACCTGTATACATAATAAATCTTTAAAAAGAAAAAGAAAGAAACTGTTTAATTGGAGCTAGAGAGATGGCTCAGAGGTTAAGAACAATTGTCCAAAGGATCCAGGTTTGGATTCCAGCACCTGTGTGTCTGTCTACAACCATCTATATATAACTACAGTTCCAGGAGATCCACAGCCCTCTTCTGGCCTCTACAGGTACCAGGTATGCACACAGTGTATTTACATGCATATGGCAAACCATCCATATAAAATATAAAATTAATTTTTTAAATGCTGAACTATATGAACACCAAGTAATTATTTTTAAAATAAATATCTGATTTATTGTCAGAAAATGTTTGATTTGTATACTTTTCTTTCTTCTTTTTTTTCTTGGTGTTTCAAGACAGGGTTTCTCTGTTAGCCCTGGCTGTCCTCAAACTCAGAGAGAGCCATCTGTCTCTCTGCATCCTGAGATGCAGACTAAAGGTATGCACAACCACCACCTGACAATATATATTGTGGCCCACACATAGGGTTTGTTTTTGGTTTGGTGTCGGGTTCCCTGGAATTGGAGTTACAGACAGCTTTGAGCTGCCATGTGGGTGCTGGGAATTGAACCCAGGTCCTCTGGAAGAGCAGTCAGTGCTCTTAGCAGCTGAGTCATCTCACCAGCCCTTAGTATACTTATTTTATTTATGTACATACTGAGGGCTGCATAAAAATTTCTTGGGCAAAGAGGATCTTCAATGGAAAACACTCAAGTTCTATTCCAGAAAAATGGCAATTACAAACAAACAAGAGCAATCACAAAATGGTGATAAATTTTGAAGATTAGAAATGGATTAACAGTAAACAATTGTCAAATTTCTTCTAAATTGCCTGTTATGGTTTGGGTAAATGTCCCCATATAGTCCATGTGTTAAAGGCTGGTCTAAACAAAGACTATGGGGAGGTATGGGAAGAAGCATAAGTTCAAAGGGTGGACCTTATGAAAAGGATGTTGGTCTCTGAATAGGGTGGACCCCTGTAACCCTTCTCATGTTTTACTTCCCAGTCATGGAGCAAGTGATGGCAGTCTATGAACTATTGCTATCCTGTGCCATCTCACTGGAGTCCTACAGGATTCCTGAAGAGGGGCTGGTTTTCAGTTACATTGGAATCTTGAAGAAGTCCATCCAACAGGGTGGATGAACTTGCCAGCAAGTGTGAAGGCAAGCAGAGAAAAGCAAAGCTTCCTTTTTCCATGTCCTTTATGTGGGCTACATCAGATGATGAGGCCCAGATTTAGGGTGGGTCATCCTGCCTCTAATAATCATATTAAGAAACTCCTTCACAGAATGCCCAGAAGCTTGGATTTTAGTTAATTCCAAATTAGTCAAAATGACAATCAAGATTAGCCATCCACAGGTCCCAAAGCAATAGGACTAAACATTCATTATCTGAAGCCACCAAAACAATGAGCCAACATAAACCCTTTCTTGTCATAGGTGGATTATCTCAAGTTCTGCTTACAGTGACAAAGGTGACTAGCAAACTGAGGCTAGCCCTTAATTAAATCTCGACAAAAACAAGTTTCAGAGCCACTCTGAAAAACGTAATGGGTAAAATGCATCAAGTACTTACAAAGATCTCTGTAATGATTTGAAGAGGTAAGGCCTCCATAGACTCATGTTTTTGAATGTCTGGCCCATAGGGAGTGGCATATTAGGAAGTGTGGTCTTTTTGGAGAGAGTGTGTCACTGTGGGGACAGGCTTTGAGGTCTCATATGATCAAGATACACCTAGTATGGCACACAGTCTCCTTTTGTTGCCCGTAGATCAAGATGTAGAGCTCTTAGCCCCTTCTCCAGCACCGTGTCTGCCTGCATGTTGCCATGTTTCCTGCTATGATGAAAATGGACTAAACCCCTGAAACTGTAAGCCAGCCCCAATTAAATGTTTCTTTTGCATGGTATCTCTTCACAGCAATAGAAACCCTAACTAAGACAATCTCTCCACACAATAAACTTTAAAAACCCAGTTCTCATGTCACTGCAAAGGAGAAACAACAATGCAAAAAGGGAGTTTATGCAAAATTTCCCGTGGGCTAAGCACTCAAAACCATTAATAAAGTAGCACATGACAAACAAACACAAGGTAAAGAACTGCAGGGAACAGCGTGGGAGGGAGGCTTTGAAAAGCAGACACTAGAATCTAGAAAAACACAGCTTCTCCTAGATGCTCCTCTCACTCCAGCTAGGGACAGAATCCTTCTCTAGTATGAAATCCTTCCTCAGTATAAAGGGCACCTGGAATAATGTTTTCTTCATATTTTTTGATATACAATAGCACCATTTAAACAGAATAACACACAGACTCTTGGATGAACAAAAGACCAATTTAGTCAAGGCCTCTTGATAGACTAAAAGTAAAGGTAACAAATAATTGAGATTCAGTGGTTACTTCCATAGTCCTCACAGGTATCAGACGCCTGAGTATAACACAGACAAGAGTCACACACATGGATCTCAGGTCATCTCCTATACTACACCAATTTTTCTCACCATGCAGAAGGATATGCATGGCGAGAAAAATCATACCTAACTCAGAGCAGGCAGTTTTATAGATAGGTTATCAATGGCATTAATACACATGGCTTATAATACAAAGAAATGAAAAAGTCAAGGTAACTACTTATAAAGCCTACCCCTAAATTGAATGCCAACATGCTTTACATGTAGAACAGACAAACCACTTAGTTACATTTTACTTGAATTCTCCACATTAAGCTGACAGTTGTGTTTACAGTAACAGAAGCAAGAAATATCTGTAGAGTAGAAGCAACAAGAGAAGAATGCTGAAGAGCAATAAAAATAGAAGTGGCAATGAGACTGCAGGAATAGGTAGGAATTAAGTTTGATTCAAATTTTGAGTTAAACAGGCATTCTATTTCTAAAATTGCCCGAGTTCCTACTTTTCAAAAGTGACTGCCCCCTTAAAACAAAACATAAACCAAGCAGGCCTCAGGAGCATGGCTTGGCTCCTCTGTATCCAGCGGCATCCCAGCTTAGGAGTCTCAGATTCCGAGTCACTGTCATCAATTGGAGAACACTTTATTCAGGTATGATTAGTAAATTAACTAGCATTTCCTGAACATGACAGCTTTAGGAAAAGGTCATTAAATAGCACAGTATCTCAAGTATAGCGATGAAAGAAGGTAAAAAAGAAGACAAATTGGAGGATCAGAAGAATCTAAAAAAAAAAAAAAAAAAGGAAGGCTGAAAATACCTGCTAGTGAACAGAAACTTTTAGGAAAATGAGCCAATAAAGCTGGGAATGCTGGTGCACACCTGTGATCCCAGCATGTTCAAGGGTGAGGCCAGATAGGGACAGAGTGAGATCTTGACTAAAAAGAGTATATAATCCAAATAGAAAATGCCCTCAATTTTTTCAGTCTCCAATATATCTGATCAAGTTTAACTTCTAGCCAAGACAGACTGAATCACTTAAAATCCCAATGGAAAGAAGAAAAACAAAACAAATAAAAAAAATGAACAAAACAAAGGTAAACTCAGAGATGTCTAGTTTTTAAAATGTTTATTTTTATTTATTTTATTGTTTGTTATCAGTGTGCATGTGTGCAAGTGTGCACGCATACCGATCAATGGACAACTTGGCTTACTCCTTCCACCCTGGATTCTGGGGACTGAACTTGGGTCATCACTGACCTGAGATGTCTGTTTTTGTAAGCTGTGTCAAAAAGGCTTGTCAGAAAACAGTTTTTTGGGGGAAGAAGTCACTGTTTGGCACAAGAGATCAGCTACCTAATTCCCCTTAGAATTTTATTTGGCTTGGTACTCTCAATCCTGGCTGTAAAGTTAAAAACAGTTCCAAAAACTTTAAAATAAAAACAACAACAACAACAACAACACACACACACATACAAAAAAAAAAAAACAAAAAAACAACGAGCATTTGGGGCCAGGTTTGGTGGTGCACATCTTTAATCTCATCACTTGGGAGGCAGAAGCATGCAGATCTCTGAGTTCAAGGCTAATCTGTTCTACACAGTGAGACTCCAGGCCAGCCCGGGACACAAAGTGAGACCCTGTCTCAGAAAAGATCCTGCTCCACAGATCTTCTACTGCTATATATAAATAACATTGCTAGATGGGGTTAATCATGCAGCTGGAATGAGAATCATAAAAAGGTAAGGAGCTGGAAGGTAAAACTAACTAGCAGCATACCACTGACCTCCATGGAGTGAGGTTTAGTTAATACCCAACACTAATGCTGGACCTTGTGGCATATGCCTGAAATCTCAGCAGTAGAGATACGGAGGCAGGAGGATCGTCAATTTGAGACCAACTTAGGTTACACACAAAAAAACATGTCAAAAAACAAAAAAACAAAAAAACAAAAAAACCCTGCCTCAAAAACAAGGTAGAAAGCAAACAACAACACCCAAGGCTGTCCCCATATACATGACTAACCAAAACAAACACAAAAACTGCAAAAAGGTTTTACCAGAGCCTAACAAATCAGGATCTCTCTGGTGCAAGATCTTTATACACATTATTATATAGTTTTATGAAATGCTACTTAGTATAAGGCAAGGTTTCATTTAAGAAATGACACTATTCATACAGATTACAAGAAAACTGAAATTATTTTCCTCTTTAGATCACCTGAACAGGTATTTTTAAAGCATCATAGTCCACTGATGCCTTAGAAACTTATTTTCCAGGCTGGAGAGATGGTTCGGAGGGTAAGAGCACTGGCTGCTCTTCCAGAGGTCCTGAGTTCAATCACTAGAAATCACATGGTGGTTCACAACCATCTGTAATGAAATCGTGTCTTCTTCTGGCCTACAGGCATACATGCAGACAGACCACTATATACATAATAAATAAATAAGTCTTTTTTTCTTTCTTTCTTTTAAAAAAAAGAAACTCATTTCCACACAGATTTGGGCTTCTCTTGTTATACTATTGTAAAAGAAATCTCTGTTTTCTGAGTACTCATGTGGTGGCTCACAACCACCTGGAACTTCAGTTCCAGAGGATATAAGTCCTCTTTTGGTCTCTGAGGCACCAAGTATGCATGTGGTACACAACCATAAAATACAAAGCACCCATACACATTTAATTAATTGACTAAGAAAAGTACCCTGTCACTTTTTTTTTTTTTTAAAGACAAGGGTCTTACAATATAGCCCTAGTTGTCCTGAAATTTCCTATGTAGACTAGGCTTGCCTTAAACTCATCAAGAACCATCTACTTCTGCCTCCCAAGTGTTGGGATTAAGGGGCACTATGCCTAACCTCAAGCAAGTTCTTAGAACTTTTACACTCACTAACTAGGCTATGTTGGCTGGCCAACAAGCCCCAGGGATCCACCTGACCATGCCTCTGAGTACTGGGTTTACAAATGTATGCCACCATTACCTGTTTATTGATGTGGGTGCTGGCAAAAAAACTCAGGTTCTCGCCCTTCAAGACTTAGCCATCTCAGCTGGGCGGTGGTGACACACACCTTTAATCCCAGCACTCGGGAGGCAGAGGCAGGGGATCTCTGTGCATTTGAGACTAGCCTCGAACTAGAACTAGGTCTAGAGAACTAGTTCCAGGACAACTAGGACTGTTACAGAGAGAAAATCTGTCTCCTCCCACAGCCTTTTTGTCTGAAGCAATACTTACAATGAGTTTTATCTTTATGTACTATGTATCTATCCACATGTTAGAATTGTGGGCCTGGAAACACCAAAACCAGGGCCTCTTCTCCACCTCTATCCCTAAACCCATTTGTCCTCTTAAGTTCAATGAGTCCATCATGTAGTAATCCTCCAGAGAAAGCAGTGAGGAAGTTAAAGCATAAACCTGAGGATATAGTATTCAACCTATAGTTGATATGTCAATATAACAAGAGCTATTTTCATTTCTTGGACAGCTCCAAGATACTTAAATTATCTGTCTACTTTGAGTTGTAAAAGGCTATACAGCAATGTGGAATGATGACAAAATACTATTCTTATAGTTAGTCAAGACCAAATCCCATGTTCAAAAGAAAGGCAATAGGGATGTTAAATGTGACAAGCTAGAATTCCCTGCAAGGTTTATGACTAGACTCTGGATGCAGTGCACAACTTACAGAGGTCTGACTATAACCTTAATGGATTCTCTGCATTCTCAAAACTTAAATGCAACTATATTGACATGAAAAAGCCAAAGATGCCGCAATCCTCATAACGCTTAAGAGACAACAACATTATATATAGAAGAGAGT
This sequence comes from Dicrostonyx torquatus, assembly GCA_028555095.1. Classification (NCBI taxonomy): domain Eukaryota; kingdom Metazoa; phylum Chordata; class Mammalia; order Rodentia; family Cricetidae; genus Dicrostonyx; species Dicrostonyx torquatus. The sequence goes on from JAQHUG010000114.1 coordinate 322,329, forward strand.
AAGCGGTTTTGCTTCTATCATCTCCGAAAGTATATTTTCTACCTATGATGTGTGCCTTTCAATGTTGCTGGGAAACACATCAACTTTTCAGGCATCCTGATAGTCACCAGTATCAGACACCTAGTCTGTAATCCACCAAGGTTAAGTACCTGATTTGCAGGGAGCCTTGTGACCTACCATTTTCCTAGGCTTTTCCCCAGACATTGACGGTTGCCATTTGATATTTTCTCCATCTTGTACAACAATAACTGGTGGCCCATGTCCCAGACATTCTGGACTTTGGAGCCTTTTATTATTAGAATCCTGGAAGCTAATTAAATTGGAAGTATGACAAAGGCAGAAGTGAGGAGGAGGAAGAGGAAAAGTCAAGTGGTCTTTTCCAACTGTAATAAAGGTACAGTTTAGACAAAAATAACTCACATAACTGCCTTAAAACATTTCAGAGTTGGAAAATGCACAAACCAATAAATTTTAAAAAACAATATATTTAAAAAATTTTTTTAGAGTGTGTGCATGCTGAAGCAGGGTCTCCTGTAACTCAGGCTTGCCTCGAACTCACTTTGTAACCAAGGCTGGCCTTCAACTCCTGACTCTCCTGCCTCTCCTCCCAAGTGATGGGATTATAGGTATGTACCACCACACCCAACAAGGCAGAGGTTTAAAGGCCTGAAAGATGGTGATCAGTATGAAGCCACTTTAATGGTACTCAGCACCAAAGGAAAACTTGTAAGAAGTTAAAAAGCAGGAAAAATAATGAACTCTGGTAAGGACATTAATAAGATAGCCAAATAACAGGTTGGCTAAATACCAGAAGTTCTATTTATAAGCAGGTCAACATGATAAATCTATACACATGCAGACATATTTCATCCCAATAATGAACAGAACGGTAATGAACTCTCTAAAGATAGATAATTCTGTCCTTTACAAAGGACATTTCTGCTTATCAAGGAAAGCCGAATAAAGTTCTCTAGTTCACCAAGAACTAAAAATAAGCAGAGAAAAGGAACTGCTTACCAGGCTATCCAGTCCTCCTCCTAAAAGGTCCACAGCTCCCATCTGCATGGAGGACACTTGTGGCACATTCACTGGGGGACCCAGGTCGAGATTTAAAAGATCCCCCAGAAGGTCACCTTGAGAGGGGATAACCTGAGGCTGTTCCAGGTTGGTTGCAGTGGTGGTGCCAACAGGACTATCCCCTGCATCAGTGCTGTAATCAAACACAGAGGAGAGATGAGAAAAACCATCTTCACCCACGATACAAAAAAGCAACAAGCAAACGTCACAGGTATAATCACAAGACACTAAATATGCAATTAAAGAATTAAACAGGGCTAAGATGGCTCAGGAGGTAAAGGTTCTTGCCATCAAGTTCAATCTCAAGAATTCACACAGTGGAAGAAGAGAACTGACTCCCACAGGTTGTCCTTTCTGAGATGTGCACACACACACATAACAAATAAATACATATTAACAAAAAAACTTAAGTAGCTTTGGACAAGATTTGAACATGGAGGAGTAAGGAGAATAGCAGTAAACAAACATTAAGGAGAAGATGAGCGATGGTGCCAATAGGGGATCCAGAAGGATGATTAAAAAAAAAAGACACTCAGGTTTTGTCTGTTTTTGTTCTGGTGTTCTCATGCTAAGAACACATTCTACTACTGTGCTATAACCATAACTTCAAGATGCTTAATTCTGTTATGTGTAAAGAAAAATAATTACAGATGTTCAACAGTCAACTAAAGACAAGTGACTGGCAGCCAGACATAGACAATAAGCTTGAAAAGAAATTTACATACACATCTCAACGTTGTGGGGCATTTAGGGGGATAGGGCCTGGCTGGCAGAAGTAGATCGATAGAGATAAGCATTCAACAGCATACCCGGCATCCTGTTTGCTTCTATGAGAACAAAGTGCTGCCTTACACTCCTACTGCCATGAATAGGGGTATCCCACTCTTGCTTCTGTCACATATTTTGGCACAGTGGTAAGATAAACGTGCTAGTCACTTGTCTCATTACTGTGACAAAGTATGTGATAAAAGCAACTTAAGAAAGAGTTTGGGGTGGGGCTGGAGAGATGGCTCAGTGGTTAAGAGCATTGCCTGCTCTTCCAAAGGTCCTGAGTTCAATTCCCAGCAACCACATGGTGGCTCACAACCATCTGTAATGATGTCTGGTGCCCTCTTCTGACCTGCAGACATACACACAGACAGAATATTGTATACATAATAAATAAATAATTTTTTTTTTTTAAAAAAAGAGTTTTGGCTCATAGTTCAAGTGTGTGGTCATCATGGTAGGGAGGGCATGGTGGCTAGCGCAGGAGGCAGATGCTCACACTCTGTCCAATCAGGAAACAGAGAGCAATGAATACTGGTGCTTGGCTTACCTTCTCCTCTTTATTCAGCCTGGGCCCCCAGCTCCTGTCTCTTTAACCCAGCCAAACATGCCAACATTTGTTTCCATGGTTGCTGAAGTGAACCATTAGGATCTGGCTGCCAAAAGTTACAGTTTCTTTCTCGTACTAGCCCTGTTGTCTGCTTCTTCTGCTTCCAAGTGATTGAGCAGCTGCCTCACACTCCTACTGTCTTGAGTGGAGCGCTCCTGATGCCATGTCTTCCCTACTACAGTTCCTTAAGCATGGGAACTCTTCTATCCCCTTCTCTAAGGTTTTTCTATCAGACGTTGTCACATGAAAACTAACAACACAGAACTGCAGATACTAAAGAAAAAGACAATTTAAGATGAAAAGTATCAATAAAGCCATGTCATGAAGGGACAAATAAAGGCAGAAGTCACAGGAGATGATCTCACAACTTTTAAGAAACACATGAACACAAAGGCTAATGAAATTACAACCAAGAAAATCAATATCCAGTGCTTCCCATTATAAAGTTGTATAAAGTAACTGCATAAATGTCATCATAGATATAATCTTAAAAGGTTAACTTTTCCCAAATCAGACAACTATTTACCACATCACCTTTCTAGGGCAGTTGGTAAATAATGGGCACAGTACACACTTGGGAAGACAGCACTTCACTCTTTTCTGAGTGATTCTGAAAGACATCACCTTTTAAACCACTACAAGAGGCAGCAGGCTTTAGCCTTCAAGTGTTGCTGTACTTCATGTCACAACTATATCACTAACTTTTGCTGTAGAAGAGTTAGGGATGGATGATGTGGGACTCTGTATGCTGTGAATACTATTGGTTAATAAAGACTGCTTTGAACCTATAGCAGGGCAGAACTTAGCTAGGCGGGAAAAACTAAACTGAATGCTGGGAGAAAGGAGGCAAGAGGAGGAAGAAGCCATGTAGCCCCTGTCAGAGACAGATGCAGGTCGGAACTTAATTACCCAGTAAGCCACAGCCACATGACGATACACAGATTAACAGAGATGGGTTAGTCTAGGATATGAGTAAGCCAGAAATACACTTAAGCTATTGGCCAAACAGTACTGCAAATAATACTATTTATGTGTGATTATTTCAGGAGTATGGGTGGCCAGGAAATGAACAAGCAGCCTCTTACTACAGATGGACCTTTCTTACATGCCATTTGCAGCAATTAATCACATATATCTACAACCCCTTTTGTTTTTTGAATGGGTTGGTGTGCTGGGAATTGAATTTAGGGGCCTCAGAGGTGCTAGACAAGCACTCTATTACTGAAGTATTCCCCAGCCATTATCTCCACTTATACCAAAGTGTATTTTCTTGTATCAGTCTTTAAAGACAAAAATAAAGTACAAATGGCTAAAGGGCTTTGATAAGGACCTATGTATAAAGCCAGACTTGGTTGCCTAGGCCTGCAGTCCCAACTTCATGGCAAACTGCGGCAGGAAAATCTAAGCTTCTAGGCTGAACAATGAGTTTTGGCCAGCCTTGGGTACATAAACCCTGCTTTAAAAAACAGAAGCAGGCTGGGCAATGGTGACACACACCTTTAATCCCAGCATTCAAGAGGCAGAGGCAGGAGGATCTTGTGAGTTCCAGGTCAGCCACGGCTATACAGAGAAACCCTGTTTCAAAAAACAAAAAAACCCACCCCTCTAAACAAAAGCAAAAAGAGTTTATTAGTGTTCCTATTCTCTGATTTTAAAATTGAGGACTTAGGAAGCAAAAGCTGCATGCTACCTGTGGACTGCTCCTAACACACTTTCCTTACTGATCTCATTAAACATTTTTGGTGAAACAAAACAAACTAGGCATATGTAACTGAAGGCTATATCTATATATAGAATCTAACCTGTTATGCATTGTAATTCTGTAAAAGTATTTCATTAGTAGTTTTAATATAAGTCATTTATACAAGAGAAATGGCCTCTACTAAGGTTTTCTGTGTGTATGTGAGCATGTGTCAACCCACAGAGAACAGAGGAAAACCTGAGGTGTTGTTCCTCAGCTGCCTAGTTTATTTTTCTTTCCATTTACGCGCATCTGTCTGTGTTTAAGTGCATGCGGTATGTGTTCCATGTCAAGGAGCCCTGGAAGCTTGATTAGTTTGGCTAGTCAATGCACCCCAGAACTTTCCTGTCTCACCTCCCCAGTGCTCGACTACAAGCACTCACTACCATGCCTAGTTTTTCCACATAGATTCTGGAGATCAGACTCCCTCTGTCACCTGAGCAAGCTCCTCAGGCCCGGTATTAATATTTATAAATTGCCAGACTTAAGCAACTTTCAAAGGTATGAGCCATAATTTCCTATAGTTTTATTGTACTCCTATGCTGGAACTGAGAGAAAGAAGCCCTTTAGGCAGCAAGATTGCAGAAGGCACAGCAAGATCCTTTTCAGGCACAGAGCAGAAGACAAGGCGCCTAACCAGCAACTTAGTACTCACGGAATAACTTCCCCTGCTTACCTCCCATGATGAATTGGCAAATGCTTGCGATGAATCCCATGACTTCCTTCCACAAAAGCATTTGGAGGCTTGTGGTACACAGAGGCCAAAGAACCAATGTGGCAGATGAGCTCATCCAGGAGGGTAGGCTCTATGAGGTCTGTCTCCTCAGAGATCAATGGCTTCTCAGACAGCACTACTTCTTTGGCTGTCACAGGGTCAGTTGAAAGAAGGCGCCAATAAATATAACCCCGATCTCGAAGGTCAGGATTATCAGAATCCTAAAGCAAAGCAAAGCAAAGGCAAGGAGACTCAGATGGATCTGTCTCCATAGAGACATTAAAGTTTCAGGCTTACTGTCAAGGCACTGTTGTACTGACTTACGCAGATTAGCTATCAAAATGATATTTTACTGGGATTTAATAATACAGTTATAATTCTATATGTCTAATGTTTCAAGGATTTTTTTTATTGTTTTTTTTTTTTTTGTTTTTTGAGACAGGGTTTCTCTGCAGTTTTGGAGCCAATCCTGGAACTAACTCTTGTAGACCAGGCTGGTCTCGAACTCACAGAGATCCGCCTGCCTCTGCCTCCCGAGTGCTGGGATTAAAGGCATGCGCCACCACCACCCGGCCCGTTTCAAGGATTTTAAACATACACTGAGATGGGATTAATGTTCAGACTCAAATTCAAAGGGAAGCTGAGAAGTAAAAAAGCCACTTTAATTCAGCAATAGTTAAATGACCTTGGGAAATAAGAATAGCATTTTAATTATTCTATTAAGGTCTCTGGATATCATGACAGCTCAGTGGGGTTTAGGCACATGCAGGCCTTGTGACCCGAGTTAAACCTCTGGGAACTATATGGCAGGAGGAAAGAGAACTGACTCCATACAAGCTGTCAACTGATTTCTACAAGCAGAGTGTGACATGTGCTCATTCTCTCTGTCTTTGTTTCTCTGTCTGTCTCTCACACACACAAATAAATAAAAATGTGTATCAGTCTTTTAAAAAAAGACTTTTTATTTTACTTGTACCAGTGTTCTGCCTAAATATAGTATACGTAAGTGTACCATGTGCATGCGAACCCACAGAGGACAGAGGAGGACGTCAGAGCCCCTGGAACTAGAATTACAGATGGCTGTAAGCAGCCATGTTGGTACTGGGAAATGAAGTCAGGTCCTTTGCAAGAGCAGTAAGTACTCTTCACCATTGAGTCATCTTTCCAGCTTCATGTGTCAGCTTAAGCAAAAACAAAACTGTTACATAAGTCACATGTGGAGGCATGCACCTGTAATTCCAGTATTCAGGACACTGAGGCAGGAGGATTGCATGAATTTGAGGGCAGCCTGGGGTATATACTGAGAACTGGGTCAGTTAGGTACACAGTAAGCCCCCATCTCTAAATTTTTTAATAAAATGGCCATAAATATTAGTAGTAATAATTCTAACATATATTCTACCTTACATCTATTTTTCTTATATATTCTTAAATTTTTACTTATATGTCTACTTGTCTATATGGACACATGTGTGTAAACCCTGTGGATCCCCTGGAACTGAAGTTATAGATATTGTGAAACACCATACGGATGCTGGGAATTGTACTGAGTTCCTTTGCAAGAGTAGCAAGTGCTCTTAACTGTAGAGCCAACTCTCCAGTCCCATAATTTTCTTCTTGATTCAAATATCTACATGCATCTCCTATGGAGACACTGGCTAAGTCATAGTAGTAAAAGAGACTATATACAATGCTGATAAAGGTACTATGAACTAAAACAAACAACAACAAAAGCCCCACATGATCCAACAACGAACCATTAAAGAACATACAAATGTATGTGCTTTCAAAAATTGCAACACGAATTAAGCACTCTTTTTGTTGTGATTTTAAAATAATTTTATGCGTGTTTATGGTTTAAAAATAATTATACTCTGTTGAGCATGGTGGTGAACGCCTTTAATCCCAGTGCCTGGGAGGCAGAGAAGGCAATTTCTCTGAGTTCAAGGCCAGCCTGGTCTACGTAGTGAGACCTTGTCTTGGAAAGAGAAACAAAAGCAAATTATAATCATACTACACCAAGATTTACAAGGGTATAAAATAAAAAAGAAATCTCTCACAATTATCCAATCCCTTCCCACCCTCAACTCTCCACCTCCAATAACCAGCACTACTAGCAAGCTAGATGTGCCTGTCTCAACAGATCACATAAGCCTTTGGCATAGAAACCAGTTTCATATTATAAACACTGCTCCATAAGCCACTTTCACACACAGTCATGCACATAATAAAAATTAAAATAAAATTAAAAATATTTTCAAGAGCACTTACAAATGAATCTTTAAGATGTAAAATTAGTAACAGCTCAGAACTAGGCAAAGTAACATAGAAGGGACTGAAATTTTGATAATATACCAATTAGAAACAGATGAAAAAGACAAAAAAAGTTAATATTTGAATCGAATTCTATGTGTAGATATACATCTTAATTGACAATTGTGTTAAAGCCAGCCTGTTTGCATATTCAGTGAAAGACATTACTAAGTCTGATGGACTGGTGATCATCGTATTAGTTACACTATAAAAAAGAAATTATATGGATTTGAGATAGTGACCTGATATACTTTCCCACTGTTGAAATTTGAACATAGGGCCCTGTTCACGCTAGGCAAGTGCTATGACTGGGCTATATCCCCAGCATTTTAACAACTGTTTAAAATTTGAGACAGAGTCTCACTAAGTTTCCCAGGTAGACCTTGAACTTTTTGTTATCCTCTTAACTCAGCCTCCCCAGGAGCTGGGATAAAGCCTGCACCATCAGGTCTGGCTATGACTTGACCTCTAAGGCCAATGGCCACATTCCCAAATTAGAATCCACTTGAACTTCTTTTCTTCTGACCAGAAATATCTTATGTGATGGTCAAGGTTAACTGTTAACTTGACAGAATACATAATTACCTAGGAGATGGACCTCTGGGTATGCTGGGGAGGGGAGATGTAGTATCCTCATTATAATTGATATACATAAAAAAACCATTCTGGGGCTGGAGAGATGGCTCAGCAGTTAAGAGCACTGACTGCTCTTCCAGAGGACCTGGGTTCAATTCCCAGCAACCACATGGCAGCTCACAACTGTCTGAAAATACAGTTCAGGGGATCTGACACTTTCACACCAATGCACATAAAATAAAGTTAAATAAAAGAACCATTCTTTGTTCCCGACTGTAGATACAATGTGACCAGCTCCCCCATGTTCCTGTTCCAATGACTTCCATTCTTATTGGATTGCAATGGGAACTGTGAGCCACAATAAATTCTTTCTTCCTTATGTCACTTGTCAGAGTAGTTTTGTTTGTTTGCTGTTGTTGTTTGAGATAGGGTTTCTCTGTGTAACAGCCTTGGCTGTCCTGGAACTCACAGAGATCCACCTGTCTCTGTTTCCCAAGTGCTGGGATTTAAAGGTGTGCACCACCAGGAAAAGCATCATATAATTCAAGTATCAAACGGTGTAAGCACTTTAACATTATCTCTGAGAGAAAGGCACCTTATTGAAAGGTAGATAAAGCACACAGCATTTCATATGAAAACTGCAAGCGTCACCTAGAAGATAGACTCAGTGTTATTTTCACATATGTAGGGTTTTTTTTAATCAATAATATATAATCTAAATCAACTTTTCAAAATTATCATAAAAACTGAGGTCAATCTAATTTTTTTATATTTAAATTTATTTTATGTGTATATGTGCACCACATGTGTGCAGGGACCTGTATAGATCGGAAGAGGTGTGGAATCCCATGGAGCTGGAGTTACACTTGGTTGTAAACTACCATGTGGACCAAACCCAGGTTCTCTGTGAGAACAACAAACACTCTGGAAGTGCTGAACTTCCAGAGTTTCTCTAGTTTCTCTAGCCCCAGTCAGCTGGACTAAATGCTGCATTCGTTGGATATAATGTAGCAGAATTTGTTAAAAGGCATAACTTTAATATTTTCAGAATTAAAACCTGCCCTGTGAAGTTTCCTGACTAGTTTTATTTCAACTTATTACAAGCTAGAGTAATCTGAGAGGGAAACTCAATTGTGCAGGACGGTTATAGCCAGCACTCCTCAGGCAGAGGCAGGCGGATCTCTGTGAGTTCAAGGCCAGTATGGCCTACAGAATGAGTTCCAGTTCAGCCAAGGCTAAACGAACAAACTCTGTCTCAAAAGACCAAAAAAGAAGAAGAAGAAGAAGAAGAGGAAGAAGAAGAGGAAGAGGAAGAAAGAGGAGGAAGAGGAGGAAGAGGAGGATGAAGAGGAAGAAGAGGAAGAAGAGGATGAAGAGGAAGAAGAGGAAGAAGAGGAAGAAAAGAAATGCCTTCACAAGATCAGACTGTAGGCATGCATGTAAGACATTTTCTTAATTAGTGATTGATAGAGAAGGGCCTAGCCCATTATGGAAGAAACCAATCCTGGGTCAGTGGTCCTGGGTTCTGTAAGGAGGCAGACTGAGCAGCCTGTAAGCAGTACCCCTCCATGGACTACGCATCAGCTCCTGCTTCCGGGTTCCTGCCAGGTTTGAGTTCCTGCCTTGGCTTCCCTCAGCCTATGATTCAGGATGTGTTAGCTAACGAAAGCCTTTCCTCCCCAAGTCACTCTTCATTGTGGAACTCACCACAGCAAACACAGCCTTGAATAAGACAAGAAGTGTCGATTCTTACCATCGGAAGTAGCACAAATCAACCCTTCAGATGACCTCATATCTCTCACCTGTGTGGCCAAGCTCAAGACCTGTTGGACCAGTTCCTGTGTTTCTGATGGCTTCTTGAGAAACAGCTTCACTATGGCGGTAAGCAGCGTGAGCTGCACCTAAAAAACAAAATCAACAAAGTAAATGAGAGGCAGCATCTCATTTCCTCAACTATGAATTATTGATTTTGTTAAGAGATGCAAGATGAAAGGTCAGCCAATGGAATGAAGAGCAGCCAAAGGGGGTCTCAGAAATAAGAAATTACCTGAACATTCACTAGCCTCTTATTTCCAGTTGCATTTTTGTATCAAAAATGATGTTTCTGGGATAGATTTTCAACTGTTTTCTTTCTTTTTAATAAGAAAAAGGTATTATTATTGTGTGTACATGATGTGTATGAGTACATGGGTCACAGTGCACATGGGGAGGACAAGGACAACTCTGTAGTCAGTTCTCTCCTACCACCCTTACACGGGTTCCAGGGATCAAACTCAGGTTGCCAGGAGGCTTGGCAGAAGTCACCTTTACCCTCTGAGCCAGGCCTCAACTGTATTTTTTTAAAGTACACACATAAAATAATAAAACTGGCTCTTGATTAAATTGTGTATTATTTACTTTGGTCAAAGCTTACAAGTTTGAAGGACTTACGAAACCACTTGCCATACTGGGATAAGAGCCAAAACAGAATTATGTCAGATTAGAGCCAATTAGAGGGAGCCTGCTGATCTCCTATTAATATTACGTCTATTGAAATTACTATATTGGATTACACACACAAACTTTTATTTGCTATGAGCACAAATGCCAGAGAGAAAGGGCTTAATAGTCTGGCTGCTTTTCTAGGTCTCTGACTCTAATTTTATAGGAGGGAGGGACAGATGGGGAGAAACCTAATCATCTGCAGAGAATCTTTTCAAGTCTCACCATGATGTTCTGTAATGAGCAACAGCAAATGCTAAGGACAATATGTAATCATCCTTAGGTGACAGAAAATAAAAATCTGGTTACTGTTCTCAACCACCACAGGGAAGCTCACTTCCAGAGCATCACCTGCAGTAGGTAAGAAACGAGACTATATAGTTGCTTCTCACTCTCTGGGATGGAGGACCAGCAACCTGGGTTTCAAAGAGTCCCCAAATGATCCAATGTGCATTAGTGTCTATGAACCACTGGTCTAAGCTCTGCAGCTGTCACACTAGAAACCAGGACTGATCAAAAGGGTCATCCCCTCTGAGAAAGAGAAACCATGACATATAAATGCATACAAGAAACGACTCAATGTTTAACATTCTCAGTTATCTTCCTGAAGAGTTGTAGACACAGGATAGAAGAGAACGTGCCTGGGTACTTTCATCATGAAAACCCTCCAGGAAGCTCTCTAGTAATTCATCAGCATTATCGATTCTTTCCGCATATTCTCCTACAATCCAAATCATAGCTGCTCGAGCATCGGGTTCATCCAGGGAGTCCAAGTTCTCACACAGAGTGGCAATGATACTTTCATACCTGTTACAACAAATGGACTACCGTTACCAAGGACAAAGCTAAGAACTATACTTTGTAACAGTGGAAGTTAGAGTCAAAACCATCACCAGGGACTCCAAGCCAAATCACCAAACTATAAAGGTGTTTAGTGAGCATAATGCTGTAAGTCAGAAATTTATGGCTTACACTTTTCTTCACATTTGCTTTAAAAATACCTCTTAGATTTATTATTATTTTGTGTATATGAATGCTTAGCTTGTATGTATGTGTGTGTACCACCTACATCCCTGGTACCCACAGGGGTCAGAAGAGGAAACAGGATCCCTTAGGAGTGGAGTTACAGATGACTGTGAGCCACCATTCTTCAATTACATTTCTTTTTTCTTTCCTATTTATTTATTTAGGCAGGGTCTCTCTGTATAGCCCTGGATGTCCTGTAATTCAGTATGTAGATCAGACTGGCCTTGAACTCACAGAAATCCACTTGTCTCTGCCTCCTGAGTACTGGTACTAAAGGTATAAATCACCATGCCCAGCTCAATTACATTTTAATAACTAAGATTTAAATTTTTTACAAGAGTTCATGAGACAGCCAGGCAGTGGTGGCGCACGCCTTTAATCCCAGCACTCGGGAGGCAGAGGCAGGCGGATCTTTGTGAGTTCGAGACCAGCCTGGTCTACAAGAGCTAGTTCCAGGACAGGCTCCAAAACTACAGAGAAACCCTGTCTCGAAAAACCAAAAAAAAAAAAAAGAGTTCATGAGACAGACTTTCACAAGGAAAAAAAAATTAACCTATGGTATAAGAAAATTCTACTATCATATGTCTAACACCAATCTTTCTTTAAGTACAATTGAGAGCTTTTCTAGTATGCACTTTTGCCTTCATGGTAGAAAACATTAGAAATCTCACTTTCTTTTTAGGAAGATGGAGTTAGAAAACAACAGGAAACCATAATCCGGTGTCCTATTGAACTTGTCATTCTATTTCCGCGGTGTGTGTGTGTGTGTGTGTGTGTGTGTGTGTGTGTGTGTGTGTGTGTACATGCATGCGCAAAGCCAGAGGGGTTAACATGAAGTATTTTCCTTCACAGCATGTTCTACTTTAATGGAGGCAAGGTTTCTTTCTGAAACCAGAGCTCACTGATACAGCTAGTCTAGCTAGCCAGCTTGCCCAGATATCCTGTTTCCTGGCACTAGGTGTACAAGTGGGCCACCAGGTAAGCCTGACTTTTATATGGGTGATAGGGATCAGAACTCTGGTCCTCATGCTTATGCAGTAAGCGCTTTATCTGAGCGCACTCCCCAAACCCCATCTGCTTTTTGTGAAAGAAATCTTTATGTTCTAATGCACATATCCTAAAGACCTGCTTCTATTAAGAAATTCACTAATTTCTTTTTATTCTTTCTCGGCTTAGCCTCCTGAGTAGCTGACATTATAGACCTATGCCACCAGGACCAGCTGGCTAATGCAATTTAAACATAGGACAAGACAGAACAAATTAATGTGGTAATTTGACCTAGATAACTAGGTCAAGTATCTGTCCCATTCCTACTCATTAAATCAGGCTTTTGACTTTTCTTAAAATTAAACTGTCATAACCTTTTATTTACAAAATTGGTCATACTGAGATACACCCTTTTTTGTTTTAACAACCTATAACAAAACAGTTTAGAAATCTTACTCTCCTTTTCTTTGGGAAGTTCAGTAAAAGATGGTGGTCCTCTTTTACAAATAACCCTTTTACAAAATAACACTTCTTAAACAAAATATAACAAAAAACCACACACAACACATACGAATTCTGAACTGCCTGTCTTCAGAATCAAAGTATTTGTTTTATTGTTTTTGTTTTATAAACTAAGAATCCTCAATCTGAAAATTCTGTGATGTAAAACTGCAGGTTCTGAGTATCTCTGTGGAGGCAGCTCCAACACCACACAAGAGGCCAGAGGTGGGGAATTCACTGCAATAAATTCGGCATTTTCCCACAAAGTAATAGGTCCCATACAAAGTAAACAGTGTGGCTATTACTGTCCTGCTTTTGTGAAAAAGTGGCCACATGATTTGTGTATCATGTTAAAACCCTTCCAAGAGGATAAAGTATACAATCATTTGTTTAACATAAACAAAGTGTGTCCAGACAACAGGAATATAGGTTTCCTGTTTAATGGTATCTGCCAAGAGACTATATATTCAAGCAGAGACTCACTTTTACAAAAATAATAAAAATAAATGGGTACAATGGTTCATGCCTGCCATCCCAGCACACAGGGCCAACGTGAAACCCCATCGCCATCTCTAAATGAGAAGTTTAATCTCTGTTAGCTGCACACCTATGTATCCTGACTTTTAATAAAGTATCTATTATAAACAGTTATATTAAGAATAATAATTCTTACCAAGTCAGTTTCAGAGTACCTTACTTAAACATTTCCCAAATGATTTGAGAAAGAAGGTTACAAGAATTTTGACATACTTGTTAGGGTATTTGCGGAAGATGTCTCTGATGACAACAATTGCCTCTTGGACCACATAATTTACTTTGGTCTGGATTAGGTCAAGCAATGTGCTTACACAGCGTTCTGCTGATTGCTAGGGAGAGAAACATCAAAACAATAAGTCAGATGATCTATCCAATAACACTATCTCAACACAAAAAAAGGAAAGAAAAAAAGGAAACATACAAGTACATTCACTAAATTAAACAGGCACTTGAATTTGCTAAAGCTATACTAGAGGGAGATCATCTATTGTATAGCAACATTAGAAATTCTAGGAATATACCAGCTTTTATTCATTTAAAAACAAATTGCAAAATGTTTTGGATTTGGTTTTGTGTGTTCTCCTAAGAGCAAACCTAGGGTCTCACTCAAGTTAGTCAAGCACTCTACCACTAAGGTATACCTCTATCTCCCAGATAATTCAGTTAATGGGTACACATTAACCTAGATAACTGGAAGACCAGAAATAAGAAAAAATTAGCCAGGGTATGAGGAAAGAAAGGCAATTAAAGACTACATGTAAGTAGGAGGTCCTTAACTGGAATTCTTAGGTGAACCGAAAACGCATTGGATTTTTTGGTGTTTTAAAAAAGATTTCTTCACTGCTCTTGTGTGTGTGTTTTGTGGAATTTCTGAGCAGGTTTTCACCCTAGCCTTTGAATCTCGAGTTTTATTAGAATCATAGAAATTTAGTTAAAGCTACTTTTAAGGGCAATAGAGCCATTGTCTAGGCAGACAGAATTCCCTCCCAGGCTATGGCCTGAGCAGCTGGCTGCTAGTGTTTACAGTGTAGCCGCTGTGATGAGGATAAAACTGCATTTGTGTGCACACACACATGCTGGTGCTCATGAAGAGCCCTGGAAGCTGGAGTTACAGGAGCCTGTCAGCTGCCTGATGTGGTTGCTAAGATCTGAACTCCGGATTTCATGACAGATCAACCAATACTCTTAACCCCTGAGTCATTTCTCTGACCTCCTTCTGCACAGGGTGTTTTTAAATCTCCTAAAATGAATCACCAAGTTTTGTATGGACTTACAAAATATTTTACAAATATAAGGTCCATAGCTTTTATTTTCTTTTCAGTTATCTATGGCTCAAAATATCCTAGAATAGAGTTTAATCCATTAATCTTTTACTAATTGAATATGAAATACAAACTGATAAATTTATTGGTACTGTGATAGATTTTTTTCTTTGAGGACAGGATTGTGAGAAAAATCCCCAAATCCAAGGGTAAGTCTATCATTTATCACAATGTACTATCACAGGTCACTAAATTATATGCCTCCTGTTAGGATTAAAAAAGCACACATCACCACCTGAAACTCGTGAATATCACCAAGCCTCCAGATTTAGTTATCTAAAGGAGATGGAGGTATGGGATCAGTAGAACCATTAAGATACAGTCCAGTCCCTGACAAAGTCTGTAAGTCTAATGAGCAATCAGTATGTGTGGTATTAGGGCCAGCAAGATGGGTCATCGGATAAGGGCACTTGCCACCAGGCCTGCTGACCTGAGTTTGATCTCCAGGAACCCTATGGTGGAAGGAAAGAACCAATTCCTACAAGTGGTCCTCTGACCTCCACATGCTGCCCCCTCAAACAATAAACATATAAATGTAAAAAATAAATAGGTAATACCAAAATAAGTTAAAACCAAAACAAAATACAACACCTAAGGACACATATTACCAAAAAAATGTGTAGAAAAGACCACAAAATTAAAGCCAGGCATAGTGTCTCATGCTTGAAATCATACATTTGAGAGACTAAGGGAGAGGGAATGTGACTTTGGGGCTAGCCTGGGCTGCACAGTAAGACTCTGTCTCAACAAGTAAAACCAACAAGCCCCCCCTCCAAATGCTTGGGGGAGGAGTAGGGTGTGTTGAAAAGATAAAAATCGTTAACTAACAAATCAGTAAATAATAAAACTATTTATAGATATGGATGTAGCAAAAGAAAATTCAAAATAAAAGAGTTAAAAGTAATACTTTTGGAAGTATGCCTAGGTAGAGAAAGGAAAGAGCCAGGGACAGTGGCTTTTCATTTTCACTTGGGCAAGGGTGTTGTTTTTGGCACAGGTTGCCAAGCTCATCCCAGGTGAGGGGTGACCTGGGACTGCTTCCCAAGAGCCTTTGGAGGTCCCAGGAAGGGAGGCCTGGGCTTGGTGGGGAACCCTTTAGGGGCTTTAATCTGGGGCTGAGAAGTCTCAGAGGCTAAGAATAAAAATGGTTGCTCTTCCAGAGAACCTGGTTAGATTCCCAGCACCCAGATTGTGGTTCATGACTAACCATCTGTAACTCTAGTTCCAGGGGGTCCAATACCCTCTTCTGGCTTAGAGAAGTACTTAGCACACACAAGGTACACAGACATAAGGCAGACAAAACACCCAAAACATTAAACTATTCAGTTCATTAACTATATGCTTTATTATTTTGATAAACTTCAAAATATACATACTCTGAAGTAATGAACACTCAGAATCCCATACCGTGTGATCTTGGCTCTGGAGCCTTACCTCCACTTTGATGGCACACCGTCCAATGGCCCTCACAGCTTTGCGAACAAAGTCCACGTCGACCTCAGTAGCATATTCCTTCAGCTCTGCCAGGACCTGTCAAATATCCAATATTCTCAAACAGCAATTTCATGCCTTCTGGATGTCAGATCTTAAGTTCAAAGCCAGCATAAATTTGAGACAGCTTAAGGTCTGACCTGCGCAATGTTAGCTTGGGATGCAAGACGAATCATGATGTCCAACTTCTCTAGTTTAACATAGATGGGATCATTGTACTTCACAAAGAAGACTTTGATTTCCTGCTTCAAGATTTCAGGCCTGTGATACATAATACAAGAGAGGAAGATGATGGAACTTATTTACTGACATATCCTGCTCAGTCTTTGTCTGCCCCCTTGAGGGAGACAAACCACTCACAAATGTCCTGTATAAGTCTCTATTGTGCCCCCACCCCCATATAGTAGTTGCACTACCATATAACATTTTTACTTCTGCACAGTAAATAAAGCTGGGTGTCTAGCACATTCTAGGCAAGCATTCTAGCACAAAGCTACACTCCCAGCCCATCTATTTTCCGCCAATTCCTTTTGGTATCTAACCTGTGTCCTTTTAAAGGATAAGGGATATATGTTACCACAGAGAACTGCTGAGGAAGAACAACCTGGTCCTCAACTACACCTTTCCAAGGGTAGCATATTCAAAGGAATCACTTAAGAAAGCAACCTAGCACACACCTTTACTCCTAGCACTTGGGAGGCAGAGGCAGGGGAACCTTTGTGAGTTCAAGGCCAGCCTGATCTACACAGTGAGAGCCTGTTTTCAAAAATCAAAAAACAAACCAACAAACCCAAACAACCCTGAATTGCAACACCAGATAATTACTACTGAAAAACTGGTAACTGTAAGTTGTATTCCTGGGCAAGTTGTACTACTATTATAACATTTTCATTTCCACAGAGTAACAAACAAAAGAGATTAGCATTGGTCTATAGGGCATTTATATTAAGCTTAATTCAAGATCACAAACATTTTAAAATCACCAAACCACTATTTCCCACCTTTTCTGGACAATTAGATTGATGTTCCTCAGGGCGACATACTGCACTTCTGGCTCCCCAGAGAGCAGAGTGACAAGCGGAGGTGCTAACTTCTTGAGCAGCATATTATAGTAGTCGGAGTCCTTGGGTAACAGCTCCAGGAACTTCATTAGGACTTTCACCGCTGAAAGCACCACCGCAGAGTTGGCATGGGAGAGTCGAGGAGTAACTCGCTCACAGATGCTGTGGGTAGAAAGGGAAAATACAGTACCTTTACTCAATTCATCCATAAAGTTATGCTTCAGAGTTCCATGGACCAAGTATCAAGAAATCAAAGATTTAGTTAGAAACGTCAAAGCTCCATGCTTAGGTCAAAATGGGATCCAGCACCACAGAAGCTTCATGCCCAGCAGACTACAGGCAGAGCAGGGGCATCAGAAGACTTGAGAAGCCAGCAACAGGAATATCCAAACCAGAAGGGAACTAGCAACCCCCCAGACACTTGCACTCAGACCAGTTACCTTCTGGATTTTAGTCCTCTGTCTCCCACACATAATGCTAGGGCTCCCTGCCTCACAGCTCATCTCTACTCAACCTAGAGGAAACCAAACCAAGCATCCTGAAAACAAATGTGCACTGAGAGGTGTCATCACCTGTGTCTTAAAGAGAAAGTGGGTTGGCTGATAAAACTACACAGCCTCTTGCTTTCAAGCTAGTAAGAAAAACTAGGGAACAGATGAGGCTTTTGTTCTGTTTGGGTTTGGTTTTTTGTTTTTGTTTTTCAAGACAGGGTTTCTCTGTAGCTTTGAAGCCTGTCCTGGAACTAGCTCTTGTAGACCAGGCTGGTCTCGAACTCACAAAGCTTCGCCTGCCTCTGCCTCCCGAGTGCTGGGATTAAAGGCGTGCGCCACCACCGCCTGGCGGGTTTAGTTTTTAATGTTAGAATATTATTACAAAATTCTACCAACTTCTTCTAGCCCCTACTACCTATGCTTAGATGCCTCATAGAATCTTGACAGTCACACTTGCAGTGTTCTCTGAAATCAACCTAATTTTGCTAGCTCTTGGGCAACATCACGAGTGACTGTTTACAATGTTAAAGACAAGGTAAGTACCTGCTTACTCTCTTCTTTTTATGTCAACATGGCTGACTCCAGACTTAAAAAAAAGTCCCTTTCACAGAGATCTTCTTGATTACTCTTTTTAAAAAGAAAATTAAAATAAAAAATAAAATCCTGCCAAGTGTGGTATGCACAGCTTTAATTCCAGCTCTTGGGAAGCAATGGCAGATGAATCTCTGAGTTAGCGAGGCCATGATCTATATGGCAAGTTTGAGTCCAGTCAGGGCTACATATCGAGAGCCTGTCTCAAACAACAAATAAACAAAACAAATACTGAGGCAGGAGGGTCACAAGTTTGCAGCTAGCAGAGGCTATATGCATAGACCCTGACTAAAAACAAACAAAAACTACAGAGATGGAAGGCATTTTCTTTATAGTCTATTACTCTAAAGCATCTTCCATTTCTTAGATCCTTCAAACACCCGTTAGCAATCACGAAATATGACCTATTACCTACGTTCCTGAATATCCACATTGTATAAACTCAGAGTGAATGGTGCGTGAGGACCATAACTTCTTCTTGTTCACTGTGGAATCCTCACAGCCTAGAACAGAACCCAGCACACAGCACGGGCTTAAGAAGTACTTGCTGAGGGAATTCATGAGTGCAATGTCAACAGAAAGCAAAAGTCTTGGTAAAGTCCTCTCCAGAATATAACTGTACTTTCAATGATGGAAAGAAACTATCAGCAGTCTTAGTTAGGTCCAGAGGGAGCCATTTCCCAGACAAGTGAAGAGAACTTACATTCTAGTAGCTTGGAAATCAGCTTCAGCCAGGCAAGGAAGGTTCTTATCTACCATAATTAAAATATGTCAACTTTAATGAAGAGTCAGCAATTTTTCAGAAGTACTTTGCCTAGTCCAGTGCTTATATATACAACATGCTCAATTTAAAAATGGGTTGTAACTCCAACCTTGTAAACCGAAATGTACTTATGTGTTGATGATATTTGGTAATAAAGGTCCGTCAGTCCAAGAAAATCTGCAACATGTAAGTAGTAAAAGGCTGAGTGGAATAATCAAGCCATTCTCAAAAGCGCCAAAGGTAGTCTAACAAGACTTCTTTACACAAGGACAAGACACATCTGTGTTGCTGACTTTAAAATACTTATCCTGCTCAGCTCAGTAACTAGTATGAAGAATCTAACAGAACAGACAGCATGTCATTACAAGGACAGACAGGAATTGGGAGATGGGTGACAGTATGATGGAGGTTCTGGCAGAAGTATAATAGAAACAACTAAACTCTTCTTGATGTGCTTTTAGCATTTACAGTGTCCCTAACTCCAGTGAGAAAATATGCTGGGGACAGCAATGTCCCCCTACATCCTCTGCCTTCCTCAGTCTGATAGCCTCTTACACTAGGAGCAGACATTAGACATTACTCAGTCAGGCAAGACCATCAGCTAATGTCCAGTAAGACAGACTGACCTCTGGGCTTCCCGGTCATCTTTAGGGTTGTAATTAGACAGGCAGTCCAGGATGAAAATCTGGCCCCATTCAGTGCACTCATTTAGGGCTGTGAGCAGCTTATTGATATTCTGAGGGTTCAGATCGAGTAAGTTGCTGTTTGGGTGAGATTCACTGATCTCAGACAATGCTGCCACAGCATTAGCCACCACCTGTGAAAAAAACAGATAATGACTTCAATATATCAGAAAACCAAAGCTATGACACACAAACAACCTTGGCAGGATCACTTCACAGCTCTCAATTCGCTCCTAAATATTTTACCCGGTTAGACAGAAATAAATGAACTGCTTTCAAAACATGCATTAAGCCACCAATGACAGCCTATACAGTTTCAGGCACTCCAGAATTAGAGTAATTCATCCGTTAGTAGAGTCACAGATGATTCACTACGGAAACATTAACCACTGTGGCTGCACTCAAAACTGCAGCTAAAATCAACACATAGCAACAGCTGTAAAAAAAAAAAAATGAAGCTAAACTGCTGGTGGCTCAGACCTGCAATCTCAACACACGAGTGACTGAGACAAAAAAGGATACTTTCAAGTTTGGGACTACATGGGCTACAAAGTAAGCTCCAGGCCAACCTGGACTATAGAATGAGACCTCACAAAAAAAAAAAAAAGTCAAAAGTAAAATCTCAATAAATATTTGCACTGTGTAACAGAGGAAAATATAGGCCAAATTATAAATGATGTGGAAAACAGAGGTGACATTGTCTGTTATTCAATATTATCGCATACCTTAGAGTAAGAGTAAGTGTACTGGAAACCATAATTCATGAGTACACAATTCTAGAACACATAATCTCTATACCATGTGGTTTGTTCATCTGGAAATCAGGGAGAATTTAATCCACCTCATAAACAAATTTTAGCTTGAGGCTACAAGTTCAATTTGTTATACATTATGAAATATTTATGGGGCTGGAGAAGTTGGTCAGCAGCTCAGAGCACGGGCTGCTCTTCCAGAGGACCTGAGGTTAATTTCCAGCACCCACATGGCAGTTCACAATTGTCTGTAACTCCAGTTTCAGGACACACTTGCACAGGCACAGATGCAGGCAAAACACGAATGTACATAAAATAAAATAAATCATTAAATTTTTTTCCATGTTAGGCCTTTAATCCCAGCTCTTGGGAAGCAGAGGCAGGTGGATCTCTGAGTTTGAGTTCAACCTGGTCTACTGTGCAAGTTCCAGGACAGCCAGGGCTACCAAGAGAGACCTTGTCCTTAAAAACATGAACAGAGAAATTCCACAATGCCTGAAACAAATTTAAGGTGGTAACATTACCATAATTCATCAAGTAACAACAGTAAGGCTTTTTTTTCCACTAACATCTCTAAAACTGGAGTGCATTTATAAACAACCATCATGGTTCTTTCTGTGCCTGGATGTTTTATCTATATGTACATCTGTATACCATGTATGTGCCTGGTGCCCTCGAAGGCCAGAAGAGATGCTGATCTCCTGGAACTGGAGTTACAGATGGTTGATAAGAATCAAACTCGGATCTTCTGGAAGAACAGCAACTGCTGCTCTTAACTGTTAAGCCATTTCTCTAGCCCGCAATCACCCACTCTTTAGTGGAGAGTGTTCTTCACAGGGATATAGAAACTAATCACATGTTATAGTTGATGAAATTGTAGACTCAATGAAATATAGTATTTTAAATACATCCTCTTCTTTGAGATGGTGTGAAAAACTGTTACCCTAGACAAGAAAATACACTTGTACTTTGATTCACTGATAGGAGAATATGTATAGCTACTAAACAAGGTCAGTATTTTAAATAAAAATTACAGATTATTTCTAATATAATTGACAAATGATTGTTCATAGTTATTTTAAAATTTCAAAAGCACTCACGAACACCACAATGAAAATATTACCCTATGGTTTTGTACAGGTGAGCTTTAAAATACGTTTTACACTAAAAGTCCATACGTTAAGATTAGCATGGCTGACCATAAGTATTTCACAATTTAAATAATAACCAAGAAGCCAGCTTCAACAATATTTAAAAAAAAATTCAATGACATTGATGCATAGTCGAGTCTTACTAAAATCCCCTGACAAAAGCTTAAAAAACTAAGTTTTACAGTCATGTTAGCAAGACAGAAACAACAATGGCTACAACCTAGCTATCAGTGTTATTATCCATATTACCTAGGTAATCGGCAGATTATACTAATCATGAAAATAAACAGAGAAAGCAAATCTCCAAGAGAGAGTGATTTAATACATAGTACAATGCAGCAATAGCCATCATTATGTAGAAGTAAGGATGGCAGACAGAATTCTCTTAAGCTATAATTTGGTGATGAGAACAAAAAGTCCCACATGAAAAGAATCAAAGACTTGCTGAGTAAATATAATTAGACATTTCGTTGCCACAAAACAAATCTGACCTAATGTATCATCTATAATAACATATGTGAGCTTTTCTCAAAGGCTTTTGTTCATTGCATCCTTGTGCATGAGATTTAGTAAAACAGGAATGCATAAAGAATGAAATACTGCCTATAACCCCAGCATGGGAGGTGGAGGCAGGAGGATCAGTGGTTCAGGTCATCTTTAGTTACAGAAGAAGTTTGAGGCTAGCCTGGGGTACAAGACCCTGTCTGCAAGCAAGCAAACAACCCCTAAACAAACAAAAATAATAATCATTCCCAGGAACTTCATATGCAGGGAAAATAACTTATTTCCCATGTATGACTGACCTTATTTTAGAATAAAAAAATTAAAATTTCTTATGTCAACTGCTTATTTTGACTGTTATGCCTACACATTCAACCATGGTCATCAGTTTAAAAGGAACCTCCTACCATAATTACCATTTCTATCAATGCATCTCCCTCACCCACACCGTGCAAGTGTGTGTGTGCATGTGTGATGCATACGTGTGCATGCATGCATGTGTTGTTTAAAGTTAAATAGAAGGGCTGGTAATAGACAAGAAAAGATGAGAACTGGGGAACTAAAAATAGACACGGAGAGAACAGAAAGAGATTAAACACAATGAGAAGTTAGAATCCCCTTGTTACCATTATAGGCAATTAGAAATTAAAGAAAGTATGTCATGCAACTAATGAAGGGTAAGTTCTGATGCTTAAATAGGCAATGTCTACTTACTATCATATTAAAACAAGGAAGGAAACACTCAAAAGTCAGCTAATAAAAATAAATAAAGATCAGATCAGAGGACCATGTTGAGCAATGCCTGCGGGAGGGAAGAGGTTACTGGTCAAGTCACCACCAAAGTGACAGGGCAGATGAGATGCTCTTCCACCCTGCACCAGACTTCCTGTTCCTCTGAAACCACCCGAGGCTGCTTCTAGTTCTTCACTGTCATCTTCCAATCAATTCAGACACTCTTGGGTTTCCAGAAATCACCCAAGGCATGCTCATGGTGGAGTGCTTTACACTCTCATGGTCAGTAAAGCGTGCTTCCACACTGTGATAAACTTGATGCCAGTCAACCACACTGTATCTGGGGCAGATGAAGGCAAAGACTGAGTTCAAGTTGAAAAGTGGGCAGCTGGTGTACAACAGGCCTCTTTTTTGCCAATGCTTCTACAATTTTTTGAAATAAAAATCTAAAGATAAGGTGGTAAGTTAGAAATTACTTCTTCCCAAAGAAGCACACACCACTGTAGGGACAGAGTGAAAAGTGCCCAAAGAGCAAGCTCAGCCAACGGTAAGCATCTCAGCACTCCGACAGGGAAGCAAGACACGCTTCCCTCAGTCAGTGTCACTCTGCATTGGAACTGTTAAGACAAGTCTAATACTTCCATCCTAAGAAATGATCCTTTATCTTAGGAATGCTGCTGCAATTTCAGAAAGACTAGGAGCACATAAGGGAAAAAGAGTTCTAAAGGAAGTTTTCTTTAAAAGTACATTTGCAGTCACATGTGGCAGCACACACCTGCAATCCCAGCACTCAGGATGCGGAGGCAGGAGAATTAGGAATTCAGGGCCAGCCTTAATTACATAAGCCTCTGGTTCAAAACACCAAAGCAGGACGGGAAAGAACATATCAATGGGGAGACTGAGCTTTCTGGGCACACAAACTGGTTTCTACAACGTTGGCATCTAGGATTGGAGAGATAGCTCAGCATTGATGGGTTGGTCTTCAGAGGACCCGGGTTAGAATCCCAGCCACTCACATGGGTGCTCATTATCCTTCTGGCCTACACACACACACACACACACACACACACACACACACACACACACACAC
>JAQHUG010000114.1:361807-394573 GCA_028555095.1 Dicrostonyx torquatus
CTATTTATTTATGAAACAAGGTTTCTTTGTGCAGCTCTGGTTTTTCCAGAACAGGGTGGCCTTGAACTCATTAGATCACCTGCCTCTGCCTCCCAAGGGATTAAAGGCATGTGTCATCATCACCTCCTGGCCAAGAATACTTTCTTAAAATTCCTGTATCAAAAATTTCTTTAGGGTGGACATGGTGATGCATGCCTTTAATCCTAGCACCCTGGAGGCAGAAGCAGGTGGCTCTCTGAGTTTGAGGTTAGCCTAGTCTATTCAGCAAGATCTAGGATAGTCAGGCCTGGACAGTAAAACTTTGTCTCAAAATAAGAAAACTCTCTTTCAAGTCATGTACACTTATGCTCAACTCTTTAAAAAAATTTAAACAAAAATCTTCCCTATAATATATTCTACCTACCAAAGAATCATTTGTCCAAAAAAACCAAACCAAAATAAAAAGTTGTGGTCTATGTGTAAATGTAGAAAAACACAAGGGAAAAAAGCCTATAAAAAGTTTACCAGTTATTTTTCAAAGTTCAAACAGAGGTTAATTTTGGAAATGTCTGATGTTCTTAAAAGGCAGAATCTACTTCAGACACAAAGCGGTATTAAGATGATTAATGTACTACCAAGCCCATCTCAGCTAATGACAGAAAACTCTGATTACTCAGTGGCATTAATGAAACTATGTCACTCCTCATTTATTTAGGTTTTCTGAGACAGGGTCTCCTGTGGCTAGGCAGGCTTCAGACTCACTAAGTTTGGCATTGTCAGTTTTAAAGGCTGTGACAATAGTAGTGAGGTCATGATTTTCAAAACAGATCTTAGTCAGGTGTGGTAGCCCATGCCTAGAACTCTAGCACATGGATGGGAGCGGAGAATGAGAGGAGGCCAAGGGAGGAGGCTCAGCCTGGGCTAGAGAGGAAGACCCTCCTCCAGGGAGGAGAGCAGGACGGAAGGACTGAGATCCTGTGGTCTTACTCTGACAAACGTAAGCATGAAAATGATGCTGAAAGAGGGGTCGGGGTCAGAAAAGTGTTTTATGTACAGGGAATGTAAATTCAACAATAGTGGCCATGTGTCAGCAGTTATTTCTTAAAAAAAAAAAAATCACAAGATGAATATTTTACTATTACCCCTACATGAATATTTTTAAATTGCATAATAAAAATAGTTAATCATGGGCTGAAGGGAGGTTCAGCAGTTAAAAGCACCTGCTGTTTTTTCTAGAGGATCTATGTTCAGTTCCTGGAACCCATGTCAGGTGTTTATAACCACCTGTAACTCCAGCTCCAGAGGAGGCAAAATCTTCTTTTGGCCTCTGCACTCATATACAAATAAATAACAAAATAAATCTTTAAAAAATACTTAGTCAAATGTTGTAAGGCCTACCAAATCAAAGACAAGTAGCACCTCCTGCAGTAGTATTTCTGAGTCACAACCCTAATTCACAGGAAAGATATAACAAATCTTCAGGTAACAATATGGTTTGTCGAACCTCTGTGAGCAGGTATCTACTAGGATGAAATACCCTACGTCTGTTAGCCTTGGGAGCTAGACACTGAGGTTCATCAGGCTTTCTTTTATTCATCTGGCAAGGATGGATAGACCAAGCCCCACGAACAGAAGGCTTGTCACATGGTTTCAATGTCCCTGGATGCTCCATGCTGATGTACAGAATGCTTACAAAGTAAAAACTGCTGCTCACTGCTAGGACTTCCCTACAGGACTTTGTCCCTAGAAACACAGGTTGCCTATCTGCAATGCAGACACAAATGAAGGAAAGCCACTTCTGAAGAGGTTGCATGAGGTAGAGAAGATTGAATCCTTGGGAAAACTACCTTCACAAAGCTGTTGACAGCCATGATGGCCATGTCTGGCTGACTCTTGGCATAGTTCATCAGATAGAGGTACACCAGCTTCTTCAGCTCCAGGTTGTCAGTCTGCATACAGTTCACCACATCTGGAAAAAGAGAGCTGAGGAGAGAAGAAGAAAGAAATGAGTGAAGCAGTGTCAGTGCTAAGCTGTTTACAGATAATGGGGTGACGGCCTTGGATTCCAGAATGATTTGACAAGAGGACAATTCATTTTCACGGAAATGAGTAACTAAAATAAAAATAAGCTGGGCGGTGGTGGCGCACACATTTAATTCCAACACTCGGGAGGCAGAGGCAGGCGGATCTTTGTGAGTTCGAGACCAGCTTGGTCTACAAGAGCTAGTTCCAGCGCAGGCTCCAAAAGCCACAGAAAAACCCTTTCTCGAAAAACCAAAAAAAAAAAAAAAAAAGAAAGAAAGAAAGAAAGCACTATGCATTTACAACTAAGGTTATCAAATAAGTGGTCTATTCATTTCCCAGTACCAGCCATCATTTCACAACCTACCATTCTCTTATAAGACTGGAATGTCTAGCTGCACTCATAAAGTAGCATCATAGCCTAAAAGGGTTGAACTCCAAGCCTGGCTTCTAAAATGAGCCATATTTTAAAAATACAAGTTAACTAGAAAGTTAGCAAATAACCTTTCCAAAGCTTTATTAGAATATTTTGTAGACTCTAAATAGTTTTACATATTTTACAAACATAGGAAAAAAACACAAATGTCAGTATATTTTGCATAATATGTCTTGTACACACACAAAAGCAAAATACAGAAAATTTTCTAAGTCATAAACATGGTATCATTTAAAAAAAATACTCAAGTGTATCTGTTCTGTGCAGGTATATGGAGGAACCACATGGACCCTAGTGACTGGTTTCACATCATCAGGCCATCTCTCTGGCCTTAAAGAGATGCAGAAAGGCTGCAAAACCAGTGAATAATTACACAACATTATCCAACGGTATGCTTACAACCCGAAGTAATTCTAACAACCTTCACAGGAAGACTGAAGCTGGGCACACTAGTGTGTGCTTGAACAGCAGCTCCTGGGAGGCTGAGGCAGAGAGAGTTCAAAGCCAGCCTCCACAACATAGTGAGATTCTCCTGAAATGAAAAGGAGAAAGAGGCTGGGAAGGAGTTTAGTGAAGAAGGGCTTGCCTATTGTAGGCAAGGCTCTAGGTTCAATTTTTAGTGCCAACAAGAGAAAATTATAGCAGACTTCAAAGGTTTATGATTGTTACTTCAAGAGAAATAACTAGCACTTCAAAATTTTCTCAGTTTTTCCTGTTTGAATGTCAATAAGTATAAATCACACAAACAAAAGTTTTCTAGAGATCTCAGGGAAAGTGAATGCCGAGACCAAAGGCTCAGAGCTGTCCCCATAAGCAACAGTAAGCCCAGATAACAATGGTGGGACAGGATACCGCTCAACATCTTCTGATGCTCCTGATGCCCTCAGGAAGGTTTCTCCTTTTCCTGTCTCATTCAAGGATTGGTAAAATTTCATAAAAGGACAAGACATTTTAGGCTTAGTAGACCAAGAATTCACTTAAATTAACAAACATAAGCCAGGCATAGTAACACACACCTTTATTTCCAGCACATGGGAGGCAGAGACAGGGGAATCTGTGAGTTTGAGACCAGTCTGGTCTACATAGTGAGTTCCAGAAAAGCTAGAGGTATGTAATAGTAAGACTTTGTCTCAAAAATAAAATAAAATAAATCTTAAGCCCGTTTCATAAATTATTTTAAAGTGAGTATTTTAATTAAAAAGAAGATGGCAGTGCTTCATACTTTACTTATTGTTTGTGTGTGTTTGTGGGCATTCATGCTACAGCACATGTGTGGAAATCTGAGATAACCCGCCAAAAGTGGTTCTCTGCTGGGTTCAGGGGAACCAATGGGTCATCAGGCTCTGTGGCAAGTGACTTTACCCACTACTGATCCACCTTATCAGCCCCTTGTTTACACATTCACAAAGCTCTACAATACCTAGTTAAGTAGAGACAATGGGAGTCTCATGTTACTACCTCTGCTGTGGGATGTGTTAGTTGAAGTATAAGAAAATTCAGCTTCATATGAATATATGACTCGGAAAATGAAAAAACTAGTTTAGTATCTTTTTCAAATAAATGGATAATGTTCTCTCTCTCTCTACATATACACATACACATACACACACACACACACATATATTTATTTTATACACAGTAGTGTTTTGTCTGCATATATGCATGTGCACCACATGTATGTCTGATGTCTGAGGAGGTCACAAAGTGTTGAGAGTGTTGGATCTTCTGGGTGCTGGGAACTGAACCCAGGTTCAAGAACAACAAGTACTCTTAACCACCGAGCTATTTCTCCAGTCCTCTAATCACACACAGTATATTAAAAATCACAGCTTCAACACACATACATACACACACACATTCACACACACACACATACATGGGGGGAATTTTTTTTTTTTTTCCGAGACAGGGTGTCTCTGTAGCATTGGAGCCTGTCCTGGAACTAGCTCTTGTAGACCATGCTGGCCTCGAACTCACAGAGATCCGCCTGCCTCTGCCTCCAGAGTGCTGGGGGGAAATATTTTTTTTTTTTTTTAAAAAAATAAAGGGCTAGCACGATGGCTCAGCAAATAGAATCCTTGCACATGGGCTAGACGGCCTGATTTAATCCCAGGATTCCACAGGTGGCAGGAGAGAACAGACTCTTCAGAATTGTCCTCTAATGTCCACATTAAAAAATCCTTATTGAATAAAATAAAATTTTACTGCATCATGAATGACAATCCTAAATAAAACTGTTTTTTCTTTTCTTGTAACTTCTTTTTTCTTGGTAGTGAAAAATAGAATGACTATGCAGGCCAGCACCATGGCCTGTATCACGGTAAGGTACTGGCAATTTCACCCACCACTGTTTTCTATCAGCTCAGAATGGTAAAGAGGCAAAGAGCGTACAAATATTAAGAAAGCTTTCATCTTACGGACTCAGGAGAAGTCCTTAGAAAGCTGTGGGGCCTGCAGACAACCCTTACTCATTTTAAAGTCTCACTAATCACAAAGATCGAGGCAGTTTTGGTAGTGCTGGTTTTCACCTAGAATCTGACAACAGAATGTAGAGCTGTACAGTGGAGGGCACCAGCTTAACCCAATTAAAGAGTATGTAAGCTCAGTAGATTTTTATCAGCTCCTAAAACTGTCTGAGGCAAGAGATATGTACCTGTGCCAGGGCTAAAGACAGTTTATGCTAAATCCAAAAGCAACAAAAATAAAAGCAGCAAACTAATGAAACACTTAGGTCAGAGCTCATATAAAAGCATGGACACTTCCTTGTGATGTTTTCAACGGGACAACCCCATTGTCATAGGTTTTTATGTGTTTGCTTTTTTTGAGATAGAGTTACTATGTTGCCCAAGTTGGGCACCCAACTCAGACTAAAGTGATCCTCCTGCCTCAGTGTCTCAAGCAACTGGGAGTACAGATGTTCACTACTGTAGCTCAGTGGTCTATGGTTTTATAGGAAAGCAATGAGATATAAAAACGGGGTCAAGCTCTCCACGGTCTAAGCATCGTCACCCTTACCTAACATCCTTCCCCACGGTCATAGCAGCAATCACCTTCTTGACAGCCTCCTTCCTCTTTTCTTTCTTTTCATTGTTGAGTTCAGCTTTTAATTCAAAGATTTCTCCTAAAAAAGATGAGAACAAACAGGTGTGGTCTCAGGACTAGAGAACGGGAGAACACTGCAATATGAAATGACATCAGTACAGCAAGGCAGCCACTGAAGTAAGATTATTTAAAAATTATGAAATGTGCAATCTAAAGCCCTGGAATATTAACTGAGCCACCAACAAAGACTCCATCAATAAATTTTTAAAGCCTTTAAAATCATTGTCTTTGAAAATGTAATGCAGACCTTTCTTTAGAAACCCTAAGAGCATCAGTGGTGGGTCTCGCTTTAATCCCAGCACCAGGGAGGCAAAGGCAGGCAGATCTGTGAGTTCAAGGCCAGCCTGGTCTACAGAGCGAGTTCCAGGACAGCCAAGGCTACACAGGGTATCTGAGGGATGATCTCACAGCAGAATTTTAAGGACCTAAAAAGAAAATAAATGTAAGGTAGGAAGCTGGCTTGAAATCAGTGTTTACTAAATAAAAAAAAAAAAGCAACTTTACAAATAAATAAACTAGGCTCAAAAATCACAGAGTTTATTAGTTGTAAATCCTTATAAATCCTTCCTCCTTCTCAAGATTTATTTATTTATGTGTATAAGTTCTTTGCCTGCATGTATGTCTATACACCACATGCATGCCTAGTACCATCTGAGGCCAGAAGAGGGTGTTGGATGCTCTGGAACTGGTGTTATAGACAGCTATGAGCCACTATGTGGGTGCTGGGAAGTAAACTCAGGTCCTCTCCAGGAACAAGTGCTTTTAATTGCTGCATCATGACTCCAGCCCCCAGCATTCACTTCTTAGCTCCAGTTCCCAGCACTTACACAGTAGCTTATAACTGTCTTTAACTCTAGTTCCAAGGAACCCAATATGCCCTCTTGTCTCTGCAGGCACCAGGCACACATATGTCCATGCAGAAAAACACTGATACACATAAAAATAATAACTTTTTTTTTCTTTTCTTTTCTTTTTTTTTTTTTTTTTTTGGTTTTTCGAGACAGGGTTTCTCTGTGGCTTTGGAGCCTGTCCTGGAACTAGCTCTTGTAGACCAGGCTGGTCTCGAACTCACAGAGATCCGCCTGCCTCTGCCTCCCGAGTGCTGGGATTAAAGGCGTGCGCCACCACTGCCCGGCAAATAATAACATTTTTAAAGGATGATTTTAGGGAGTTGATTCTCTCCTTTCACCTTGTTAAGACAGTCTTATTTCTGCTGCTGTGCTGTGTACTTGGTCAGGGTGATTCTCCTGTCTCAGTCTCCTGTAGGAATAATGACATTACTGATGTATATGGTACCATCATCTTTACTATGTGGATTCCAGGGACATAATCCAGATGGTCAGGCTTCCATAGTAAGCACTTTTCCCTACTGAGCTATCTCACTGTAAGAAATGTTCAAAAATATCAATGCTTTGATCTACTCTGGTCAAAATGAGCTGGATTGTAAAGAGCTCTTAGTTTATGAATAATCCTAATATACAACCACAGTTAGGTTAAAAAAAGAAGAAGAAAGAAAGAAAGTGGGCTGGAGAGATGGCTCAGAGGTTAAGAGCATTGCCTGCTCTTCCGAGGGTCTTGAGTTCAATTCCCAGCAACCACATGGTGGCTCACAACCATCTGTAATGAGGTTTGATGCCCTCTTCTGGCCTGCAGACATATACACAGGCAGAATATTGTATACATAATAAATAAATAAATATTTAAAAAAGAAAGGAAAGAAAGAAAGAAAAGAAAAAGAAAGGAAGGAAGGAAGAAAGGAAGGAAGAAAGAAACAAACAAACAAACAAAGAAGCAACCATCAGTCTGGTGCTATAGTAGCATGTCTGGTACGGAGTAACAGTCCACTTTCTAACAGGACTTGAAGTTCACTCACAGAGGGAATTCATGCTTTGTTACTTGTGGTGGTCTGAATGAAAGAGCCCCATAGGCTCACATGTTTGAATACTTGGCCCCCAGTTTGTAGAACTGTTTGGGAAGGATTAAGATGTGCGGTCTTAGTGGCAGAAGTGTGTCACTCCAGGAGGGCTTTGAGGTTTCAAAGGGCACCATTCCCACTGTTCCCTCTCTGCTTCCTGTTTGTGGACCTGGATGTAAACTCTTAGCTGCTGCATACCATCACTGTCTGCCTGCCTGCACACCATGATGGTGACAGACTCCTATCTCTCTGGAACTGGAAGTTCCAAAGAAACCCTTCCGCCGGGCGGTGGTGGTGCACGCCTTTAATCCCAGCACTTGGGAGGCAGAGGCAGGCAGATCTCTATGAGTTCGAGACCAGCCTGGTCTACAAGAGCTAGTTCGAGGACAGGCTCCAAAGCTACAGAGAAACCTTGTCTCGGAAAAAAAAGAAAAAGAAAAAAAGAAACCCTTCCTTCCATAAGTTGTCCTGGTCACATTATTCTGTCATAGCAAGAGAAAAGTAACTAATACAGTACTGGACACAGGGTCAGATGCCAGGGCCAGGGAGGCTGTAGGTCATGGTGGGCAATCTATCACTGCTATTCTGCTGTTTTACTATATGTTGTCTTCTACATGCTCACATTTATACTCAGAGGTTAGAGCTGTTTTCAATCTTGGTCAGAAAATCTTTTTTGAATTAAATATTGGTTAATGCAGAGTCCAAATTATTCAAAGTGCTGAGAATATATGACCAAGTCTGAAGCCTTAACCGGAATCCCTATATCAACCACCTTACCTGCCCTATGGCTCAGAGAGCATCACAGAAGGAGCAGTAATGGAAACAGCATATGAGCTGGATGATGGGAAGGAGGGTAGTGAAGTGCTGTTTCTGTGCATGAGATGGTCACTGCATTCCTTAGCTCACAGTTCCTGTGGTTATGTGCACAAGGCAGCCAACATTAAAGCATGAATGGGGGAGGCACTCACAAGGCTCAATCCCTAGCTTGGGGGCTATCAGTAGGTAGGCGTTGGCAGCTGAGTCATTTTCCTTTGGAGGTGTAGCCACTGAGATTGTCCATGCTCTACTAGATGGCTCCCATGTTCATGGGCATGAGGGTAATACCAATTGGATTCAGTGAATTATAAAAAAAAAAAAAAAAGAAAAGAAGAAAGACCATGAAGTTGGGAGGGGGAAAGTTGGGGAGAAATGAAGGGGGAAGTGGTCCTGGATATGAAGATACATCATATGTGTATAAAATCCTCAATAAATACATATGGACTAGTGATATAGTTAAATGGTTAAAGATGCTTCAGAACCTATATGATGAAGAGAACTAACTTCTGAAAGTCG
The DNA here is from genome assembly GCA_028555095.1 of Dicrostonyx torquatus. Lineage (NCBI taxonomy): Eukaryota > Metazoa > Chordata > Mammalia > Rodentia > Cricetidae > Dicrostonyx > Dicrostonyx torquatus. The sequence continues at coordinate 370,594 of JAQHUG010000114.1, forward strand.
TCATCTGATTTGCATGTGTGCTGTGTCACACACTTATACACATACACACAAACACAACAAACATGAAAAAAATCACCACCTTTGTCAGAGCTTTAAGGCTCAGCCCCAATCAATTCAATGTGGCCCAGCATGGTGACACATGTCTGTACTTCTAGCATTTAGGAGGCAAAGGCAGGAAGGAAGACGGTCACAGGTTTAAGGCTAGCTTTAGTAAGTTACTACTACTTAGTACGTTCCAGGCCAGGTAGGGCTACATGAGATCCTGTCTCAGAATGCAAGAAAAAAGGAGGAGGTCAAGTGAAGCTTCGAGTCATTTCTAAAGGTCTAATTTTGAATACTCAAGAAGTGTCAAAGACTGTTGCCACTATTTTAAGGCGCCATCTCTAACCTCATCAGTCTTTAGAGCACAGGGACAAAGTAAAAAGGCAATGGTCCTAAACGACAAAAGACAGGAAGGCTGGAAGAAGAGCTATTCCACACCACCATGTTGATGCCTATTCCCATGTCTTCCTTCTATGTCTTCCCCCACCTTTTGTTGGTGTTTGTTTTGCTTGCAATGGGGCCTGGAATTTACAATGTGGACTAAGATGGCCCCTTAACTCATAGGCAACCCTTCTGCCTCTGCTTTCAGAGTGTTAAGATTACAAGTGTGTGCCACCTCACCCATCTTTCCCATCTACCCCTTCAAACTTGACAATACTGCCCCCTTGTCTGGTATGGAAGGTCCTTCTGCATATGTGTTGCTTTTATTGGTTAATGAATAAAGATGCTTTGGCCTACGACAGGGCAGAATAGAGTAATATTCCCATTCCAAGCAGATAGAGGAGAAAAGAAGGCGGAGTCAGGAAGATGCCATGTAGCTGCCAAAGGAGACAGACATCCTGGAACCTTGCCGGTAAACCAAGAGCCTCATGGTAATACACGGAATAATAAAAATTGATTACTTTTAAGATGTAAGAGCTAGCTAGAAATATCTTTAAGCTATTGGCCAAACGGTATTGTAATTAATATAGTTTCTGTGTGATTAGTTCAGGTCTGGGGGTCTGGGAAATGAAAGAGAGGTCTCCGACAGCACTTGTCCACCACCTTCCAGACTCTTCTCAATGCTCATTTTATCTGGATGTCCTCAACCAGTCTGCATACTAAGTGATCTCCCTGAAGCCCCTGGCAGAAAGTATACTGACAAGAGACATAAAAAATGGAGCACAAAAAAGCTCATCTTATCAATATCCATCCCCAGCAGGCAAGCAAATTGTTCTAAAATTCATGACCCCATTTAACTGACAACTACAGAAATAACACTGGCAGAAAGGCCAGGCCTTTAAAAGAGTCATTCTCTTCTTCATTGAGACCTGTGCCAAATGCAGTTCTCAGGATTCCTGTCATTTACTTCTGGAACAGTGAAGGGCAAACAGCAGGGTTTCAGAAAGTCTAAATTGTGAACAGCAGCAGGAGCTGCAGCATCAAAACAGGATGTAACTGAAATGATTCCAGAACCAAGCATAAATGTAAAGAATCTGCTCCAGAGGCGGTTCTGGTGGGCGGCACAGGAAGCAAAAGGAACACAATCTATCCATTTCTGAAAAACATGATATTATCTAGCAGTGACTCAATTGGTAAGTCTCAAAGTTTTATAAATGTTACTGCACCTTTACAAGAGAAGGTATGCTAAACTAGTATGTTTTAAAAACCTGTTAGAAAAAAGGTCAGGTGTGGTGTATGCCTTTAATCCCAGCACTCAGGAGGCAGAGGAAGGAGCATCTCTGTGAACGAGACCAGCCAAGTCTACAGAGTGAGTTCCAGGATAGTCAGGGCTACATAGTGGGACCCTGTCTCAAAAAGTAAACAACAAAAGCAAAAGCCTTTCTGTCATTATAGATAATATGTTGGTCACCAAAGCACATAAAGTATTAGCAGAAGAAAAAGTAATACATATCCAAATGATTAAGTAGTTAGCTGAAAAGAACAAGGACTTAATGGCTGTGTGTGTGTGTGTGTGTGTGTGTGTGTGTGTGTGCGCGCGCGTGCATGCACGTGTACAGCAGAGCATGTGAGATGTATGTGTGGGCGAGATTGCCATACTAAGTGTATGAAGGACAAGGGACAACTTTGTGGAGATGGTTCTCTCCTTCCACCTTTACATGGCCCCAGAGATCAAACTCAGGTTGCCAGGCTTGCTCAGCAGGGACCTTTACAAGGACGTTTTCAGTGGTCCTGTTTGATTTTTTTTTTGTTTTGTTTTTTGAGACAGGGTTTCTCTGTAGCTTTGGAGCCTGTCCCGGAACTAGCTCTGTAGACCAGACTGGCCTCGAACTCACAGAGATCTGCCTCCCAAGTGCTGGGATTAAACACGTGTGCCACCACGACCCGGCCTGTTTGAATTTTGAGACAGGGTCTTGCTATATAGCCCAATCCAGCATCACAAGCATCCTGACTCAGCCTCCTAGGTGTAGATTCTAGGCATATGCAGGCTAATGTTTTTTGAGGTGTAAATAATAAAGACAGAGAAGAAACTGGATAGATCTATAAAAACAGGTACTAGGAGAGCCAAAGTATCTTGCATACACACTTTATTATCCAGTCCCACTCCTTCCACTAGTCAAATCTACCAAGTATTGCTAGCAGCTAAAAATGGTTCTCTTCCTGGTCTATAAGAGCTAGTTCTAGGACTGACTCCAAAGCTACAGAGAAACCCTGTCTCAAAAAAAAAAAAAAAAAGGTTCTCTTTGTTGACTACACATTAAAAATGTCTGTAGAGCCTTTAAAATCTCAATATTCAGCCTAGCATGGTGATGGATGTGTGTTTGTAACTCTGGCACTTGAAAGGATGTCAGGAGAGTGAATTCCAGGCTAACCTGGGGTACAACACAAGTTTTAGGACAACTTTGTTACTCAGTGGTAAGAATCTAACTCAACATTAAATAAAACAGATTAGAGTGCAAAGATCAGGACAGAGATTGGAGAGATGGCTCAGAGGTTGGGAGCACTGGCTGCTCTTCCAAAGGACCTGGATTTGATCCCAGTACTGAGATGGCAGCTCACAACTGGCTATAACTCTAGTTCTGGGGGAATCTGATGTCCTTTTCAGCCTCCACAGGCACTAGGCATGCATGTCGTGCACAGACATACAACAGGTAAATACCTATACACATAAAATAATAATAATAATAATAATAATAATAATAATAATAAATAACATTTTAAAGAAGATCTATCACCAACCACAAGTTAAAACAAACAAACAAAAATCAGTCTTCAAACTGTATCTATCCCACAGTTATGATTTTGATGCATCTGCTTTATAATTCTCTACATAGACACAGACCTTTTTCTTGTATCATTTCAAGCTGCATACATCTTTAGCCCTGATATATAACTTGTGTTTTTCAAGGTTAAGAAACTTTTCTTAATTATTTTAATTAAAATATCAATATAGCACCACTACCATGCAACCTAAACAGGACCTTGTTCTATGCCCTTTATAAGCAACCTGATTCCCATCCCATGCCCAGCTGTAGTGCACATTCAGCTTAAGAATAAGAATTATACTTATCTCTTTAGTCTTAATCTGAAACAATTCATTTTCATGATATATTTTTTAAACTGGGTCTTACTGTGTACCCTGGTTAGCCTGGAACTATGAAGACCAGGCTGGCCATAAATCCACAGTAATCTACTTGCCTCTGACTCCCAAGTGTTGGGTCAGGATAAGATTTTTTGAGTACAGGACCCAGTTTGCCATGGGTTTCCCTCATTGTAATAAGTTATGAATTTGGCAAGCTAACTTCACAGAACGTCACATCCAAAGGCAAATGGTGTCACTTTGACCTGTTGTTGGTGCTGATAACACTGATTATATGGATAAAGTTCTAAACGCCACATCTGGTTTTTGTTGTTGTATTTTTTGTCTTTTTTAGATTTTTTTTTTTTTTTGGTTTTTCGAGACAGGGTTTCTCTGTGGCTTTGGAGACTGTCCTGGAACTAGCTCTTGTAGACCAGGCTGGTCTCGAACTCACAGAGATCCGCCTGACTCTGCCTCCCGAGTGCTGGGATTAAAGGCGTGCACCACTACCGCCGGGCTAGATTTTTAAATTTTGTGTATAAGAATGCTTTGCCTGCTACCCACAGATTCCCTGGGACCAGTTATAAACAGATGGGACCCACCATGTTGATGCTGTGAATTGAATTCAGGGCCTTGATTATATTCAGTAGGTTATAATCTGTTACTCTAATCACTTTTTTGTTGTTCAAATTATCCAAATTTGGCCAGTGGAAGTCCCTTTAAGGTGTGGGGGTGGTCCTTGATGTCACATCATTTTCTGAGTAGTTCCTTACTTAGAAGATATTCACCTTAACACAGCCCCGGAATCAGTATTTGCCAAACGAGTTCTGAATCCTTTCAGTGAAAGATGTTATTTATTTTTGGTTTTTTGAAAAAAGGTTTCTCCATGTAGTCCTGGCTGTTCTGGAACTCAGCCTGTGGACCAGGCTAGCCTCAAACTCAGAGATTCATCTGCCTCTGCCTCCAAATGCTGGGATTAAAGGCATGTGCCACCATTGCCTGGCTGAAAATGTTATTTAGAAACCAAGATTGAGTAATAGGTACCCTTGGCAGCCACTCTGACTTAGAGGAAATTGGAATTAGAGTACCTAATCTGGAACTCCCTCCAGAAGTGTTAAGGAACCAAGCAAAATGCACACGGTGCATACTCAAAGGCAACTACACCTCAAGACAGCACACCAGAAACTACTTCAAGGCAAATAAACACAAATTCTATGCCAGCAAAGTTGTCACATTCCAGCCACTGGAGGACACACACCAGAGAAGCAGGCCAAGACACTGAAAATCAAGTGTAATAAATGCCCCAGTAGTTGGTGCCATGCCCAGAATATTTCAACAAATATAAAACGTGATGAATATAAAAACAAAGATTTCTGACCCCGAGAAAGAAAGTGATCTCAGCTGGGTGCTTAGTAAGATGAGGACAGTGATGCTAATCTATCTCTGACTGAAGGGCCATCCATAGCTCTAGAAATCTGCCATCTGGAAACAATTTGGGAAAGCAGATTTTCCCAAGAAAAATCCTTAGTTCCTAGGCCCTCACTCATGTGTAAAGCCCAGCATTGTATCACTGACCGCAAAGGTGATGAAGAGCTGGAGGTGTAGCCTGATGGCAGAGCACTCGCCTAGCATGTGCAAGACGCAAGATTAGGTCCCCAGCACTGGAGAGCGAGCATAAAAAGTCCCCTACACTTTAATTACTTATTTAAACACAATTAATTGTAGAAACATCAGATTCCCAATGAGAAGATGCAAACACATGTAAAAAACTTCAGAACATTCTACTTGGGGAAGGAAACCCAGCAAATTAACTGAACAATCTGAAGACTGGACAAGGTTCGACTTACCCTTCTTATTGGTTGTGAAGTACTTGGAGTCAGTCATGATTCTGGATCTTTAGAGTGTACCTATGGCAAGAGTAAAGAATGCTGTTATCCAAATTATGTCTCAGCAAGGCATGACTGATTTGAAGACCATCTATAGTTAAGACCTTTTAAACAAAATGAGTAGCTTCTCCTGTTACCACCACCATTCCAGGTTCAAGCAGCCCAGAAAAGAAAAACTGCAACTTGCCTCAAGGAACTTCTAGGGGCAAAGTATGAAGGACAAATGGAACAGGGTAATAACCTCAACCCCTTATGGCACTGTAGCCTCCAAGGACAAGCTTGACACCTTCGTAAATACACCTCAGACACTCACTCAAACATTTAAGACAAAAAGTCTTAGTGCCAAAGATTTCTCCATAACTTTCTAATCAGAAAAACCTGGTTACTCCCCTGCCTCAGCTCAACGGCAGAAACAATTCTGCCAACCTATTAAACACTGCTGGCAAAAAGGGTCTCAGAAAATAAGAAGCCTGCCTTACTCCCAGCCCTGGGAGGTAGAGGCAGGAAGGCCTGGAGGTCAAGGTCATTCTCCTCAGCACAGCTACACAGTGACTTTGAAGTGAACCTGGACTACAGAAGACCCTGCCTCAAAAATAAAGAGGAAAGAAATGAAAGAGCTAGAAACCAAGAATACCACATAGAATACAGAAATTGTTTTGATGTTTGTCACAGAGGTTTGCATTAATGTTTTCACACATTTCTATCAAAAATTCAGAAAACGCCATTATCAATCCATCCACAGAATCAATTAGATAGAAAGCAGACAAATTAGGGAATTTGTTTTGCTTTTAAAGGTTTTTATTATTTACTTATGTGTATGTGTGTACACCTGTGTGTGCACCCATGCCCAAGAAGACCAGAACAGGAGTTACAGATGGCTGTAAGCCACCTGATGTGGGTGCCATAAATTGTACTGGGTCCTCTGAGCTTCTGTAGCCCCGACTGGCCTGGAATTCTCTATGTAAAAGGCCCTCTCCTCCTGCCCTCTGTGCAGGCACTGGGCTTACAAAACATGCCACCATATACAGTTCTTTTTGGTTTTTAAGACAGGCCTCATGTAGCCCAAGATAGTCTCAAACTTGCTATGTAGCTGGAGATGACCTAAATTCCACATCTCCTGTCTGTCTCCATGTTCCAGGTGCTGGGAATACAGGTGTGTGCTACCACGACTGGTTAGGAATTCTTCACAAAACAAGCAGGAGGATCTCTGAGTTCAAGGGCAACTTAGTCTACACAATGAATTCAATGCCAGCTAGGGCTATGTAAAAAGATCCTATTTCAAATCACAACAAACTTTTTAAAGAATTGTACTAGAAATCTTATCTGTGAGTTTATACACACACAGAAAAGACGTACAGAAAATCACAAGCACCTGACAAGAATGCTAGTCAAAACTTATTGCTTACAAAGAATGCTGTTAAAGCATTCTAAAGCCCATGGAATCACCAAAACTTCAAAGTTATGATTTAAAAACAAAATCTGTTTGGAAGTTTTTCACCCAGTTACTTGGGGAAATTGCACAAAAGCACTCTGTTTTCTAAAGCTAACATACACGTATATTAAGATTTTTTTTTCTTTTGTTTTGAGACAGGGTCTTCTCTGTGTCCTGGCAGGCTTGAAACTTGCTATAAAGACCAGACTGGCTTCATACTCACGGTGATCCTGTTTCTGCCTCACACATGCTGCAATCACACGTGCCCCTATACTCAGATCACATGACATTCTAACAGGAATTCTCAACATACTCTGCTCAAAAGTAAATCAGTCACCTTAAGTCATGTCTTTATTAACAGCCTACACGTTTCATGATCTGTAGGATTCAATTCCCGTCACCTAACATAAAGACACATCACTGTAACTCCGGTTCCTGGGGATCCAACACCCTCTTCTGGCCTCCCTGAGCAGGAGGCACACACACGGTACACTAACACATACATGGGCATAACATCCAAAAACTTAAAATAACAATTTTTTTAAAGCCTGCAACATTGATCCTAAACCAAGAATCTCTGCTCTAACGAAGAGATAAAGAGATATGACCAGTTACTTGGGAGGCAGAGGTAGGTCTGGATAATATAATGAGACTTTGTCTAAAAAATAAAATAAAAAAAATAAGGCTGGAAGTGGCTCATCAGTGAAGAGGACTGGCTGCTCTTTCAGAGGATCTGGGTTCTGTCACTTGGCAGCTCACAACTATATCTGTAACTTCAGTTCCAGGGGATTAGAGGCCCTCTTCTGGCCTCTGGGGGCACTGGGTACACAAGTGGTATATAGACCTACATGCTGTCAAAATACCCATACACAAAATAAAATAAATAAAGAAGGGCTCAGAGGTGGAGAGCTTGCTAAACACATGGGAAACCCTGTGTTCAGTCCTCAGTGCAAATTTAGAGCAGGGATATAGCTCAATGGTAGAGTGCTTACCTAGCAGGCATAACACCTCTCCATTAAAAGAAAACAATTTAAAAAGAGAGAAAAATAAGCAGGTAAATACATCATTCACTTAACTGACACCATGGTAAACAATTATGATGAAACAACCCTCTCATATAGGCAAAGAATCCTGCTGACAAGTCTATTCTTGCCTTAAGCAAAACCAAAAACAAGCAAAAAACCTCCAAGGAAAAAAATAAAAATAGTCTAAACAAAAGCAAAGAAGTAGAAAGGAAGGAATGGGAGTAGTCTGGATCTAAACACATTATATGCATATATGAATATTAAATATTTAATTAAAAATGAGAATCGGTAGTAATGGCAAAACCTTAATGTCACTGTAACTTTCAACTCAAAATAGATATACCTAGTTTTAAGTGAAATAGCCCAAGTACTTGACAGATACACACAGCCAGCTTCTCCAAAGATAAGAAAACTGATGCCTATATTAGAAACCACAGAAAAAGAGCCAGGACGGAGCTGGAGAAAATACAACTTGCCTAGTGCTTCAAAACTCAAAATCCTAATGAAGTAAATTTTTTTTTTCAGGAAACCCCTAGAAATAAGCAAGCCACAATGGAATCTAAACTCATAAGAACTTAAACAACATCAAGCCTGAAAAGTCAAGAGCTGATTTATGGTGTGGCCTAGGGACACTGTTAGAGAACAAAGCAGTCACCGGGTAAAGCATGTAATCACTTGCAGTTGTCCTGGTCCACACTTTGATGTCAATGCCTTTCACAGGCCTCCCTGTACAAGGTTATAGATCTATAGCAACATAACCTAGTTTCTGCCAAATATAGACTGTCAAAGTCCCTCCCCCCTCCCTCCCCCAAGTCCCCAAAAGAGAAACCCAACGTTGAAATAAGATTAATAGGCTGAGTATAATAAGGTCAGAAAAATGTTAATAAGGTCTTAATTTCAAATGGTTCTCTGGGAAATGGGAAATAACACTAGCATCGGCAAGGCGACGATGCCCTTCTTTGCACATAAAGTCAGTAACTAGCCAAAGTTAGGGGAACTGTAAGGAACTGTAAAGCAGAAGCGTCCTTCTGGCAACCTTTGCTTACAAGGTTGAGAGGTGGAAAGATCCTATCTGGCCAAATGGTCAATAGTACAAGGAAAACAGCACTTCAGATTAAATACCTTATCAGAAATAAAGCACAAAAGCCAAATTCATCTCCGGTTTCTATTTTAATAACTATAAATTAATTCATTAATATAGCATTATACATAAAGAAGCCCAACAGTTATGAAAATGCTAAGTTTTTTGGGAAACAAGCCTAGGAGGAGAGAAAAAAGGGGATGGTGTCCTCTCTGAATATTCCTTGTCTAACTTGGTTCGAACTTGGGCCTAAGACATAATAGTTTAAAATGATGTTTTTTTTTTCAGAAGAAAAGAATGTAAGGGAACTTCTTTGAGCCCTCATTGGTCAAAACATTTTCTTTATATTAAGTTTAATCATCCACCTTTAGGGAGGCTGTTTGAGAACATCCTCCCCTTTAATTTCTCGGGAGTCTGCCCTGCAAGACACCTGTGACCAGCTTTCGGTTTACACCTCAGTCATCACTGAGCTGTGTTACCCTCCCTGCACCGCCTTCACCTGCCGCTTTCTAGTATTACTCTCTAAGTGCACCCTAAGGCTAAGCAGAACTACAAAAGGAAGGCAATTAATAATTTAACTGCTCCTCACTGAGAGCACTTTCTAAGTCACCTCGTCTTTCTGAACTTATTGTGTGTCCTTTGTCTTTTAAACCACAATGGTTGCAAAAGTGTTTGGCAATTCAAAAACACTCTCCCTTCTAAAAGTTAAAAAAAAAATTCAATGAAGCATCCATGACACATTCATGCTACTTCATAATGAAATAAATAACCTGAGTTTTATAGGAGCCCTCCCCTAAACAGAAGGCTGCTCAGAAAGCTAATGCATCCAGTGAATTCAAAGAAAAAGAAATAGCAGGAAATCCCAGTTTTTTCACTTCTAGAAGCATTTACAACCTTGCTCAATCTAGACTGCTCCTGATAACTACAGGGAAGAAAAGGGGAAAAAAAACAATTTTGAACTAAGATTTACTTTCATTGGCTTCCCCCTCTCACACAGGGGATCAATTTACAGGTTTCACCTTCCTTCCTCGAAGTACATTTAGTCCCCTTTTCTCTTTACCAGTCAAGACTCTGGAGATCTGTTCAGTTTTCAGCAGGTAAGGAGAGGTGCTCTAAACCCCAAATACGGGCGACAGAGAGGTTTCCGTGGCCAAACCATCGAGGGAATCCTTTCTCCCTTTGCTGTGCGGGACACGTCCCGACTTCTCAATGAACAGATGCCAAACGGGAAAGCTGGGAGGTTCTCCCTCGACCTCCAGCCGCTTGCGGCCACACCCCTGGCCTCAGCCCTCTCCTACCAGGGCGCTCCGAAGCCCCCAACTACCAGCTGCTGCACCCGACCCGGCCACCACGGCCACCGCGGAGGAGGCACTTTCTCCAGGCTTCCCCCTCACAACGGTCACACCCGAGGACTCCCTCCATTCTCAACCGTCACGCTCCGCGGATCTCCCTTTCCTCCCGCGCCTACGACCGGGCTTGGAGTTCCCCTCCCTCACAACCACCCCCAGTCAGTCAGGGACACACCCCAAAGCTAGCCGCCTTGAACTCACCGGAGGCAAGGGCGGGGTGGCGGCGGCAGCCGGAGAGCACAGCCCGGGTGGTGGTGTAATGGTTTCCTGCCCGTCACGATTCTTTCTAGATCTAAGCCACTGCGCAAAACCCAATTTGCCAGGGACAAAGATGGTGGGCCGGAAGCTTTGGCGTAAGAGAATCTCGCCGCGTGACGTCATTCGGGTGCGCAGGAGAACCAAACAACCAGGCTGTGTCTCTGTTGCTCCGGCAACGGAAAGGTTTCCTTATCTCTGTGTCAGGGAAGTGCCTATCGATCAAGGCTTTGAAAGCCAAAGTAGCTTTCCCAAAGAATATGCTAAATTATTGGATATTCTCGGCATTTATTTCCGTGAACAAGAATTTTGTAAAGCCTGTGTAAGATACCCTATTTTCTTAAACACAAACCTCAGGTAATTTGTCGGATTCAGAAGTGTAGGCGATAGAAACCGACTGACTACATGAGCAGAGGAACTAGGAGATAGCGACTCAAAGAGTCTAAGAAATATTCAGAGCTGAGTTCGAATCTCCATATTGAATATCACTGGGGAAACTTAATAGTGCCCCACCGCACCCCACCCCGCTCACGCCCTTCGTCTTGGTGCTTAAGTGGTGTTAGCTAGCTTTAAAAACAAGAAACACGTGCCAGGCGATGTAGTTCGGGTAGTCAGCAACTGGAGCCCCTCTTGCTTCTGCCTCTAGCGTGCAGGGACTCATCTTTTTTGAACTTTGAATCCATATACTTTAGAGGCTCTTCTGCCCTGCTGTTTTTTGGCTTCTCTCACTCCACCATTGAACAAATATTTATTAAGGACTACTACAGAAATCCAACTTCTTTTTTTATTTTTTTTTATTTTTGTAACAGTCCTAGCTGTCCTGAAACTCGTTTTGTGGAGCAAGCTGGCTTCGAACTCACAGAAATCGAAGCAAGCCTGGTCTACAGAGTGAGTTCCAGTACAGCCAGGGCTACACAGAGAAGCCCTTTCTCAAAAAACCAAATAAAAGTACAAAGAAGTTAGTTATTTTCTGAGAATTTATTACATAATTTCCTACATACATATTTATTATATATTTAAGATCTCCAAAACTGATGGTGAGGCTTAGCCTTTAATGCCTTCTAATGGAAAAGTCAATCACTTATGTATCTATTAAACTACACATTTGAGAGTGAGGTTTTTAATGTGTTATTTGTTTACTATAACCTGGCACATTACCAAAGTAAAATAAAAATTGACACCATTTTTTTTTTCTCAGAACTGGGGATGGATCCTAGGGCTTCATACATATAGGGCAAATTACTGTACCACTGAGCTATATCCCCAACCATATTTTTAACTCTGTTCCTTTTCTCATGTAATTAGTTTCCTTTTTAAAGAGTAATTTCAGCTCTGTCCCCACCGCTCTTGGGAGAGGCTCCCCCTTCACCCCCCCCTTCCTTCTTTCCCTCTCTCTCTCTCCCCCTTCTGTTTCTTTCCCTCCATAATCCATCTAATAAATGCTTAACTTTTAAAAAAAAAGAGTAATTTCATGGATCCATTAATCTAGATGTTTTGCTCCTCTAAGAATGAAATGAGACTCTAAACCAAGATTATTCAACTGCATTTTCTTTTTTCTCCTCTTTCCTCTCCCCCTTTTCATTTTTTCAAGATAATTTCTCACAGTCAGGTAGCCCAATCTCTCAGGTGCTGAGATTACCTATGGATGTCAGCATTTCCTGTCAGTTAGAACTAGACTCACCAGCACAGCGGCAGCTTGATACTCATTCATTGTAACAAGGTTACTTGGATGAAATATTGCTAATTCCTGCTATGGAACTCTAAAATGGTTAAATAGTCCTGTTCTTTTTGGGCTATCTTATTTTTGTGAGTATGGGCTACAGAGTGATTACCAAGCCAGCCATGGATATGTACACAGCAAGAAACTTTTTAAAGCTGAAACAAACATTTTTAATGTTTGTTTTAATTACCTTTTAGAAATTCAAAAGTTGCACTTCCTGACAACTATTTTAGTAAAGTATAAATCATATTATAGAACTATAACTTCTAAAATTGAAACAACTAAGCCCAACCCCTTTTTAAGGTTCTCATTGTATAAACCAATTGCCTACTTTTACACTCTAAGGTCCTAAGGTCTTTTTAGCCAAGGAGTTATCAGGGAGACAGTGAACTCGTCCAAATTCCATTAACCTCTACCCACAACTCAAACGAAGTAAAGGATACAACCTGGACTTTGCAAATCTTTGGCAGATTACTTTTTGTATACAAACCGAAAAGTACCCTAGTCTATCAAAACTCCGCTCCCGCTGGACTGTCAGGATTGCTACAGTGTATAGGTGTCGCTAACAAGGCATATCTACTGGGCCGGCGGGCAGGAACAAATTTCTTCTAGCAGAATGTGTCTAGAGTTTTAACTCAATTTTACACATGGAAGACAATTTAAGCTACCAGCATGAAAAGTAATCGTCCTAAATTCTGGTGGATAAGAAGAAACTTTTTCATCTTAGTGAAACTTGTTGAAAACTGACAATAAGAAACATTAAAGTCTGACTCTAACTTCTCGGGAAGGTAGAAGAATTTGAACTAAGTACCACCTGCGTCGGGTCTGCGCAGAAAGGATCTACTCATTTTTCCCCCCCTGGCTTGATCGCCCATGGATAGGGGTGTCAGGCAGGGGCCCCAGCTCTGCAGAGAGGCTGGAGTTTAGCCCTCCACCGAAGCTTCCGCGCAGAGATGACCAGGAACAAACCCACCCACCACACTAGCCAGTCACCTCATTAAAGCCAGGAGGACGGAAGCGGAAGTCCCGGTTGGTCATAGAGTTCCCTGGTTCCGGCTCAGGGCCACAGCCGATGCTAGAGCGCCTGTCTTCCGCCCGCTGTGCTGAGGTCCTCGGAGCTTCTGTTTCCGGGTGCGGCGTCTGTCACAAAGCCTAGACCTCCCTTCGCAGGTGGCGTCACGGGTCCTCTGCGCCGCACCCGAGGTCAGCAAGCAAGGACGGGCGCTTCCCAGCGTGCGGCCTGAGCCGGGTCTCGCAGCTCCGAACTGTACCTCGAGCGACACGTTCTTTGGCTCACACCTGTATCCGAGTCACGGTCAGCCCTGTGAGGTGCAGCATTTGACAAGTCATTCCCCAGCCCCCACATGCCACGTCCCGAGCTTCGGAGTCAACAGTCCTCATTTTTGAGACTCCCTCCCCTCTGCCTCTATAAGTCTTTTCATTTTTTTAAACCCCAGTTGAGTTTGCTCGTGTAAAATTAAATTTGGAGTTTCGGGTGCCATGCAGAAAGATTAAGACTCAGCACCCGTTTGATACAAAACAAGTTCATGCTCGTTAGAGTGTTTGTGGGGAAAGTGACTCCCAGTACACACAGGATACTATGGCTGAGCACGGGGCTCATATCACAACTGCTTCGGTGGTGGACGACCAGCCATCCATCTTTGAAGTGGTAGCACAGGACAGTTTAATGACAGCAGTGCGACCCGCTCTTCAGCACGTGATCAAGGTAAGGTGCTATTCCTCTGAAAGGTTTCAGGAGCGAGTGGCTACAACTCAAAGCATCTTATTAGTAATCACGAGTTTGCAATGATCAAAGTGTGTCATTCATATCCATGGCTTAATTTGCATCCAAAGAGCCCTGTACAATTTCTAGGACCTCGGGGAGCTTAGGCTATACCCCCAAAGCAAGTTACTTCAGCTAGGTGTGTTGACTTTAGAAGGAATAAGTTAATAATACAAACTGAAGACGGTCCTGAAATGAATCTGTTTTTGCTTCAGGTTCTTGCAGAATCCAATCCTGCACACTATGGCTTCTTCTGGAGGTGGTTTGACGAAATCTTCACCCTGCTAGACCTTCTGCTCCAGCAGCATTACCTTTCCAGAACCAGTGCCTCATTTTCTGAACACTTCTATGGCTTAAAGCGGATTGTAGCAGGGAGCTCACAGCAGCTTCAGCGACCGGCCAGTGCTGGGCTTCCCAAGGAGCACCTTTGGAAGTCCACTGTGTTCCTAGTTCTTCTACCCTATCTGAAAGTTAAGCTGGAGAAGCTGGCTTCTAGCTTGAGAGAGGAGGACGAATACTCTATTCACCCCCCTTCTTCTCACTGGAAACGATTCTACAGAGCCTTCCTGGCGGCCTACCCATTTGTTAATATGGCCTGGGAAGGCTGGTTTCTTACACAGCAACTTAGGTACATCCTAGGAAAAGCTGAGCATCACTCTCCCCTGCTGAAACTGGCTGGAGTTTGGCTAGGTCGACTGACAGCTCAGGACATGCAAGCTATTCAGCACAGACTATCTGAAGCCAGTGCGACACAGGACCCCATCAGAAGGTAAGCCTTAACATTGTCTAAAACCCTTTCATTAACAAGATTTAGAGTTGTACATCAACCATCTGGCTTGCGTCAGTTATTAATGACTTTGTCATAGCAAAATCACTCCTCACATCCATAAACAAGGACCACCATCATAATAGGTACACCTCGCTGCGTGCCTGGTGTATGCAAGGCCCCATGGGAGGTATTTACTTTGTGTACATTATTTTATGCCTCATCACAGACTGCTAAATTAAATGCAATGGCTTCAGTAATAATTGGGGGAACTAACAGCTAGAAGACGCGGAACCAAGACTCAATGTAGAGCATACAATTCTAAATGTTTCCCTTTTTTATGGTTTTTCGTGACAGGGTTTCTCTGTGTAACAGCCTTAATCGTCCTGGAACTCGCTCTTGTAGACCAGGCTGGCCTAAACCTCACAGAGATCCACCTGCCTCTGCCTCCCAAGTGCTGGGATTAAAGGTGTGTGCCACCACCACCTGGCTTAAATGTTCTTTCTTATCCATGATGCTACACCACCTCTAGCAATGCTTATTCTCCCACAAGTTCAATGATATATGCATCTCAGCACTGCTAAATTAGTTTTTAAGTCAATTATTTCTTTTTCTTGGTGGATTATCTTCCATCTTTTAAAATTCTATAAAATCATCTTTAATGCCTTCCTCAGATAAGCCTAATCTTTTGTTGTTAAAAACAGGTTGGGGGTGCTAAAGAGATGGCACAGTGGTTATGTGAATGGCATCCACTGCTTGCTCTTCCAGAGGATCAGAGATCAATGCCCAGCACCCACATTTGGCAGTTCACAACTGCCTGTAACTCCAGATCTTCTGACCCGACTGGTACCTGCATGCACATATAGAAAAGCAGACACACACATACAATAAAGCTTTTTTTAGGTGTACACCTAGCAGTCAGTGATGAGTGAACTGCTTACAACAGACCCTCCAGTCCAGGAGTGCACCATCTCCAAACCAGTGACTCCCATCAAGTGTGGAACTGCACTTAGTGACTCTGTGATCACACCCAAATAAGCTATTTTCTCTGCCCTTTGCTCTCTTTTCCCAACAGTGTTGGTGAGAGGATAAAGTCAGCTCTGAAGAAAGCTGTGGGAGGTGTCGCCTTGTCCCTCTCCACTGGCCTTTCCGTGGGTGTGTTCTTCCTGCAGTTCCTTGACTGGTGGTACTCTTCTGAGAACCAAGAAACCATCAAATCACTGACTGCTCTGCCTACCCCACCACCACCTGTACACCTAGACTACAACTCGGATTCGCCCCTGTTACCCAAAATGAAGACAGTGTGCCCGCTGTGTCGTAAAACCCGGGTGAATGATACAGTTCTTGCCACCTCTGGCTATGTGTTCTGTTACCGCTGTGTATTTAATTATGTGAGGAGTCACCAAGCCTGTCCCATCACAGGCTATCCCACGGAAGTCCAGCATCTAATTAAACTCTACTCTCCCGAGAACTGAATGAGATTAGCAGAATATCTCACAGCTCAAGTTCTATACTGTAGGCTACAAGATTGTTTCAGTGTGGCAAACAGCACTGGTACTTCCCAAATTCATAACTACAGTAGTTTTCAGTAAGTATATGGATTCCTTTAAAAGGACATATCCACTTGATCCTAACTTTTTGGTTTGCTCTCTACCAAGCTCATTAAGCAAGAGAAATCAGGATTACAGGCAGTGTGAGGGCCAATGTGGACGTGGATTAAAGAAGACCTCTAAGTGTTGCTTGTCCTCAAGAGTAGGGTTTTCAGCTGAATGTGTAGTATCTGCACCCAGGAAGTGGAGACAGGATTTTGAGTTCAAGGCCAGTTTAGGCCACCAGAGGGAGACTGTCAAAAAAGTAAAATGAAAGTGAGAGTATGATTAAGAAGGATGCAAGCTCACAGGCAAACCCAGGTTAGACCTTATACGACAGGTAAGCAGGCCTTCAGAAGATATTTCTTAACCTGTGAGGTAAAGGCTTCATCAGACTACATACAATATGAAACATGGACTTCTTTCTAGAAATACTTAGGACATTTTAGAGAAACAACCCCTTCCAAATACCTTGACTTACTAACATCTGCTAATTATCAAATTAACAAATGCTAATTGTCAGCATTTGAAGATTCCTTCATGAGCCCACACCTGTCTCTCTTGGGAAACAGATTAAAGAAAAATAGGATTTGTTTATAGGGAGGAGTCTGGAAATTTCCATGTGAATGAAAGCTAGCAAGCAATGGTGAGATGCAGTAAAATACTTATGGAATGTTTACCGAATGCTTACCTAATGAATACTTAATGAGGAGCAAAAGCTTTCTGCTTGCTCTTAGGAGTTTTCTCAATTGATATGAATCATCCTGGGTATTATGAAAGTTTCTATGAAACATTTAAGTTAATTTTAACAATACATGATTCTGGAAAAGAATTGTTCCATGCTGTCATGATTACTTCAGGGGTTTAAAATAAATTTCCATACAGATCACCTTTGACTTCTTGAAGTATTCCTGTACTGATTAAAGTTTTGCTTATTAAAAAGACAAATCCAATAATCAGAACAAAAATTCTGTTCTAACAATACTGCCTTGTATGAAATAGTATTTACCAGAAACAACAGATAAGTTGCTTATTTAGGAAAATTTATGACAGTAGGTGGACAAGCTGATGAAGAAATGGCTTTTGAAAAATGATTAATGTGGGATGAATGAAAATAATTTATAAATGCCTGGTATAATACTGTGACTCATATTCTCTGGCACCAGGAAGATGAAACAACTTTATTCGCTTTTAAAATGGACAGTTCATCCTGTGGACTAAAAATATTAATGCTCACATATACCAGAAGGAGAGATCATGGTCTTTTACAAGCTCTGGTAAAACCTATCATAACAAAGGTCTAACCCAAACAAATACCATAGTTAACTACAACACTTTTAATAAAGTAATAAGTCAATGAAGAATTGGTTCCGACTCAGGGCAGAAATGATGAATCCTCCATGAAGTTTTCAACCCTGATTTCTCGCCTGGACCTAAGAAGGAAAACATGAAAGTATCAGTAATTCAAAAGCTACAGCAGAACACACATAATAAGCTAAGCTAGTATCCACACAGGTTCAAATACACCTGGTGGCAGGACAAGCACAATCAGCTCAGAGAGAAGATTAAGGGATCATGCCCTGGTCAAAGCCAGCGCCGAAGCAATGGCAATACCAGGTCAGACTATACTTCACTCATCATTGCATCATTTCATTTAACCTCCCTGGATTACCTAGGATGCCTATTTTCATATCCAAGAATTTAGACTTGCATACCAAAAGAGCTACTTTTTTTTTAACGATGTTTCAATTTTGAATTTTTTAGAACTGCTTTCCATTATGCGGTAAGTAATTGCTATACAAAAATAAAAACTTAAACACGTTTTGTTTGTGGACAGGGGACTTTTCTGTTTTCACAACACAGAATAGTGAGACAACACTCAAATATTTTTTAGAGCCAGGCATGGTGGTGTATGCCTTTAATCTCAGCACTTGGGAGGCAGAGGACTGTTGAATCTCTGTGAGTTTGCGGTCTACATAGTTCCAGGACAGCCCTCAGAGCTACATAGCAAGACCCTGTCTCAAATTAACAACAAAAATTTGTTATTTAAATGAGTCCAATCTCCACTTATTTGGACAAAATCTTAGGGATGTCTGTAAAGAGACTTATAGCCTAATTTAAAGTAATAGCTGTAGAAAATCTGGTGCCCTCTTCTGGCCTGCATGCATATACACACAGACAGAATATTGTATACATAATAAATATTAAAAAAGAAAGGATTCTCTACAAAATTATAAATCAATTAACATAGAATTTAGCTGCTATCAAAAATAAAAAAATATGGTCAATATGCTTGTAGTTGCAGCTACGCTAGAGGGTCAGACAGGAGGATCACTTGAGCACAGGAGTTAGAGGCCTGAGCAACGCAGGAAAACCTACAGTGAACAAACTATTCAACACAAATTCTTCTATCAGAATCTTCTAATTTCGGTTCAAAATCCCTGAGAGGCTAGGATCTGCTAAAGCTCTACAGCAATTAACAGCAGAATGAGGAAGAGAATTGGTCTAAATGCCAGGTTTCTATTTTTCTACCTCTTAACTTCTCAACTCCTGCCCTTTACTAACATAGGAGAAACTACTGGCACCGGGGAGATGTCTCAGCATTTAAGAACACTAGTACCTCTCGCCTAGGACCAATAACTGACTTTAAACCCATCACCTTGACAACATTGTGATTCAGTGGGTCTCCTGCCTCTAGTTTCCCTGGACTTCAACACATATACACAGACCAAAAACCTATAAAAGTGTGATTCAGCAGCTACAAGCAACCAATTACTCCCCATGGCCCAGGGAATAAAATCCAAATTTCTTTGCATGGCATTCTAAGGAATTTCAAAACCACAAGTGACGCCATAAGTCAGTTCCCAGAACCATCACAACAAAAATAATCCCCAAACAAGAACAAAATTCAAAGCAGGTGTAGTGGTCTATACACCTGAAATCCTACTGCTTTGGGAGGCTGAGGCAGAAGAATCCTAAGTTTGAGGCCAGTGTGGGCAATACAGACCCTGTATTTTTTTTTTTAAAAAAAAACAAAATCCAAATTAACCCAGATTTGTTCTTATCTAATTAATAGCATAACCCTAACCACTCATATATAGACCACCCAATCCAGACTATTTGTAACTTCTTAGATCTACTCTATTTGGCCTTGTGCCTTCCCTTCGATGGAAACCCTTCCTCCAGCTCAGTTCTGCCTCCCCAGTTGTGACCCTCCGAACTGCCACTTTTTGCATAAGGCTTTATCCCAATTAATCCCAAAGGAAGGCTCCGCCCTTCTGAATTACGGAAGCAGAGTTCGTAGAACCAATTCCACTTAAAGATCCCTACAGACATGGGAACTGAATCCAAGCTCCTGCCATGCCCAGCATGCACGTTTCCCTAGTTCTCTGTCTCTAAACACTCCACCTGAAGCTTCTTCCCGCTCTCCATGCGAGAATGGCTGGGTATGCTGTTGGAGCTACTCAGATGTCTCCTTTTCTGTTAAGTGTCCTGAACTGCCAAGGTTAGTTTTCTTTGAGCTCCAGTTTTCTCTTCCATCACAGCAATCATCACCCACCAACTACGCAGCAGTTCACCAGTCCCCTCTTCACGCCCCAGCTCCATTTCCCCCACCAGCCCCATCTCACTGATTTCGAGGCTGACTATTACGAGCCTGAACACAGGAGTTCAATAAATGACCTCAGTCAGCCCTATGGCCCTCGATTAGAAAAGCATCAGCACAATTTAAAACGCCAGCTTACCTCCAACCGGTCACGCGGGAAAGAACCATACCTCGGGTATCTCCAAACTCTCATTCGCCCATCTTCTAACACATGGCGCTCTGCACAGACTTTGCAGGCCAGCGAGTGCTCACACACAGTACCTCCTCAAAGCAAAAAGAGGTAAAGTTCAAACCCCACCAATTTCGAGAGACAGAAGCCATCCTTGGTGGGGAAAGAGGACTCTTGAGGCCAGGGTGGGGGCTTGAATCGGCACCCAGCCTGGTCTCCTCATTCCGCAGTCTTGGACCGAGACTGTCAGGAAACACCTCCCGACTGCAGAGGATGACGGAACCCAGTTCTGGGACACTGCGATCCAGCCACGGGATTCCCGCGCCCTCTACCCTGCACCTCTGCCGGCCTGCATCCCACAGCCCCACGCGCACCAAACAGCCAATCCCGCGGCAACCGGAGATTCACGTGAGAGCTGTAAGGCGGAGCTGATATGAAGAGCAGCCAATCGAAGGGGAGGTGAAAGGCAAGGGGTGGAGCTGTCGTAATGGCGGAGGCTGCTTTCCCTGTCCTAGGCTACCGGGCCTGTGGTCTACGAGTTAGGGCTCTGTTGTTCTGTACAGAGAGCGTGCTGTTTTTCTTCTCCCTACAAAACTCTGTTCATGGGATTCCTGGCGACTGTTAGGCATAGTGATTTTATGTTTGCCTCGATAGAGAGTGGGGAAGGGAGAGGCGAGAGACCCCTATGTTGAACATTTTTAAAGACAATTTTTTTAAAGCAATGTATTTATGATTGTGCATGTGCGTTTTGCTTGCGTGTTTGTCTGTGCACTATGTCAATGCAGAGCACGCAGAAGTCAGAAACGAGTGTCATCTCCTGGAACGTGAGCTGTCACATCGGCGCGGGTAATCAAACCCTGGTCTTGGACATTTTAAAGGAATGTGACCTGAGAAAAGCGCAGCGAAATATCAAATTGGCAAGACCAGCACGGACGATTTCCTGGAAGAGGAGGCATTTCATATAGATCTTGGAGAGCCTTAAGAATTAGGAGATTCTGCTGAGCATGATGATACAAGCCTTTAATCCCAGTACTTCTGAGGCCGAGGCAGGAGATTTCTGTGGGTTTGAGGTCACCTTGGTCTATAATGGGAGCTCCAGGACAACCAGAACTAGAGAGAGAGAGCCTGTCTCAAAAAAAAAAAAAAAAAAGCAATAGCAGAGAAGTCTAGTTCGCCAGACTTTGGCAAAGCTAAAATCACCGTTGTTGAGGTACTTCTCAAAATTCTGTGGGCTTTAGAAACACAAAGGGAGACCTGTTAATACAGTCTTCATCCAACATAAAAAGTAAACAGTAAAAACTTCAAAATACTTGGGGCCCAAAACCTCCCCAATAGGACACTTCAGGACTAAGTCTAGAATAATATTTTCAGTAAGCACTCTAAGAGTGATTCTGATTCACAGCCAAGTTTAAGGACTCCTGTTAGTATTACGGATTTTTCTAATAGCACTAACAGTTTGGATGTAGACTTCAGAAGACTCAGAGTAGTGGGAGACTGAATATTTCACAGGCCAGGTAGTTAAGTGATCAGAGGAAACACTGTTAAGGAAACAGTGTGAAATTGTGTTTAGATTAGAGTGGGATGGTGTGAATGTCTTGGAAGCAATCTCAGGAGCTAAGAAAAGCCTAAATGATGATGGCAGTGGGCATGGAGAGATGGCAAAGAAATAAATAGCAAATAAGGATTGCGATAGATAGAGGTGGGCAAAGAACTTGAAGAAATAGAGAGGAGAACAGAAGGGAACAAAGTGTCGTCTATAACAGACCATACAAGTCTTGTCTAAGAGCATCCTTAAACCTTGTAGTTTAAGGGCAAAAAGACAGCAAAGAGAGTGTGCCTTTGCTTGTGCTGTTTTCTCTACCTGGTTTACCTTCTCCATTTCTGTCTCCCTTCTCAATTTGGTTCTAGCTCACACATCATGTCTTTTAGAAGTCTAATAAGCACCACCACTGTCACCTTTCAAGACTGTGCATGCCTAGCTAGTTCTCTGAAGTGGCTCTAGAGTGCATTTGTCAAGCACACACCTTTAGAAACTTAAACTTTCCATCCTTCAGTTTCTCTTCTACAAAGATAAAGCAGTTAATGATAGTGACTAATTCACAGAACAGTTATAAGGTAAATGAGGAGCAATGCCTGCTGCCCTGAGTGTTCATTGATGTTAATGGTACCATGAGTTAATACATGGTTTCAGTCTGTAGCTAGCTCCTGAATGGGACACATGTCTAATTCTCCCACCTGTCAGTAAGGTGGTATGGCAGAATGAGAGTGGATGGGCTTTGGATTCTGATAGACCAGTGATCAAATCCCAGTTCTGCTCTTTGCTGGATGGGAAACCTTGAGCTTGATCTTGTTGAACTATTTTGCCATTTATAGGACAATGGAAATAATCCATATCTTTAAAGTTTTTAGGATGACAGGAGAGAATAAAAGATGTATATTTGGCCCAAATGAGACAGTCACTAAATGGCAGTTTTTATTTTAGCCTGAAGAGGTTTTGTGTTTGGACCATAGTAATTAATTGTTCATTAATTTCTTAGTAAAGTTGATGTTATATGCCTAGTGCCATTGATAAATCTTTATGTGTATCGTGTCATTCTTTCTCGTATACTAGAGAAGGCAATATTATCTCTACACAGAAAGATGGTGAGGCCTAGGTAAACTTAACCAAAGTTTACTAGGTAGAATATGACAGCACTCATATTTGAACACCTTATGTACCCCCTAAAGTATCTTACTGACTGAAAGAATGAATGTAAACAAACTCACCCAGAGATAGGTAATGTCCAGTTACTCTTGGTAACTGGACTGTTTATTCCATTCCAGACGTCTCGGAAAGAACTCTGGGTGAGGTGGAGACAACGAGCGCTGAAAAGACCAACCCTTTTCTTCACCAATCCTCTGACACTTTATATCTGCTGAGTATCCAGACCGTGCCATAACTGCCACTGTTGGTAAGAAGAAATGCAGAAGGAATACATGTTGAATAAAGTGGGACTCTGGTTCTTAGATAATCATAACTAGCATGGTCAGATAACTTTCCCAACATCTAGGAAAACATGCTTTTCATGCTATTCGTTTCAAGTTGTTTTGTATCAAGAACATTTGCTTTACAGATATGGAAGCCAATATGTGAGATCCTCCCTAACCTGACAAACTATATCCACGAGACTTCTATTATCACTCTCTCTAATGATTTGAAACACTACACACACACCTACTGCCCATACTGCATTACAGAAGAATGAAAAGGGAACAGTCATCCACTTCCCAGCACTTCTGCCCAAATGGTGTTCTTCCTGGTGAGTGGGAAGGAAAAAAGGTACTGAGGGAGATATCTAATGTTTAAAGTCCTCAGATGACCCAGAATCATTTGAATTACACAAACCTCATTTTAAGCCCCAGATTTCTTGTTATATAATCACAACTTCCCAGTGATATGTAGCGGTTCAAGGGCAGCCCCCGGCATTTAGTAAACACATTTCCAGTAAAAAGTGGTCATTTTTATCCACCTAGAAGTAAGAGCAGTTTTTCAGTGTGAAGATGAGGCTGGGAATTAAGATTAATAGATAAGACCAAGGCAAGACTGGATCCAGAAGAGAAATAAGTAAAAGAAGTCTAAGTTTGAGCTGAGAGCAGCCCTTACTATGTTGCTGAGATGATCCTGTGTTATGGTGTCCTTTCTGCCCCCTCTCCTGGAAACCCCTGCTGTGGGACAATGGTCTTATAATTTGTAAAGATTTGTCACTTGTTTTAATAAAA
>JAQHUG010000114.1:472778-489928 GCA_028555095.1 Dicrostonyx torquatus
TTTAGGAGAGCAGTGTAAGCTTCTCTGGGCTCCAGAGCACTTCCTTCTTTCTTCATCTAGAATGCAGTTCCTGCCTGCCTGCTGGCCACATTTACCCAACTTCCCATGGGGTCAGATCTCCAAGAGAATAGGGAAGACTCCAGAGGCTCTGGAGCCCAGCAGGAGCCTGATCTACCCACACCCTCTGCTGCCTGCCTCACTAGTTCAGACTCAGACAAGGCAGAGCCTGAGCTTAAGCCCTCCCTCCACCCTAAGCAAAGGCATTTGCCCTCACCCATAACTCACCAGGTGCCTTAGTGCTCCAAAGCCTGTACTTTGTCAAATTTATGAGCAATAAAGACTTCAAAAGCCAATGGTCAATGTAGGAACATAAACTAACCAAGTTTCCCTGAGAGACAATGCCAGTTATATACAACATATGTGTCTAAAACTTATGCTTTCACAAACTCAAAAAATTCCTATGAATTCAAGGGATCCGAATTGAAGGAGTCATCTTAAACAGGTCAGATACACCCCTCTCTCAATTACATGGTCCTGACACCTTCCTTCTAAATAACCAGGACCTAAAGCAATTTTTTTTCTTTCTAAAGTTAACCTTGTCATCTGCCAACATCTTGCCAGGTTCAAGAGACTCTGTGCAGCTCCACACCACAAATCCTGGACAGGCCTGAAGCAACCAGATACCCCAGGACGTGGCCAGCCATCCTCATATTTTCAGGTCTCCCAAGAATTCGATGCCCTCAGATCAGCAGGAAGCAGTCTCAATGCCCTCATTCCCTTAACCTGCCATGCCTAATGCCTCATCTTTTTATTATAAGAAAAAGACAGGAATGTTATAATTATGCTGGCCTGCCCTGTCACCTAGGTACCCTGTCCCTTTAAGAGACAAACTCTGCCCACTCTCAGTTTCCCCCTTCCTACTGAGTCAATCTGGTCTCCATTTTCTCATCCTTTCTCTATCTGTGTGTCCTTCTTCTGAAGAAACAGTCCTCTTCCTCCCTCCTCCCTCTCCTCTTCACTCTCTCTCTCTGTGTTCCTCTCTTTCTCTTCCCTCTCCCCCATACCCTTATACACTCCCAATACCCACTAAATAAACTCTCCACACCCAAGCTCTTCCTGTATGGCATATCTGTCTTTCTTCTACACACTGCAGTCCTCCTCCCTCTATAGGATCTGTCAGGGTCATTCATGCCATACATCTTTCATTGACTATCCCCATGTGATCCCAGAGCCACTATGCAGGATGGAAGGGAGGGACAGAAAGGGAAAAAGGGGTTGGGGCTTGAGTAGGCTCCAATGAAGTGATCACTTACCCATGAGTTTTGTAATTGCTTAGTTGGGTTGTTTGAAGTCTTGGGTTCATACCTGCTCCCAGTCAGCCCCCTGGTGCTGTGAGGCAGTCTAGAACCACCTGAGAAAGACCCTCCCCATGGCAACAAGTCCTTGGCAGGGGATTATTTTCAGGGTGGGCTCTGTCACTTGTCCAGTCCTAGCTACAGCTCCAGTTGTGTCCTCATCTCCAAGCCTAACCTAGTCCTTTCTTCTTTCCTCCACATAATCTTTGTGCGGATTTCTCCTGCCTCAGTGATGGCGTCATACTGGAAATCTGAGAATTGCTTGTAGTTAATCATACCACCCTCTCCGTGTCAAACTCTCACTATTTGCTGATGATATGATAGTTTACATAAGTGATCCCAAAAATTCTACCAAGGAACTTCTGCAACTCATAAACACTTTCAGTAACATAGCAGGATACAACATTAACTCAAAAAAATCAGTAGCCCTGCACACAGATGATAAAAGGCTGAGAAAGAAATCAGAGAATCAACACCCTTCACAATAGCCACAAATAGGATAAAATATCTCGGAGTAACTCTAACCAAAAAAGTGGAAGACTTGTATGACAAGCACTTTAAGTCTTTGAAGAAAGAAAGTGAAGAAGACACCAGAAAGTGGAAAGATCTCCCATGTTCTTGGGTAGGTAGAATTAACATAGTAAAAATGGCAATGTTAACCAAAAGCAATCTACAGATTCAATGCAATACCCATCAAAATCCCAGGAAAATTCTTCACAGACCTCGAAAGAACAGTACTCAACCTCATATGGAAAAGCAAAAAACCCAGGATAGCCAAAACAATCCTGGGCAATAAAAGAACTTCTGGAGGCATCACAATCCCTGACTTCAAACTCTACTACAGAGCTACAGTACTGAAAAGAGCCTGGTATTGGCATAAAAACAGACAGGAGGACCAATGGAATCAAATCAAAAAATCAAAGACATGTGCTCAACTATGTTCATAGTAACATTGTTTGACATAGCCAGAACCTAGAAACAACCTAAATACCCCTCGACCAAAGAATGGATAAGGAAAATGTGGTACATTTACACAATGAAGTACTTACTATACAGCAGAAAAAAATGACATAATGAATTTTGCAGGCAAATGGATGGAGCTAGAAAACATCTCTTTGAGTGAGGTCACCCAGACTCAGAAAGACAATTATCACCTGTAGTCATTCATAAGTGGCTTTTAAACATAAAGGGAAAAAAAAAACCTACAAATTCCAATCCCAATAGGACTCTAAGAGAGACAGGCATAGATCTAATCTACAAGGGAAGTAGTAAAAGACAAGATCTTCTGAGTAAATTGGGAGCATGGGGACCTTGGGAGATGTTTGGAGGGGAAGGGAGAGGCAGGGAGGGGAGCAGAGAAAAATGTAAAGCTCAATAAAAATCAATAAAATAAAAAAATTTAAAAAGATAGAGGTTGTAAAAATCAGTTACTAAGCTGAGCAAAAGGTGGGTTCAAGATTTTGGGGATTGTCAGGGGCCTTTTGCCCTAATAATATATTACAGGAGGTCTGGCGTAGGACTGTGTCTTAGGGGACCAGCTTTACGCTTCCCCCAACCATTGCAGCATACCTGCAATCAGAAACTTATTGTCAATATTTCTTCTTCTTATATTTCTGCACCTGAGGGATTTTATTTTGCTTGTGCCTTGGGCCTCACGACTTACATAATTATTAATAACTTTTTGATCAATAAAGATTATTATGTATTCGTAAGGTTGGTGCCTCGTCTGACAATACATGAGGCAGAGGATGTCCTCCACTTTTGGGAACAGGGCACTACTATACCCCGAAACAAGAGGGAACCTATTTCAGCCATCACCTTGACTGTTATTTTGGAGTTAGGGGCCACAGGTACAGGAACAGGAATTGTTTCTCTTATCACCTCTCAACAGCAGTATGCCCAGCTTGGCTTGGCAATAGACAGAGACATCCAGGAATTACAAAAGGGCCTGGAGAGCTTAAAGGACTCATCTATCAGAGTCTTAAAGTCTCACTATCAGAAGTGGTTCTGAAAATAGACGAGGTCTTGATCTAGTTTTTCTTAAAGAAGGGGGACTTTGTGTCGCCCTGAAAGAAGAATGTTGCTTTTATTCAGATAAAACGGGCCTAGTACAGAGAGCATACTAAAGGTAAAAAAAGTTTAGAAGAAATAAAAAGAAACAGAGAAAAGCAGGAGTCTTGGTATCAAAACTGGTTTTCTACCTCCCCCTGGTTATCTACACTCTTGCCTAGTTTATTGGGTCCTCTTGTGGGACTATTATTGCTGTTATCCTTTGGCCCATGGGCTTTTTCAAAACTAACCCACTTTGTTAAGACCCAGGTTGATGCAATAACGAGAGATTCTGTTGCTGTTCATTACCATTGACTGAACCTCCATGGCTCCATGGAAGACCTCCGGATTTCAGAGGCAGAACGACCTGCAGCTGCTCTTCAATTTTCTACCCTTGCCACAGACCCCAAACCCTTTAGACTCTGGGAGCCCTGGAAAGGAATTTTTGGCAGGCAGCACTCGTAATTTTGTTGGAGTAGGCATTTAGGAAGGAGTATAGACCATAAGTCCAGACTGAAAGGTGTCCAAATCATATCTTTGCTCAACCTATATGAGATATCTCTTATTTGAGGAGCTCCAAAGACGGGCAACTTGTGTCAGGACCAATCCACAACCTAAGACAGGGCCCTGGGAACCCTAAGACGGGTAAGGGGGGAAAGACCTGGTCCCCACTCGACCTAAGACAGGAACCCTCATCACAGGCCATCATTAAGGGCCAAAAAATTTGAAATATAAGCAAAAATATATAATGCTAATCTTAAAGCACCCCCTCTGTTCCCAGGAGAGGAAATAAAGGCTCCCCTATTCAAAGAGAAGGACCGCCCCTTGCTCCAGTCCTCATTCAGGTCTGACAACTTGGCTGGACTCTGACCTGATGCCCTCCTCTTAGTAGCTGCCTGTCATATATAAGGAAGGGGGATATGTCAGGGACCTTTGCCCTAATAATATATTACAGGAGGTCAGCAAAGACCTTTGACTTAGAATGTTTAACAGAGCCAGCTAGGGCTATAGACTCTAGGAAGCTACACAGATACGGGGACCATGTCTTTAGGATGTTTGCAGAGATCCCCTCTTCCTTAGTCAGCTATCCACAAAAAAATGTTTCCATTTACACAGGTGTGCTAGCTAGCTAGTTGTTTATTACAACCAGTTCCTGCTCACTGCCCTAAGTCCTGACCCCCAACCCAAGCTTAGCTCCCCATTTCGGGGCTATATATACTGGTTTTGTTCCCTAATAAAGTGAGACCTTGACAAGTGAATTTTGCTTGGTCTTCTTCCTTTTTCTCACTCATGATTTTTCCGGTAGAAGCCTCTTCAGACCCTGAATAAATGGACCTGCAGGTCGGGTCAGGGGTTATTTTGAAAACTTTGATGTGGGATGTCCTTCTGTATTTGTGTTGCCTTTATTGGTTGATGAATAAAGCTGTTTTGGCCAATGGCTTAGCACAAAAAAGCTAGAGAGAAAGTCCAAAGAAAGATACAGAGAGAAAAGGCAAACGATGCCATGTCGCTGACAAAGGAAAAAGAGGTCCGAACATTACTGGCAAGCCATGAGCCTCATGTTCATATGTATTAGAAATGGGCTAATTTACAGTTAGAGCTAGCCAGTAAGAGGCCTACGCCATTGGCCAAACAATTATATTTACTATATTAGCCTCTGAGTGATTATTTCATAAGCAGCTGAGGAAACTATTGAGTGGGAGAGAAACTGATCCAGGATACCAGCAAGACAGAGAATTCTCCATTCTACAACACACTTTTCCCTTTGACACGTTTGATTGCACTCTGCAAAGCACACCCTTACAATTTAATGTGGTATGTTTGAGTGTGTGTGTGCACAATAAGGAGGTGCACATCTGTGTGCAGATGCTTGTGCACATGTGCCTGTGCTTGTGGAGACCAGAGGACAACATCAGGTGTTACTGGCTTAGAGATCACCAATCAGACTAAGCTGGCCATTGAGGGGGTTTTCCTGTCTCCACTTCCCCAACACTGGAATTGCAATCATGGCATTTTATGTGGGATTTAGGATCAGATTCAGGTCCTTCTCTGTGCAAGGCAAGCAGTGGGTGGTCACAATTAACCAGGGGTGGCACGGCCCTTTTTAGACCTGAGCTGGTGAGAACACAGATGGCTCCTCCCCCAGACTTCTTGATTTGGGTAGTCACAATCGACCAATAACCCCCCTTTTACTCCCCACCAGCAATTAGTTGAAAGGAATTAGCCATAGAGTATGGAGAAGCCAAGAAGATGGATACTGATAAACGGGAAGGAGTAGGGAGGGACTTGGAGTTCTTGTGGCCTTTCTTGGTTTGGGATGGCTGGAGAGATGCACTCTTTCTTGCTGGGTCTTCAGCCAAAAAGGAAGTTCAGCAAGTTTCTTCTTGGCCTCTCTGAGTTAGCAGATTTTCACCCCAACATCAGACTCCTGAGTCTTTACTGGTAGATAGAATGATAGAGACTTGGTTAAAAACTACATCTGGTGGCAGCAGCAGAGCCGGTGCTGGTGGATGGGAAGTCCCACCAGGCTATGGCCTAAGTGGCAGGGTACTGACTGCAAGGCAGCAGGGTTGCAGGTGGTAGTAACAAGGTCAGTAGATTCTGGTGCAGACGATAAGCCGACAGCAAAACAGCAGTCCGAGGCCCTAAGGGGAGCTGTGTTCATGTCTATGGATCCTATTGCCACTGAGAACCATATAGAGGCCTGTAATCTGAGCTGCCACCTTGGGCCTTGTTGTTATATGAGGACCATGGTGCCATGGGGACCATGCCAATGTGAGTGGCCCACACTGCCACCTGGGGCCATAGAGACATCCTGGTCCCGGCTGCTGCAGAGGTCCATGTCTGGGTCCTTTGTCCTACCACAACTAGCATCTGTGTTGATGTCACTGGCTCATGATGCCACTAAAGGCCACACAGCTGTTCACGGTCTAGGCCACAACCTATGACCATGTTGGTGTCTGTCTTGTGCTGTCATCTGGGTCAAGTCTTTTTGAGTGGTCAGTGCTATCACCTGGGTTCATGGTATCATCCAAACCAGGGTTGCCTCCAAGGGCCATGCTAGCATGTCCTCTTACTTCCTTGGTCTTCAAAGCTCTGAGCCACAATTCTGAAAGCCACAATCCCAAGTAATCAAAACATCCAAAACCTAAAGCCTGGAAATATTGTTCTGGAAAAACAGTAAGAATTATTTAAAAGACACTAGAGATGTTTTGAAATGATCACTTCTTTTAGAAACATAATAAACAGTAGAACATTTTCCTGGCATCCAAATTTTGGTAAGTATAACTTCCCAGATATACCAATGAAGCACCATCAAAGAAAGATGCAACAGAAGAATTCTATTCAGAAAGATCCAGATCTAAGTAAAAAATTTAGATAAAAAAGAAGTAGAATTTAAAAATAAATTGAAGTGAGTAAGAAATAGATGAAAACAGAAAACATGGCTCAGAATGACTGGCATTTATGTATTGTTGAATATTAGCTAAAAATGTGTTACATTTGTTTATTCTGTGAAACATATTTTTTCATGATGCAAAGATGTTGCATTTTTTTATGTTGCATATGTTTAACTCTGTGAAGCTGTGCTGCGTTTCCTGTCTAAAACACTTGATTGGTCTAAAAAAATGAGCTGAAAGGCCAATAGCAAGGCAGGAGAAAGGATGGGAAGGGGCTGACAGGAAGAGTGAATAAATAAAATGAGAAATCTAGGAGAAGAGATGTAGAATAAAGAGGAGAATGAAAGGAGGACTCCAGAGGCCAACCATCCAGGTATAGCAACAGTCATGGAGAAAGAGGCAAAGAAAGATATACAGAAATAGAAAAAGGTAAAAGCCCAGAGGCAAAAGAGAGATGATATAAGTTAAGAAAAACTGGCTAGAAATAAGCCAAGCCTAAGACTGGTTATTCATAAGAAAGAAAAAACTCCATGTGATTTATTTGGGAGCTGGGTATCTGGCCCCAAAAAGAGCCCCATGGAGTCCAAAGAATCAAAGAATAAAACACAAACAAACAACTGCATATGTGAGCACCCACTCCATCTGTCCCATCAGGAATTCTCGTCATGGGCAACCTGTCTTTTGATGACCTCCATCAAAAGTTTCAGCAGATGAAAGATGTACAACGAGGACATCGCTTCCTTTATGAAGGAAACACCAACCTTTCAAACTAATGCGTAATACTCCCATGTACATTCAATGCTGTAATAATTTTACAGGTGTTAATTTGTAGCACAAACAACATGACAACAGGAATGTAAAACATACAACACATCGAACAGTAAAGAACAATATTGACTTCTTAAAACCATACTATGAAGACTTCAAAAGGGAACAATGTTACAAAGATGTTACTGGAGCTCATGCTATAGCCCCATAGAGGGCACTTGCATGGCCCAATTCCTGACACCTGTTGACCTTTTGCAGTCTTACATCAACAGATACATTGCTTTTCTTTAATACACAATGAACAATTGTATTCCTTTTCTCCTGACTTTGACATTTTTGGAAACCTCCATATTTACTATCTGCTGCTGTAAGCTGTCTCCATTTATTTTATGTATATCCTGAGCCTTGCCTCTGTGACTTGGGACATGTGGAAAGTCCTTCCTGGGTTGTCACATACAAATCACAGATTTAACAGCAATAGCACACACAGCTGAGCAGCAACACTGTGACCAAATGTTGCCTCACACTGCCTTCTTCATCCTCTTCTTCACAATCTTCTCTAGGAAGAGTGTCTTCCATGATTAGAGTCCCCATGCATTTCCTCAGCAAGATGGATGGCTATGCAGATTGGACACGTTTTGGTGTTTTGATTAAGTATGTATGTCTTTATTTAATTTGAGTCATGATCTCTTTTAATAGCCCTGGCTATCTTGCACCTCTCTATGAATATTAAAATGATGGGCCATTCTCCAAGCTCTAAAATTAAAGTTACAGACTTCATCCCCAGTAGAGGGACGCATTCTGAAAACACCGTTGTGTTCTTTATCAGCCAATCCCTTTCCTAGACCTTGGTTTCTACTTTGTGAAGTTATTAAAGGATACAATTTCCATATTTTTATAGAATCAGAGAATATTTCACCCCATAATATGAACTATCATTGCACCATAGTCCATTTCCATGTCAAGCAGTCTCAAACACGATTTAGCACATTTCTTGAAAAGTAAAATATCTAATTCTATGTGTTTAAAACTTCAGAGGTAAACTGATCACTACAGTTTTACCTTGGTCCACTGTCCCTAGCACTTCAATAAGAGCTTTCTCTAAGTCCCTTACTGTCTTGGTTGTCAGATAATACTCTCTGGGGTAACTTATTATCGAGCTTGAATCATATAGAGACACTGCCCTATGACCCAAGTACGTTATCTTTATCGCAACACCTACTTTCCCAGTGTAACCGCCAAGATTTGCCAGCTTCTGCTTTAAAGTTAGTGCAGTTTGTTTACAATCCTTCTTTAACTTAGCACCCAGGTCCCCAAGAACAGAGCTGTCGCCTTCCAGCTCCTCCTCTCCCCGGACAAAGCTGTGCAGGGTCAGGAGACTGTCCTGGGAAATATGAAGCACATCCAAGATGACTTCCTGCTTCTCCTGCAAGCCCAGACTTGAAGCCCAGCTCTTGGAGATGATCAGCGTTCCTTGACGAAGTGAGCCCAGCTCTGTCCGAAGTAACTGCCCGTATCGTTCATGTTCTGGGCACAGCTCCATGCAGAGGCCTTCTGGAGAGCATGTCACCTTTCTAGACAGCACTAGAAAAATAAATAAACATGCCAAATTAAAAATAAAAATGTCCAGAATGTCCTATGTGAGCCATGCGAATCAGCTTGGGAGTCCCCCCTCTTCATATCACCAGAAGGTGAACACACAAGACACCAAAGAATTATTCAAGAGCAGAAGGGGGCAGGTGCAAGGCAGACTTATAGACTCAGGTTCTGACAAGAGAGAATCATGAAAACGGGTGAACACTCACATTCCTGCCTTTTCATTTCATTTTATTTATTTATTTATTTATTTTGGTTTTTCGAGACAGGGTTTCTCTGTAGCTTTGGAGCCTGTCCTGGAACTAGCTCTTATAGAACAGGATGGTCTCGAACTCACAGAGATCCACCTGCCTCTGCCTCCTGAGTGCTGGAATTAAAGGCGTGCGCCACCATCTCCCGGCTCCTGCCTTTTCTATTACATGGTGCATCAGGAGCCTGCTCTGGTACTCAATGAATGAGAAGAGTCAGGGGAGCAAAGGACAGACCTAGTGCTGAAGACAGAAAAGTCAGGCATCCGGAAGCACCAAAGGGGTGATGAGACAGCACGGAATCATGGAGAAACAGGAAGGTTCCACAGAGCAAAGTGGGAGCAGAGCACACTCCCAGAGCTCCAGGGATGGGGAGATGATGGATGCCTCAGCAGAGAACACAAGGTAGCCACGCTTCCCTGGTGAGCTTGGAAAATTCTGAGAAGACATTAAAGGTAATTTTAAATTTCCCACATGCCATACTGTTCACCAACTAGTGCAACATGTATTAAAAGTCTCAGTTGAACGGTGTTTTCCTCAGAGAAAATGGGGTTAGTTAGTGAGGTTAGCTATGAGGTCAAATTCAATTTGCAAAACTAAACTTTGATGATAGTGCTCTACACTACACTTACAGAAAACATAACAGCAGAAAGTGCACTAATAGTAATTGGATGTACTAATAATAAAACGGGTCTGTTTCATTTAGTGCTTTTAAATTGAGAGAAGGATTCCTTTAGGCCATGCTGGTCACAACCCACTATGTGGACCTTGGGCCACAAGTGCACCACCGTGAACAGTTCATGATTCTGTGGAACACTGGAGATGGAAACCAGGATTTCCACTTTATCACCTAGGAAATGTCCCCAAATATGGATTCTCTTAAGACCTATTAAATCCAGAAGGGATGAAGGCTGGTAAAGCAGTGAACTTCTGAAGAAGCTGAGGACGCTCACATTTTCAGAGACTGCGGAATTTCTGGTGTGAGTTTCAAGTGAGGCCTTCTCATTCCAAGTGAGATCAATGCCAGAATGTTTCTCTCCTTCACAAAACGTTTTGAGTTTTATTCTATATACAAATGTCAGACAAAGGAGGAAATTTAAAGTACAGGGGTGAATGGGATGAGAGTTAAAGACTGAGGAGCAGATTAGATGGTGGGGTTCTGATATTCTGAAAGGAGCACCGGTTACCACAGGTCCAAAAGCAATGGAGTCACTACATGCTGGGCTAGCACACTGAAATTTCCAAACAAAGAGACATTCCCTTTTCATTGCTTGATTTTCTAATGCATTTGTCACTGTTAGTGAAGGATGAGGGACACAGAAGTTGACCCTGAGAAATAGAATCAGTGCAGTGAGAGCCTGGGGTGAGCTACAGGAGCCTTTGCAGTAGGAGGGATTTGGACAGACAAGCTAGACATGGTCTGAGAGAGGCAAGGAGAACTCGATAGGCATCTCTGGGTGGATGCACAGAAATTCAGGAAGTAGATAGGACAAGATCCACGAGAGGCTCTGCTGATCAGCTTTCTGATGGAAACGGACATGCCAGTGAGGCTAGGACTGGAGACACTTTCAGGATTCTGTTGCAAGAAGTTGGGCTGTGTTTTGCCCATGGCCTGAGTCTTGGCAGGGATCTCAGCTTAACTCTCTGAGGGAGGTGACAAGACACTTGAAGGGAATTATGAGGCCTGACCCCTTCTTCTTCCTGCTTCAGTCCTGGTCACTGGAGAAGCAGGCTGTATCACACTTAGTCATTGTGAAGGAAATAGCTCATAGCCTTACTGAACGCAGCTAACATACTTTCTATAGGGAATCTAAGTGGGCAGAAGAAACAGGAGGTTGTGAGCTCTGGATAGTATCTAGCAGAGATCAGAAAATGAGGAGTTTGACTTGCCCAGGTCCCAGAGAGCAATCTTCCAACCCCACTGAACCAAATGTAAAATGATTGTTAATCCCCCTTCCTCAACCTGGTGTGGCTTCCATCTGGAGCTTGACCCATTCCTCTGAGGTAAATCTCTTCACACGGCTGTCTTCTACGTGCCAGGACTCGGGCTCTGCAGCGAACACAGCACAGCAGAATCTCTCCACTCTGAGCACACACACATATGAGCAAACAGCTCCCTGTCTGAAGACTGGGATGAATTTGCACGTGTACTGTATCTTCTCCTGCTTCT
Organism: Dicrostonyx torquatus; assembly: GCA_028555095.1. Taxonomy (NCBI): domain Eukaryota; kingdom Metazoa; phylum Chordata; class Mammalia; order Rodentia; family Cricetidae; genus Dicrostonyx; species Dicrostonyx torquatus. The sequence continues at coordinate 484,363 of JAQHUG010000114.1, forward strand.
CACAGAAGTGACCGACAGGCAGCTGTCGGATACAGTTCTCTATTTCACTTTCTAGATTCTCAAGATGGCTCTTCTCTGCTTTAAAACCAATTATTTGTTCTTTTTTCAAATCTAAACCAATGAACAAATATCCCCCATCAGTGTTTGCGAATGCAGAAACAGTTTTAGGGAGAATCTCTAAAATCTTTTCTTTAGGGGACATTTTAACTTCTGCATGTGAGGATTCAGTGAAACAGAATGTCTCCTCCAGGGTCAACTTTTCTCTGTTAAAAAATGTGGCAAGGCATTCATGTTGTAATTCATTAGAGTCACATAACCCAGGCAAACTCTGTCTTGAACATGATGTCCTTTCAGAATCTTTCTTGGCTTTGAGGAACTGCACTGCATCAGGACCTTTCAGTTCAGATGAAGTTGACAAATTTCTCACATAAAAGTTGGTTTTCAAGGTGAGGACACGCTGACCAGAGATATCTCGGTTCCATGGTTTCACAAAAATTAAAAGGTACCCTTTGTTCTGCATGCAGTCTAGGTATTTATGAGGAAATGGAAGGATTTCTTGAAAAGAATTTTCCAAGTCCAGTCCTGTTCCATCTCTGATGAAGCTGTAATTTGAATTCTTAATGTGAGCCCTGACCACGCCCCCTCCAGAATTCAGCAGAGCACACACAGCCTGTGAGATACTGTGGGCCTCTCTCCTTCTCAGTTGTGGATCTTTCACTGTCTTCCTATTCTTCTCTCCCAGTGTGATTTCTCCTACAGACAGAACCAGTTCGGCATAGTGCGTCTCCTGGTCAACGCTGACGCTCATTTTCCGAGCACTTGTTCTGTTTCCCAGATGAAATCCTTTCCTGTAAAAGAGACGGAGCCATTAGATCAGGAGCCAACCAGTGAGAGCCAGTTCTGCTTTACAGGACACACAGCACAACCACCTGAGCTCCTCTGGATGAGTCAATGTGAAGGTCAGACCTAATGTTTTGTTTAGGGACTGTTGGACCATGTTGCACAGATTAAAATAACTTGTATGCTTAGTAAAATTTCAAATTTGTTGTCATGATTGTAAATAAGTTTTAAAAATTTTTTCAAAATTAAGAAACTTCATTGTGCTGGGCAGTGGTGTTGCATTGCTTTATCCCCAGCATTTGGAAGGCAGAGGCAGGTGGATTTCCGAGTTTGAGGCCAGCTTGGTTTACAATGTCAGTTTCAAGACACCAGGGATATTATACAGAGAAACCCTGTCTCAATAAACCAAAGAGAGAAAGAGAGAGAGAGAGAGAGAGAGAGAGAGAGAGAGAGAGAGAGAAAGCATTCTGCACGTTCATCATTCACAGCATTGTGAACGGAGGTCAGAAGAGGGTGTTGGATCCCTGAGGCAGGATTTATTTCTGGTTTTGAGCCCCCACATGTGTACTGAGAATCTATAACAGATACAAGGGATTTTAGGCACCGAGTCAACTCACCAGGCCCTACAAAAGGACATTTAACCCAGGTGAAGGCTACACACTGAGTGTGTTCTCCTATCTGGCATTTCTTTGATGTCCCCATCCCATCTGTCCCATGTCCACTTACATAATTTCACCTCCTCTTTCCTGTCTTATACACACTCATGATTCTATGGATGTATAATCTATAAACTCTAGGTGACACAACTGAGAGGAAATGTCTTAGATTGGTCTTTCTGGGACTGGCTTAACTCACTGAGTGTGAGCATGTCCCATGGTCTCCATTCCCCACAGTGGTTGGGATGACACTCAAGTGTTGGGGTGAGCATTCTCCATGGGACACACCACAGCCCTTCCTTCCTTTATTGCAGGGGTTCCCCACTCTCCATCTCCCTCCTGGTGTGTTTTCTAGGCTTTGAGGTCTTAATTTTTCTCTTCATTTTCTCAGGACTTTTGTTTCTAATCCTGTGAAGTCTTATTTGTGCCATTGTTTAGGAGCGCTCTGTTCTGTCCTAGGACTCTCTGAGCTTTTGACTTTCCTTCTGGGCTGCTTCCTAGTTTCTTCCCACCATGACAAATCAGTTAGTTCACACACTTTGAGTCTTTCAAACTTTCTTGCTGACAAGCTGTCTACTCAGGAGAATGTCCTCTGGACACTCCAGTTGATGAAAGGGCCCTGTGAATGTTCGCTTGTGTATTTGTATGTGTAACACACATGTGCCTGGTGATCTTGAAGTTCTGAAGATGGATCTTCTGGAATTGTAGTAGGGATGGTGGTGAGCCACCCTGCTGGGAACTAAACCCACATCCTCTGCAAGCACAGCAGACACTCTGAATCTCTGCGCCATCCCCCTGCAAACTGCTGCTTAATTTCATGGTTTATTAACGCATCAGTGTTTTATAATATCATGACAGCTGAGATTAAAGATGGTTTCCAGATTATTAGGGTAATCTATATGAGTATCTGGCATCATCCAGACTGAGGCATGAGAATACTAATCACATCTACAGATTTTTTTATTTATTTATATTCTATTTTTATTGCTTTTCTTTATGTATTTTGAGGAGGGATCTTGCTGTGTTGTGTTGTCTGGCCTGGAACTCACTATGTAGAGCAGACTGGCCTCTAACTCACAGAGATCCATCTGGCCATGCATTCCAGCTGGTAGGCTTAAAGACACGTGCCACCATTCCTGGCTATAGCAACTGATTTCCATTAGGGGCACAGGTGCTCTCATAAATTCCCTCAAATCTATGCACAGGTGTGGGTCAGGAACATGAGGAACTATTAGAATGGGAGGCTGCAATCCTGAGAAGATAAACAAAAACTAATTAAATTGCAGAAGGAAAGACATAGAATCCTGAAGAAAACCTTTCCCCAAAAAATTTGACGCTGGGAATCCAATACTGATGGAAACATGAGGATATACCTGAATTTGTGACTCCTAATACAAGAAGTTAATATTATCTAAGCCCACAAATCATATACACACTAGAGAAGTTTCCAGAAACCCAGATAATTTGTCAAGTGATGAAACTCCTTATATAAATACTATATACTATTCGGTGTTTTCCTCAAGGACGCAGTGGGGGTTTCCCTAGCACCTTTACCACAGGCATGTCTAACGTGGGAAACAAGCCCAGCATTCCATATCTATTACAAACTGACACTTTTCCTCTAGAAAGAGAGGGACATACCTGGAGCCAGAAGCCAGGCAGCCACCAGTCAGCCATAAACATAAACCATTGAGAGTAAGATACACAGAAGGAAAGTATTTGGGTGGAAGCTCCACTCCAAGCCCCCTCCCTCATCCCTCTCCAAACCCTGCTGCATCTCAGAAAGCCGGTAAAATGATGACCCCCTCTCCCAGAGGGGGAGGTTAGCACAGAGAAGAATCCATAAAAATAAGAATACGTAAGATAAGGTCTTCTGTGGCACTGTGCTGTCTTTCCTCATTGATCGGAGAGTACTGGTGGAGAACTGAGGAAGTCATCAATGTCTCTTTGCTCCGACTAACTCTAGTGCTCATGGTAGTGTGACTTCGTTGTGATGACTTACAGGACACAAGTAGAGTTTATCAATCAAGCATATACACATATATAAGTCTGTGTCCTTGTTACTTGTATTTACCTTAATTAGTGAACTTTCCAAAACCATAGAACAACAAAACAACATACTGATCACTTTTTTCATATTCTAAAAAGTCAGGCATATAATTTATTTGCCAAACATGGATTCTTTTATAGAATAAGTTTTAGGAGTGATTAGGCAGAGACAAACATAAGGCATGCACAGGGTCTCTGTCAGGTTCTGAGAGATGGCTGTCCACCCTGGGCTCAGGGGCTATGTTAAAGACCATCCCCACAGGATATTTAAACAGACATGTGGTTTTCTGGTCTTCCTTTCCCGTCTCCTCTCTGGGGGACTGGAAAACCATCTGAGAGTATTGTATCCATTAAACCTGGGCTTTTTCTAATCTGTTTTGATTTGGTATGATTTAGATTATTGCATCGGCGGAAAGGCTTATTGGGGTGCAGAAACTTTTTATCTGGTGGCCCCACTGAGGGACTCCCCCCACCAGCCTGGGGACACGTGGTGGGAAATCACCCTTCTCCCCAACCTGCTGTCCACCAGGCTAAGACAAGCTTTTGGCTGGGTAAGTTGGCTTTTCCAAGTCATTGCCTTAGAGGCTCAGACCCTCCTGAGATTTTCAGGGTGTCTTGCCAAACACGTGGCTATACCAGGCCCCCAACCTGTTACTGGGACAAGGACCTGCCTTGTTCAACATGACCTCTTTTTCAGAAAAGGATCTGCTCAAGGGAATATCCCACACCCCTGGGGTTTTTGTTTGTTTTTTGTTTTTACCCTAAGCCTACCACAGTGAACACATCATGCTAGGCTTTGGGTCCTGGCATAGACTTGTGAAATGAATATTTCAATTTGAAACCAGATCCTCAGTTACCTTTGAGCTGCCTTTAACACAATCTTTTTAAATTGGGGCTGTCTGACACCATATGTCCTGAATGTCTGATTTCTCTGTATACTAATGCCTGGCCTCGATATGACCTTTACAGTGGGTCACGATGGCCACCGAAGGGAAGTTTTGAATTTTCCATCCTCTGTGACCCTGAAAATTTTTTTGCTGGCGTGAGAACAAGTGAACAGAACTCCCATATGCTCATCGTTTCTGGGTACTGGGCTCCCGCCCTTCCCTCAGGAGCCAGTGTCTCACAGCACTGGTCTTGTTGACTAGGGTCACAGTGCTTCCTGATTCCCACCTATCTGGTAATTGGGACCCAAAAACAATTCTGCCCTGACCATGCTGCTGGAGACACTGGCTCCTCCCCACTTCCTCCCAACCCTGTCTACCCAAACCCTTTCCTATGGGGCCACATGTTCTATTCAGTGGTCAACATTCCTCCCATTCCTCCCCCTGTTCAACCTCCCGCTTCTCCTCACCTTCCTCCTGCCTCTCCCTACCCTTCCATGCTGCAACCCACATTGTACTTCTGCTCCCCTTCTCTCACTGTTTGCTATTTGTCTGCATCTCCTTATTCCTCTCTCTCATTCCTGGAATGTGATCTGGTCATGCAGGGTTCTCCCTGCAAGGGATCCATTCCCTCTGCCCTCCCACTCTGAGCTGCATAGGTGTTCCATCCTTGTGTTTCTGTTCTCCCCTACAGCATCTGCTGATCTGGCCCTCAATGGGACATGTGCTCGTCTGATTTCTGCAACCTACTCCAGGATTTTTACATTGATCAGCTGACACAGTTTTCTGGGAAAAGTTTTGTTCATCTCTCTGTTAAAATATATGTATAACTAATGTGGCCACAGTATGCTTGTTTTTGTTTGATTTTTAAGTTGGCCAGGTTCCTAAAAAAAAAGTTTCATTTGTCTGTCTGTTAAAATAATGTGGCCACACTATGCTTTTATGTCTATCTATGTATGTGTATTTGTTTCCATTGTATGCTTGTCTTATTTCTCTGTGTGTATGTGTTTTAAGATCTGTAAAACTTATAACTTCTGGTTACAACAGCTCTAAAAAAATGCAAACACGTGAGTAGCTGCCATTTTGACCTCAATGCCACCTTGGGTAAGAGTACCCATGTGTGCTACTATTCTTTGG
>JAQHUG010000114.1:490052-507679 GCA_028555095.1 Dicrostonyx torquatus
CTTATATGTCTAATTTAAATATAACTAACAGGTAATGGTACCCAGTTCTCAAGTACCTTTACAGATCTGAGAGTATGGCATTTAACAAAAGAGCTTCTAACACAGAGACATGCCAGCTCCTGCAGCATCCTATAGCTCCTCCAAGAAGATGCACAGTTACAGACGACCTCCTGCCTCAAGGCTTGTCTTTGGGTATGGCAAAGCCACCCACACATCAAAAAGCAGCCTTCCACCAGGATGCTACACCAGGAATCGATCGTCTTATCCTCCCAAGACAGGTAGACTAAATCTTCCCACCACAGGAAAATCTTCGGGCCTTTTGTACTGCTTCTAAGGCTGGTGTGTTCCAAAGACTAAGGAGGGACTTGGGATTGCCATCGTAGCAAAAAAAGCTGTCTCATTTCTGCTCGTTTATCCCTCCCAGATCTGTCTAGCGGCATTTGATGACTTAAGGTACTGGTAGCTCATTACTTCATTTGTTAAGCTTTTTGCTAAAAATGTAGACAGGTGTGTCTCTTTCACAGGCTTCATAGTCCAGTATTAAAAGGTTTTTAGGTGTATCTTCAAAAATTCAAAATTGTCAATTCCCTTTAATTGTCTTCTAAAATGTTAATGTTCCAGTTGCCTTACAGATACCTGCAGGTTCCTGAAAAAAATTCTGCTGCTGTATCAAAAATCAGGTCTGGTTAAAAAAACAAAACAAAACAAAACAAAAACTAATATTCTTCGGAGCCTATTTTAACCCCACCCATTTTTAAGCATATTTTACAGGCCACTCCTGTTGTCTGGACCAAGAACAACTTACAAAGGGTCCTCTAGTTAACACCAACACCTGCACCAGCTCCTGGGACTTCACCATTGATACTAACTCTCCTGGCTCAAAAGGACATCTGGCAACTAAAATCTGGTTTTAAAATGGCATATCTGCTCTGGTATCTTACTTATTCACCAGAGCCTCACCTGGACAACCAGGACACTTCTCTGTCCCAGTCTTTCTGACAGTTAATGACTCTTACACCATGGCTAGCCCCATTCATAAGGCCAACAATAACAATATATTTTTTTTCTCCTTACCACCTGCTTACCCATCTCCCTCAAGGAACAGCTGCCTGAGGTCTCCAGGCTGACAGTAAACCGGACGCCGTTCCAGCCACAGCTCTCGCTGAGCATGAGCCACCCAACTCCCAACTCTCCCCTCTCCCACATCACCCCATGTCCGCAGGAATTATCCAGGCTTCAGCTGGTGTCCCTTTATCCGAGTCTGGAATGTTTGATTGGGGGGCTTCACCTCAGCCCCCTGACATCCATTTTGAAATGTTTGGTAGAAAGTTCCATGTCAAAGCCCCCTTCCCTTGGAGTTACCGCAGTCCAAACTCCACCTCCAAGAAAGCCCGCCAAACAGAGACCCCTCTCCAGGGAAAGTCAAGACCACTCCCACAGGCTATTTAAACTGCCCCCCAGAAAATGAGCACCCTGAGGTCCCCCTTTATCCTCTCTGTGGTCGTTCCAGTTTTCCTTTCCCCACTCCGTGTTTTCCCGGGGGCCACCCAGGAGCACTGGTGTCCATTAAACCTGGGCATCTTCCAATTCCGTCTGATTTGGTCTGATTGGGATTATTGTGTCGGCAGAGAGGCTTGTCGGTCAGAAAAACGCTTAACAGTTTTATGCCTGTGTGTGTATGTGTGCTTGTTTTAAAAATCTATAAAATTTGTAATGCCAGATTACAACTGCTCTGGATAAGTATAAACACAAGGATAGCTGCCATTTTGGTTGAGGTCAAAACAAAACCCTCAGCATCATCTTTAATAAGGGCAGTCACATGTGCTGGCCCCACCAAGGAGACATTCCTCTCCAATATACTTTGACTTACAATATATTCCTGTCCTCTTCTAAAGAAACAAGATTTATAACAATGCTGATTTACTGAGATATTAAAGCTGCACTTCTGCATTCATGTACAGGAATGAATTTTGCTGGAAGCCAGATTTTGTAACCTAAGAGTAAACCCCTTGAAATTTTTCAGAAAGAAAGGTTAAAAGCCCTGAAGCAAAATGTAGATGAAGACAAACAGGTTAAGTTATAATAACTAGTCAGACAAGCGTAAGCTAAAGCCAAGCGTTCATAAGTAACAAGTCTCCGTGTCTTCATTTGGGAGCTGGTTGGTGTTATCATTTCCATTACCCTGTACTGGAAATGATACTGATTTTGGCAAAATGCTTAGCCACACCAACCACCGGCACTTCCAGGTTCCAGGGCCACGCATGTGCCATTAAGTTCAGGCAACTTCTATAGACACCCAGGGTCCTTAAGCCCTACACGATCTACATGCAGCATGGCCATGTGATCTATTCGTGATGTAGCTATGTAAGCCCCTGTGCACATGCACTAGGCAGCCTTTAAAAGCTGGACACGCCTGCTCCACTCTCTTTTCCTGTACCACCTTCCTCAGGGCTGAGCATGTTTCTCTGCCACTGCTACCACTGGTTCCGCAGGAATCAGCAAGAGTAGTCAGATCTGTGAGGCGGCTATTCCAGTTCCAGCCCTCGTTCCCTGCAGTGGCTGGCGGTGCTGAGTAATTTTCCTGTCTCCTTCATGTATGAAAGAATGTATTGATGGTGTAGTCACACGGATGTGATTCTGTTTTAAATGTGTGTTCTACATGGTCTCTGTGTCTCTCTTGTTATTTGTATCTGTTTAAAATTTCTACCACAGCACTGAAAAGGTGGTTTCTCCATGCAACACGTGACCACTGCCATTTTGACTAAGAAGAAATCAGATGACCTCACCACCATCTTGACTAAGGAAAGGTCAGGTTTAAACCCCACCATCTTGACTAAGGGCAGGTCAAGAAACCAAGTCGCCATCTTTACTGAGGTATTCTTTGTCTAGTCTCACTATTTACTTAAAGGTTTTGTCTCTAAATTCCTCTTACTGTTACATGTGTGTTTTACACATTGGCATGCTTTCCCTAGGGCCAACCAGAGCATCCACTTCACTCAACTCCTGTTAAATATATGTGTGTATGCATGTGACTTTTGCGTTAACTTTCTGTGTAAACATAAGTTAACTTTAACGCTGTATGTTTATGTATATAAAACTTAAATTCAACTGTGTGCAAACGTGCTTACTGTTAAAAAAGGTTTTAAGTAGTCCTAGTCCTATTGAACTCTGTTCATTGTATCTCATTCCAGACTAAGCAATAAGCCAAATACTTTAAGTTAGTATGTACTTACATCTGTTACAACAAACCATGTATATAATCCAACTCTGTTTTAAAATATATATGTAATCCAATTCTGTTTTCCCCTATTGTAAGTTTCTATTGCAAATAGTTTTTTCTTCTTTGTGTTTCACAAGTAAAAATCTCACCTGTTAAGTTAAAAACCAGTACTATCAAGCTTGGGCTGAACTCTCCAGACAGATTCTCTACTGTAGTTATTACTTATCTATACCTAGTAAATAGCCTTCAAGTGCTCAGAGATCTGGGGAATATGGATTTAAATGTTTAATTATTAAAAGACTTTTCATAAAGAAGAAACTGATTCGCTCCTAGCAGCAGCAACCCATCTCTTCCAAAGAAGACAGAAGACAAACGGGCACAGAACAACATCCATCCACAATTTGCCTCAAGTGAAAGTGCTAACCACTGGGTTAAACTGCCTTTCATCTAAACTCCCGAAGATCTCCAGACAGTGGATAAAGAACTGGAATCAACTGCCTAGCTGCTCAGGCCAAGGTAGGCTTGTCTTCCTACAGACTTCCTAACTCACAGGATCTTCTAAAACCTGATAGGCCCTGTGCTAAACAGCAAAAGAAAAATACAGACCTGATGGCCCTGCCCTCAACGACCATGAAGGACCCTGAGGAGTGGCTTTAGGTAGCCAATCAAGTAAGTTCTCTGTCATTTTTTAAATCAATAACTCAAGTAAAATTTTATCCTTCTCAAAGATCTCTGATGCAGTTTGACAGCTAAGAGGTTTTGTCAGTTTTAAAGGACAACCTCACCAAACAAATTTCAGTACAACTTCTTAATATGTCCTAAGTAAGAGGTGTTTTAAAATATACTCATTTAAATTATTAAGGTGTGTACCTGAAAATAATGAAGGTCTGAGGACAAATGCAGGTTATCATATTTCTCTCTCATGCTGCCATTCATCACTTCTGCAAGATCAGTATTTCAAATTCCATTTGGTTATTTTCTAAAAATATTTTTCATTGTGCAAAAACATCTTTCACAGTCATTCTGGCATAAATATGCTGCTATTTATACAATGTATGTGTCTAAAACTTATGTTTTCACAAACACAAAGAATTCTTGTGAGTTCCAGGGAGCTGAATCGAAGGATCCACCTTAAACAGGTCAGATACACACCTCTCAATTCCCTGGTCCTGAAAAAAAAATTTCCTTCCTAAACTTAACCTTGCCCTCCACTCTGCCGACACCTTGCCAGGTCCAAGAAACACTGGACAGTTCCACACCTAAATCCTGGACAGGAGTAAAGTAATCAACTAACCCAGGATGTGACTCACCCAGCTTCCTCAGGTTCCCCAAGACTCTGACATCCACAAATAAACAGGAAGCAGTCTTGAGAATCTGAAGTCCAAATCCCCTCAACTTGTCATGCCTAACTCCCCCCCCCTTTTTTTTTTAATAAGAGAAAGGTGGGAATGTTGTAAAAGTAAATCTGCTGGCCTGGCCTGTCACCTGGGTACCCTATCCCTTTAAGAGACAAGCCCCACCCACTCCCATTCTCCCCCTTCCTGCTGAGAGGAGGGTATCTCTGGCCCCTCATCCTGACCCCCCTTCTGGAGAGGCATCTTCTGCCTCTCTCCCTTCCCCCCTTCTCTGCTTCTTTCTTCTCTTTATCTCTCTCTTCTCCCCCCCCCAGTAAATAAACTCTATATCCAAGCTCTCTCAGCATGTATCTGTCTCACACCCAACACAGTCTCCCATCCACTATGGACCTGTCGGGGTGGTGCCTACATGAATGATAACAGTTGGTGGTCAAAAGAAAAAGCCTGTGCAAACTTTTAGAGGAGCTAAGTGCTAGCATGGAACCCTGGCCATTCAGTTCGAGACCACAGCTATGAAAACTGACTATGGTTCATACCCACTACTTTCAGGCACACGTCTGGGACACAGTCCTTAAAAACCAAGGCAGAGCTCACCAAATTCCATGACAGAAGCAAAGTTCACTGAAGTCCTGGAGCCCTGGGTCTAATTTACCAGATTTCCTTCTTAAATTATAGCATTGAGTTGAGAGTTATTTTCTCAGCGTATCCAATCAGCTATTTTTGGTGGGAAAAAGGATAATATTCAGATGTCCTTCTTCTGCCATACTTGCAGGTTGGTAAGAAAGCACAGAAAGAGTGGCCAGGAGAGGAAGGACCTGCTTTCTGTGGAACAGAAGCAAACACCACAAGCCTAGACCATGCTTTCTCTTTCGCTTCTGGGTTGGCACTGTGCATTTCCCTTCGAAAAGCAAAGTTCACATCTTCTAAATTGCAAATTCCATAGGGGCTGATTTCTTTCTGGCTCTAGAGTGCAGCTCCTCCCCTCTGGGAGCTATGTTTTCTTATGAAGCACAGTCAGGTCTCTAAGAGGATAGGGAACCCTCGAGAGACTCTGGAGAGTCACACAAGTCCGCCATACACAGCACTCGTGACCTCTGTCTTCCTGCCTCACTAGCCAGCCTCAGAACAAGCATAATGGGTTCTCTCCCAGCAACTTAAAGCTTTTCCTCCATCTCAAAGAGAGGAAAACATTTGTTCTCACTCTGAAGATGGGCGCTATAAAATAATGCTACACTAGCTCAGAATTGAGTATAATAAAGGGTTATTTATTTAGGGGTAGACTCACAGATCACAGTCCTCTGCACAAACGAGAACAGGAACCGAATCCAGGCTGGGAAAGAGCAAGCAAGTGAGCTCTTTACATGGGTATTTATAGTATAAGAGGCCACGCCCAAGTGGGTTGGTATCTTAAAGGCTACAGACTGAAAGAGTTCCTACAGTACTTTCCCCTTTTGTTTAAATAAAAACAGTTTTAAGCCTAATACAAAAACTATATACAATAAGAGCAAACATCAGGTATGAAAATTAGAATTATAGCCAGCATAAACAATATCAAGCAAGAAACATACTCTAAATGTTTCAATAATTATTCTATCCTAAGGAGTCTAAGTCTTGTATTAGAAATGGCTTGGCTAAGTCATAAGAAAAAAGTAACTACGACTATCTAGTCTTCAACCCCATCGAAGACCTGAGAAGGGAGATACTATTACTTGAGTAGGCAGGAAGTGCAATCAAGCAGCTTCCAAAATGTGCAATAAATGACAGAGACAACTGGCTACCTGGGCAATCACCCAAAATATCATTTGCAATGGTGGAGCAACCAACTTTGGCTAAGGCCTAGAGTAATTGACAGACCATTTTCAGAGGCAAGAAAATTTTCAAGACTGTCTTACCATGTCTTGGCACAATACTTGATATGTCTTACCATGTTTGACAGTCTTTGTTCTTGTAGCCTGCTTGTCCTGTCCGGATACCATGCATTTTGTCAGTGGTAGAGGCATGGACAGTTCCTTGCCCAAAGGCCAGTTTTGCCAAGAAAAAAACAAGCTCCAAGTGGAGTGAGTGTCTTTGGTGCTCAACACTCTCTTGGGATAGATTGGTGCTACCAGGAGCAATTGCGCCTCACGTCAAGAGAACCCTAAGTTATTTAAATACTATATCCTACAGTTCTTTAAAGTGGTTGAAGATTACCTATCTATGTGGAATAAAATCTCTATGTATTTAAAGAACCTGATTAGTCTAATTATAAGTATGACAAACACAAATGACTATTGACCTATAATTCTTAATACCTATATAACTTAAAGACTAAGACTTCATATTAGATTATAATACAATCTTTAAACAACTGGGCAGAAAATGAGGACAATGACCTCAAAATTTAAACAATGTATAAGTATCTTGATCAGAGGTAGAAATGTATAGTGCAATATGATAAATATATCCTAAAATTGTATTAGTATATGAAATGTCTTAAACAGAGGTAGAAACATGCATGCATACAATATGACAAAAATAACTTTGCATAGGTATACAAATATTGCAAACAGAAATAGGAGCATATTCAATATAATTGGAATTTGTATCAATATACAAGAATCCATACCAGGACTCGCCGATCGCAGGCTTGGTGGCAACATGTCTGTGGCATTTGTAGCCCCGAAGCAACAGGGCAAGGGGGATATCATGCCCGCCACCATCCAGAAGATGCTGGATGAAAATAACCATCTTATTCAGTGTATAATGGACTATCAGATTAAAGGGAAGGCGTCAGAGTGCTCTCAGTATCAGCAGATATTACATATGACCTGGTATACCTTGCTACAATAGCAGACTCTAATCAAAATATGCAGTCTCTCCTGCCAGCACTGCCCACACAGAATATGCCTATGGGTCCTGCAGAGATTATTTGTTTATTGGTTCTTTTGATGACCAATTTCTTGAGTTCTTTGTATATTTTGGAGATCGGATCTCTGTGTTGTGGGGTTAGTGAAGATCTTTTCCCATTCTGTAGGCTGTCATTTGTCTTGTTGATTGTGTCCTTTGCTTTACAGAAGCTTTTCAGTTTCAGGAGGTCCCATTTATTGTTTCTCTCAGTGTCTGTGCTGCTGGGATTATATTTGGGAAGGGGTCTCCTGTGCCAATGTGTTCAAGTGTACTTCTCAATTTCTCTTCTATGAGGTTCAGTGTGACTGGATTGATGTTGAGGTCTTTGATCCATTTAGACTTGAGTTTTGTGCATGGTGATAGATATGAGTCTATTTTCAGTCTTCTACATGTTGATCCAGCTATGCCAGCCCCATTTGTTAAATATGCTTTCTTATTTCCATTTGATATTTTTTGCTTCTTTGTCAAAAATCAAGTGTTCGAAGGTGTGTGGACTAATATCTGGGTCTTCGATTCTGTTCCATTCATTCTCCTATTTTTTATGCCAAATACCAGGCTGTTTTACATATTGTAGCTCTGTAGTAGTGCCTCTAAAATTTTAAACACATAGAATTAGATACTTTACTTTTGTGGAATGTCTTAAATGATGTTTGAGACTGGCTTGACATGGAAAATGAACTATAGTGCAAAGATATTTCACGGGGGCAGGGAGCTGGAGAGTTGCCTCAGAGGCTAGGGGCAGTGACGCCTCTTCCAGAGGTCCTGAGTTCAATTTCCAGCAACCACATGGTGGCTTACAGCCATCTGTAATGAGATCTGGTGCTCTCTTCTGGCCAGCAAGCATACAGAAAGACAGAATACTGTATACATAATAAATAAATAAATATTTTTTTAAAAAGATATTTCATGGTATATAGGTGATAATGCTCTCTGATTCTATAAAAATATGGAAAATGTGTCTTTGAATAACCTCACAGAGTAGTAACCAAATTCTGGAAAAGAGATTGGCTGATAAAGAATGCAACAATAAACCAGTGCTTTAAAAATGGGTCCCTGAGTCAGGGATGAGGCCCATGCCTTTAATTTCAGAGTTTGAGGATGGCACATCATCTTAATATACATAGAGAATTTCAGGACAGCCAGGGCTTTGAAGAGAGATCATGCATCAACATAAATAGGTAAATAATAAAAAACCAAAAGCCCATCCCAATCTGCATAGCCATCCTTCTTGCTGAGGAAATGCAAGGGGTCTCTAATCATGGAAGACACTCTTCCTAGAGAAGTTAGCGAAGAAAATAATGATGGATGCACTAGAAAGCAACATTTGGCTACAATGTTGCTGCTCAGCTGTGTGTGCTATAGCTGTTAAATCTGTGATGGTATGTAACAACCCAGGAAGGACTTTCCACATGTCCTCAATCACAGAGGCAAGGCATGGGATATACATAAAATAAATGGAGACAGCTCATAGTAGCATATAGTAAATACGGCAGGTTTCCAAAACCCATAAGACCTATAGGAAAGGAATACAATTGTTCATTGTATCTTAAAGAAAAACAATGTAGCCGGGCAGTGGTGGCGCAAGCCTTTAATCCCAGCACTCGGGAGGCAGAGGCAGGCGGATCTCTGTGAGTTCGAGACCAGCCTGGTCTACAAGAGCTAGTTCCAGGACAGGCTCCAAAGCCACAGAGAAACCCTGCCTCGAAAAAACAAAAAAAAACAAAAAACAAAAAAAAAGAAAGAAAGAAAAACAATGTATCTTTTGATGTAAGACTTCAAAAGGTCAACAGGTGTCAGGAATTAGGACATGCAAGTGCTCTCTATGGAACTATAGCACGTGTCTCAGTTTCTCTTTGTATCATTGTTCTCTTTTGAAGTCTTCACAGTATGGTTTTATAAGTCAATATTGTTCTTTACTGGTTGATGTGTTGTATGTTGTACACTCCTGTTGCATACTGTTTGTGCTATAAATTAACACCTGTAAAATTGTTACAGCATCGAGATTACATGGGAGTATTACGCATTAATTTGGAAGGTTGGTGTTTCCTTCATAAAGGAAGTGATGTTCTCATTGTACATTGTCATTTGTGAAGGATAAACTTTCTCAACATTTGGACTCTAGGGTGATTATATATGCAGTGGTAACCTGTTATGACTTTTGATGGAGAGGGAACTCACCAAAAGATAGGTTGACCACCTCGAGATTTTCTATGACAAGGCTATGGGTTGGGTGCTCACATATACAGTCATGTTTGTTTCTTTGTTTTTTACTCTTTGATTCTTCAGACTCCATAGGGCTCTTTAGGGGTCCCTCCACCCAGCTGCCAAATAAATAACACAGAGTTTTATTCTTTCTTACAAATACCCTGACTTAACTTGGCTTATTTCTAGTCAATTTTTAGCTTATTCCATCTATCTTTTGCCTTTGGGCTTTTTTCTTTTTCTATTTTTGTATTATATTTCTCTGCCTCTTACTCTGTGGTGTTGGTATACCTGGGTGACTGGCACCCGGAGTCTCCCCCTTCTTCTCTCATAGATTTCCCCTCCTAGTTATTCTCTCTGCCTGCCAGCCTCCCTCTCATCCTTTCTCCTGCCTTGCTATTGGCCTTTCAGCTCATTGCTTTACAATTAGGTGTTTTACATAGGCAAAGCAACATATTTTCACAGAGTTAAACAAATACAACATAAAAGAAGGCAACATCTTTGCATCATTAAAAAAATTTTCCACAGCATAAACAAATGTAACACATCTTTAGCTAATATTCCACAATAAACAAATGCTAGTCATCCTAAGCCATGTTTTCTGTTTTCATCTATTTCTTAATCAATTCAATGTAGTTTTAAAATCTACTTCATTTTTCATCTAATTTTTTTTTTAGATCTGGGTCTTTCTGAATACAATTCTTCTGTGTGCATCTTTCTTTGAGGGCACTCCATTGGTATATCTAGGAATCTATATTTACCAAAATCTGGATGCCAGGAAAATGTTCTGCCATTTTATGTTTCTAAAATAAGTGATCATTTCAAAACATCAAAAATGTCTTTTTAATAATTTATATGTTTTTTCCAGAATAATATTTCCAGGCCTTATATTTTAGATGTTTTGATTACTTAGGGTTGCCGCTCTCAGAATTGTGGCTCAGATATTGAAGATCAAAGACGTAAGAGGACATGCTAGCATGGCAGCATGAGCACTGCCCTTGAGACAGCCTGTTCAAGGAACTGGTCTAGAGGGCACCCTTCCACTAGGCCACCACCCACAAACTGCCATGGGTCAAGAGTACATTAAAGCCAGTTGGAGATGGAGGCAAAACCAAGGGTCAGTTCATGAGAGTAGATCACAAGACAACACGGTTGAACCTGGAAACTGATGTACTGTCCAGTTTGTGGGAACATATGGGAAGTTCATTATCAGGGAATTAGCTATCTATTTAATGACAACCTCTTTGAGCAACAGGATTGGAGCTGGCTAATCTATGAAACTAGGAAGCAGAAAAACACATAGAGGAGGCTGTAATGGTGTGGGGAGGAGAGGTGGACTGGGAACGGACCCTGGAGTAGTAGTGCTGACATGCAGTTAAAAGCACTGGCTTCTCTTTCAGAGAAACTGAGTTCTAGTCCCACAACCATCTGTAACTCCAGTTCCAGGGGATCCATTGCACTCTCTGTCCTGAGAGAACCTGAGGCATGGGTGTGGTCATATGCATACACGCAGCAAACACTCATACACATAGTATCAAAATAAGTAAACAAATTATTAAGGATTTTTTATTAAAAAGAAATCTTTTTTATTTTTATTCTTAAATACAATTAGTTTCCCTGATTATAACCCATAAACAGTGTCACCTAAAATATAGGAAGGTCTCTACAGAACAACCACCCCAGGTCTCTCTCTCTCTCTCTCTCTCTCTCTCTCTCTCTCTCTCTCTCTCTCTCTCTCTCTCTCTCTCCATATCTAAGGCAATTGTACTAAGAAAAAGCAGAGCTGAATTTGTCAAATTACTGTTTGCATTTAGAGACTCTGATGGAAATAAGGGAGAGTCAGAAACCAGGGTAATAACTTAAATGAAACCATCTTGTGCACTATTCTGAGCAGTCTTAGGTGTTGGTCTTTCTGCAGATCCCAGCTTTGAACAATGGCAGGCACACCTGGGAACCAATGGCTCAGTTCACTTGCCATACGGTTGGTCGTGGTGCATTTCTGGTGAGTAAGTCAGCAGGACAATCATGACCCAGAGGTGAAGCAAAGCCATATAGGTAATTACAAACACTCGAGCAATAGGGTATCTTCGGAGAAAAATTCCCAGGCGGATACTAAACTGGTCAATGGAGCTAGCAGCTTTGTGCACCTTTCCATACATTCCTGCCAGATTAGTTTCTGTGTCATTAAAAAGAACAGGATCATTTCGCAGGCGTGTCCCTTCACCACTGTCAATTCCAGACAGGTTAATGGAGGATCTGCTGCTGGGCCCGGGGGAGGCAGAGTGCACCTGCGGCTCCAGGCGCTCTAGTTGAAAGACTAAGGAGCTCTCTTCCATGCTGAGGCTCTCTAGCATGGTCGGCTTCTGGATAAGTATCTCTGTCAGCTGATGGAGTCATCTTTCTAGCTCTGACTGGCTGCTGTTGCTTAAAGTTTTGTTGGTAAGGTTCTTGCTCTGTGCTTGTGTGCATGCGTGCGCGCACAGGCTGCTGGGAGGCCACCTCTTCCCTCTTCCCTCTTCCCTCTTGGCCGCCCAATGGGAGATGCAAGATGGCCGCAGCGGCAAACTCCTCCAGCTGTTCGAAGGCCCAACCTGACAGAAACCTGGCTTGCATCTGGATGTAGTGAAAGGAGACAAGCTAATCGAGAAACTGATTATTGATGAGAAGAAGTATTACTTATTTGGGAGAAACCCTGATTTGTGTGACTTCACCATTGATCACCAGTCTCGCTCTCGAGTCCACGCGGCACATGAAGAGAGTTTTCTTGGTAGATCTCAAGAGCACTCGTGTCACTTTCTTGGGTCACATTCGGGTGGAACCTCACAAGCCTCAAGAGATTCCCAGTGATTCCGCGGTCTCATTTGGTGCATCCACAAGGCATACACTCTGCGAGAGAAGCAATAGACATTGTCATCAGCTGTTAAGGGAGATGAGAAGATGGGTGGAGAGGATGATGAACTCAAGGGCTTGCTGGGATTTCCAGAAGAGGAGACCGAGCTTGATAACCTGACAGAGTTCAACACTGCCCACAGCAAAGAGATTTCCACTCTCACTATTGAGGGGGGAAATCTGGACATTCAGAGACTAAAGAGGAAGAACTCACGGGTGACTTTCAGTGAGGACGATGGAATTGTCAACTCAGAGGATGTGGATCCCTCTGTCGGGGGCTTCCAGAACATGGTGAAGACTGCAGTGATTCCAGTCAAGAAGAAACGGATCGAGGGCTCTGGCTCTCTGGGCCTGGGGGAGACAGGAAGCAGGCGCATACAGAACTTTGCCTTCAGCGGAGGACTGACTATACAGGGACCTGCCCCCCCCCACACACACACAGTGAAACAGGCTCCCAACCGCATGGTATCCATGGGACAGCACTCAGCGGTGGCTTGCCCATGCCATACTCGAACCTCGCCCCTGATGTGGACTTGACTCCTGTTGTGCCGTCAGCAGTGACCATAAACCCCACACCAAACCCTGCAGTCTATAACCTGAAGCTGTCAGTGAAAGCAAGATGAAGAAATACGCAATGGAGGCTTGGCCAGGCAAGAAGCCCACACCTTCCTTATTGATTCGATATTTTTGGCTATAAAGCGGGTGGGATGGGTGGAATGGGTGGGGGCTGGCAAAGGGAGCTAACGAACTAGGGAGAGAACTTTCTGTGTGTGCGGTATAGTCTTTCAGAAAGTCTCCTGGGCCCCTAATATGTAATATTGAGACTAGGGGTGGGGCTAAAGTACCAGTTAGAGACCTGAGTCAGAACCCCTAAGTGTGGAGAAAGGCTCCCCAGGCCCTAAGCAGACTGCCCTGGTGCTCTCCCTCTGCCTCCTTCTCCTAGGACCATTTGAGGAATCCAGAGCTATAGAGTCCTGTGCTGCCCTCTTGTGGCATCAACTTTTGTGTGTGCCATGAGGCAGTTTCTTAAGACTATGACCTGTTAGGGTGGCTCACGTTGAAGAGGAAAAGACTCTACTTTGCAAGGACCAGGTTCCTATCAGGAGGACATTGCCCAGCTGTTGGTTCGGAGGCCCCCTCCCCCACCCCCACATGCTCCCTCCTCCACCCAGTAGCGCGTTCTGGTTATTCAGAGCTCCAGGCTAGACCTGGCTAACAGGAGACAAGGTAGGAATCATAGTATGACCTTTGTATAGATTTGTACATTTGTGTAATAGGGCCTTTTCTGCTCTAAGTGTAGCTTTTTACCTGTAACCTTTATTACATTGTAAATTAATGGTAAGCTGGTTCCTTAGTTTTTGAATTTCTTCCTCTCGATCTTTAATTCTGCTTTGCAGGGGGTTCTTTGTTCTATGCAGATCTTCTTCCACGTAATGGAATTCCTGTTTCATCCGGTCCAGCTCCGTCTCCAGCTCTTGTTTAGAGGCTTTCTGCCTAGCTATCTGGTCTTGCAGACCTTGTAACTGTTCTCTTGCTGACTGCACTTCACTAACCTGCTGAGCCTCCATATCCTGCAACTCAGATCTCAGCTGATGTATCTGGCCCATCAGCTTCTGAGTCTCCTCCTTTTGCACCTCCTTCTCATGTTGAAATTCTTCTAGCTCCATGCTCTCAGCAGTACACCTATCCAGGCCTTCAAAACTGGAACCTTCCTTTAAACTGTTTATCAATTTTTCTTTAGACTGGAGTGTTCACATAGCTTTCTGCTTGTAGTCAATTAATTAATTCCTGCATAGAAGACTCCAAGCTCAACCTGTGTAGCTTGACTTGCTACTGGAGCTCATCAACCTTCTTCTCCTCAGAGTAACTGCTTCTGCCAAATTCTGACGTTCCACTTCCATTTTATTTAGGCACGCGGTGAATTCACTCTGCATCTGTTTGTGGCTCTCCTGCTCTCTCTTTAGAGTGGCATGGGCTTCATGCAGCCTCTCCTGAAGACATTGCAGAGCTTGATTCTGTAGGTTACTGCCTTCATTGTGATCCTGCATTATTCGTGACTTTTTCACTCTGCAAGGCTTCCAGGGCTACCCTGCAGAAACTCAGCACCTGCAGTTGCACTTTGAGCATAGCCAGCTGGGAATCCTTTGCAGCCACTGCTTCAGTAAGGTCATAGACTTGGGCTCATAGTTCCCGAGATATTCTATCACTTTTTGAATGGTCAACATTCCATTTTTCAACTCTTACCCTTGCCTTATTTAATTCTTCTTGAGTTTCTTTGGATCTCTGAAGTAGTGAGGCCATTTCCTGGTTTAAAGACAGGACTTCATTCCTGAGCAACTGATTCTCCAGGCAGAGATTAGACAATTCATGTGATCTGTTCCCGTCAGTAAGTGCTGGGCTGTGCTCCGTGCTGGGGACATCAGATGCCATGCTTTCCTTTGAGGATCCCTGGTGGCCTTCAGGCACAGAATCAAAACTATTCCCTTCAGGACTTTGGCTCCCAGGATTCTCTTCAGTGGCCTTGGTGGTGGTTACACTTGTGTCTACAGAACTGGCGCTTGAGGACTGAGAGCTTGGAAAGATGGCACTTTGCCCTTCTCTTTTTTGATCTCCACTCTTCCCGTCGGCTCCTTCTGGGAACTGTTAAGAAAATCAAACAGCAGCTCATAATCAGGCTCTGACTTTTTCCTTCGAACAAAGGCCTAGGGACAGATGCATGTTCAGTGACATGGGATGCCGGTTTTCTACAATATGGCTTTCCTTTAAGCAAATAAATTTTAACTTCTGTTCCTAGTTTAAACTTATCTCAATAGGCTTCCACTTGACTGGCAGACACATCTAAACACCAGTTTCTGACTACAAACTGCTCTAAAAGGTGGTGAGCCCTGGACTTCATGAAACCTGATGTCTACCAGTTCAGCTGATAGGAACACTCCCTGTTCCTTCAACGAAGTCTAATGAGTGCCCCATTGCCTAAATGTACCCCCCCCCCCAAGCTTTAGCTAGCCTTTCAACCTACTTGAGTCTGGATAACAATACCCCATGTCAGCTTGAAGTAGCTGTGGAAAAGAACACATCATCCCATGCCCTCTGCCCAAAATAGGTTAAAAGGCTGAGACAAGGGGGAACTCCCTGGCATGGGGGACAAGATAACTACCTATCATGTCTGTTAATATACTAGGTCCAGAGTTGCTAATTAATAGATTTATTAATCTAAGTAGTTCCATGCCTCTTTAAAACCAGGAGAAAGCAGGACCCAAGGTTGGGTCCTGTCACTGGTGCTTATGAAGGGGGAAATGTGGGGGCCAGCCATGATATGCTAAGTATGGACACGTCACCCAAAGAAAGTTATGTGGTTTTGTTTTGGTGTTTTGTTTTGTTTTGTTTTTTGGGTTTTCGAGACAGGGTTTCTCTGTAGCTTTGGAGCCTGTCCTAGAACTAGGTCTTATAAACCAGGCTGATCTCAAACTCACAGAGATCTGCCTGCCTCTGCTTCCCAAGTGCTGGGATTAAAGCGTGTGCGACTACCACCCAGCTTAAAGGAAATTCTTTATTTCCAACCATTACTACCTGCCAGAGTAGAACTCGGCCCTCGATAAATTTAGTAAGAAGCCCGAGTCTCAGTAGTTTACCCTGAGGCAATGCCTGGCTCCAAGAGGAACCACAAGCTACCCGATCCCTACCCAAGAACAGACCATTCAAAGGAAATGTTTGGCATTCCAAGTGCTCTAGATAGGAATACCTGCAGCACACTTTCACCAGGACGCCGTAGACAAATGTCAGCCAACCAGGGGTCTTAAAACCTCAGAAACCCCTCACCCCCATCTTTACTACTATAAAACCCTATTCTAATTGAGCTTGGGGCTCTCTGTTTATTCCAGTACGTTGGACATGCAGAAAGACTGAGTTTGCAAACTTGATTAAAAATAAAAGCAAAGAGCTTTTACATATGGAACTCGGTTTCCTTGTTGGCTTTTGCTGGGACTTTGCGAATTTGGGCATAACAGCTCCTTTCTGAGAGCTGCAGCCCCTTGATCAACTCAGTTTAAAAGATCTTCTGCCCTTCCAGCGAGATCAACAAACCAAGACATAATAGCAAGATAATCCTACTGAGGACACCGAGCAAAAACGCCACGGCCTCATCACCCACCCAGGCCGGCAGAGGAGCGGGCTGCTCCTGGACCTGCCAGCTACCTCTTCCTGGACATATTGAAGAGGATTTAATCTAAATTTGATTTGATTTAGAACTTATGTGTCCAGTCCTGCAATATTGTTTCTTTAAAATAAAAAATCTATCAAACGAACAAACAAAAAAACATCCATGTTAAGTTGATTAACTACCTCTAACTAACTGGTACATAATGTATAAAATCTTCTTAAATCTGACTGTTTTCCTAAAAGAAATCAGGGGTTAATTATTGTTGTTAGATGCCTAAGTCTAACACAAATAATAAAATTAACTTTTGAGTTGCCTGCAATGCTCTATATTTACAATGAAAACAAAGAAACAGAAGTGAGCACACGGGTAGAATATTTATGTATTGATCGTGTGTTTGTTGGAAGAGCACTTACAATCAGGAGATAGGAGGCTGGTGAAGGAAGCTGAGCTGGGGAGACAATGAAAGCAGACCCCGGTGTCTTCAGTCTCTGGTTGGCTGGTGCTGCCCTGGCCTCGCCTGAGGCTTTCCTATTGCAAAACCTGACACACCAGCACCCACCTCTTCTTCCCCCTCTGACTACAGGGCTGTGTGCTGTCTAATCAGTGTGGCTAAAGGGAAGGCAGCTTCAGGGAAAGAGGTCAATGGGAGAAGGGGAGAAAAAAATGAAAGAGCCAACAGCACAGGCAAGGATTCCTGGAAGAAATGGTCAGAAACTGAAAAGGAACTCAAGAGGGAAGAGAGGATGCAAGGGCTTTTCTTGCACATGGAGTGAAAGACCCCCGAGGAGTACCTTCCTTCGGGAGAGACCCCGTGCCCAAGGATCAGTCGAGACCACTCATACGGATGCAAATTGCAAGAGGTTTTATTCGGATACACAGGTATACCTGGGCGACAAAGTCTCTCGGAGGACTTGCG
>JAQHUG010000114.1:599130-616817 GCA_028555095.1 Dicrostonyx torquatus
CATCACGGTATCAGGACAGCCCATCTCCTTTCTCTTGGACACCAGAGCCACATATTCAGTACTAAGGGAATTCTGGGGGCCTACCTCTCCTTCTAGTATCCCTGTTGTCGGGGTAGGGGGACAGCCTTATCTACCTCAGCAGACCCCCACCACTTAACTGTGTTTTAGGGGTATTTATCTCACTAATTCAGTTTAGTCATGCCAACTTGTCCGGTACCTCTTATGGGAAGAGAACTTTTAGTAAAAGTAGACACTTCCATTTTGTTGGCTCCTTCCATTCACCTTACCCAAGACTTGCCAACAACTCCCCTCCTCCTCCTTCAAGTCTCCCAATCTCCCAGCTCCAATGTGTCTTTTCCTCTATCAGCCTCTCAGGT
Source organism: Dicrostonyx torquatus (assembly GCA_028555095.1). Classification (NCBI taxonomy): domain Eukaryota; kingdom Metazoa; phylum Chordata; class Mammalia; order Rodentia; family Cricetidae; genus Dicrostonyx; species Dicrostonyx torquatus. Next base: position 599,508 of record JAQHUG010000114.1, read on the forward strand.
GGACCCCCAAGTCTGGGACACCCAAAACTCCTCTGTTGCTAAACACCATTCCCCCATTGTTATCCAATTACAAGATCCTCCTCAGTACATTACCTAAGCCCAGTACCCCCTCACTCTTCAGAGCCTTAGGGGACTTAAGCCTATCATCTCTGACCTTCTAAGAAAAAAGTTTCTTCGCCCCACCTCTTCTCCCTGTAACACCCCTCTATTTGCTGTTACAAAACCTAACGGAACCTATCGCCTGATTAAAGACCTCTGGCTCATTAACTCAGCAGTGGTCCCTCTTTATCCTGTAGTGACTAATCCTTACACACTTCATTCCATTATTCCCCCAGGAACCTCCCACTTCTCAGTTCTAGATCTTAAGGATGCTTTTTTCTCTATTCTTCTCAGCTATCAATCTCAAAACATCTTTGCCTTCACCTGAACTGACCCTGACACTCACCTCTCCACACAGCTCACCTGGACCGTCCTTCTCAAGAGATTTCGGGACAGCCCATACCTCTTTGGTCAGGCTTTAGTTTCTGATCTACTCTCACTGTCTCTCCCTAAGTCTAAACTCATACAGCATGTAGATGTTATTTTACTTTGCAGTCCATCCTTGGAGATCAACAAAACTGATACCTCTGCTCTTTTAAATTTTCTGTCCAAAAAGGGCTATAGAGTCTCACCTTCTAAGGTTCAACTGTCTACTTCACAGGTCATTTACTTGGGATTAACTATTACCCTAACCCAAAAAGCTATTACTCTAGACAGAAAAAAGCTAANTTAGTGGCCACTGAGCTTCTTAATCGTGAGTCAAAGAAACTCTAACCTTTGGATCACCCACCACTGTCTTCTGCCACCATAATGTGTCCCATCTCTTAACTTACAAAGGCTTATAAACCTTACCCCCTTCCCAAGTTCTTTCCCTCCAGGTGGCACTAGTGGAAGATGCCACACTCACTTTCCAATCCTGCCCACCCCTTAATATCTCAAATCTCCTACCTGAACCTAACATTAATTATTCCCCATCTCATTCCTGCATAGAAACCTTAGAAAATCTACTGCCCCACCCCTCACATATATAGGAGGGAATGTTATCCCAGGCCACTTATACCTGGTACACAGATGGCAGCTCCTTTTTATGTGAAGGGACCCGTAGAGCAGGCTATGCCATAGTGTCAGGTACTGGGGTGGTGGAGGCATAGGCACTCCCTGCCCATACCACTAATCAGCAGGCTGAGTTAATAGCCCTTACCCGTGCCTTCCAGTTAGCAAAATGACACTCTTTAAATGTTTACACAGACTCCAAATATGCCTTTCATATCCTCCTGTCCCACGCAGCTATCTGGAAGGAACGTGGACTTCTTATGATGAAAGGAGGATCCATAACTAACTCAGGTTACATTACTGACCTGTTAAAAGCCTTCCATCCCCCCAAAGCTATAGGAATTATTCATTGTCAGTCTCATCAGACCAACAATTCCATTATTTCCCAGGGGAATTACCGGGCTGACCAAGCAGTGAAAACAGCAGAATTCCAGAGTCCAAACCTAACTCAGTCACCTCAGGGGTTCATACAGTACAGCCCGCATTCTCACAGACACCCCCTGACACCCAGCAAATTCTGTCCTACCTACACCAGCTCTTTCATCCTAATAGCAAAGCTCTGTTTCATTTTGTCAAGGCTCACCTCCAACCCACCGCTGAGGACTAGAGTTCTTCAAAGCTATCACTGCCTCTTGTAAAATCTGTCAAAAGTCAGATCCCAAGACCAAATATCATAGTTTCCCTTTTCCCACCCACCAGGCCAGAGGCTCCCTTCCAGGAAGTGACTAGCAGCTTGATTTTACTCATAGCCCACAGTCAGAGAGTTAAATATCTCCTAGTTTTGGTGGACACCATGTCTGGGTGGATTGAAGCGTTTCCCACACTAACAAGAGGGCCCAGACAGTTTCTGATGTTCTTCTCCAAGAAATTATCCCCAAGTTTGGAATCCTAACCTCTTTTCAGTCGGATAATGGCCCAGAGTTCACCTCCCAGATCTCCCAAACTTTGTCTTAGGCTCTTAACATCCCCTGGCATTTTCATATCCCATACACCCTCAGTCTTCAGGGAAGGTAGAACGAGCTAACTGTTCCTTAAAAGATGCTCTTGTTAAGATGTCACAGGAACTTCACCTTGACCGGGTAAAACTTTTGCCTCTGGCCCTTTTAGACTTAGGGCTCTCCCTAAAAGCCCCCTTTCCATCTCGCTTTTTGAACTCATGCATGGGCGGCCGGTTTTAACCCCCGGCCTCTCACCTAAAACCTCTCCCCTTCTTGATCACCTGCTTACTCCACTGTTATCCCATCTATGCTCCCTATTATGGGATTTTACCGACAACTCATTACCTCAACCATGTGCCATTGGATCCACCTGTCTCACCTTAAACCTTTTACTCTCACCTTAAACTCTTTTACTCTTCCAGCTCAAGATTCCCCCTCATATATGGTAACTCAGAGCCCTGCTCCCTTAAATTCCAGAGGACATGAAGATTAGCCACTTTTTCTCCAGTTCCAGAAAAATAAAAGTCTCATCACCACACTCAACTCTCCTGTGCCAAAAACTCCATATACTCTCCCTCTTCCTCTTTCTCCTATCTGCATTATGAACTTCTCTATATCTTCACTGTGTACTTAAATTTCCAGTTAACCACTCAGCTGTTATTACAGGGGCCATCATTAAACATAGAGCCGAAGGCACAAGGATTGCCAAAAGCCCAGGTGGAAAGGAACAATAACAAGTTTGGGGACATTCACAGCCTCAGACTCCCAAAACTCACAAAACAGACTTTAACATGACAGGTTGATCGCTGACTGCAGCAGTGTCTCCTGGATGCTAAGGTAATACCATGATGCTAAAGAGAACAAGTGCCTAAAGATTTGCTTCAGGTAAAACATTAAGGGGTCTAATAATTCCCCTTTTTAATAATTCCCCCTTCTTTTCCTCCCTCCTCCCCACCGTCTTCTATTCCAACACTATACCATCATAATCATAAGCTTTTTATATGTCTAAAATTTATTTCTTTTCAAACATTTTTTCATAAATTCCGGGAGCCAATTGGACCTATCTAAATGGACCAGACTCGCCCAGAATAAGTATCATTTAATTCTTCGCTTATCATTCCTGGTCTCGGAAACCCCTGGGAATTTCCCTTCTCCAGCCCCCGCAAAAAAAAAAAAAAATAGCCCTCTATCTTCCATCTTGGGACTCTCCTTCCTTAGTCACCAGGATCTTAATTTTTTTTTCAGAAAAAATTTTCTGCCTTTCCAGCATCTTGTGAGAGCCAAGCTGCCAGCCAGTTCCACAGAGCCCAGAAAACAAACAAACAAACAAACACAAAAGTAATCAGTTACCCCAGGATGTGGTCAAACATCTCAACTCTCCAGTGCCCACAAAATCAGAAAAAAGCAGTCTTGAGAGACCTGACAACCCCCACAAAATCAGCAGGAAGCAGTCACAAGAGACCTTACAACGTCCCATTCCCACCCATTAAAGACCCCAAACATGCCAAATTTTTATAATAAACAAAAGGGTGGAATGTTATGATTCAGCCACAATATGGTTGACATTTCCGGGTTCCAGGGCCACACATATGTGGACAAGTCCTCAGGCGTGACCCACGTGTGGCATGGTTGCATCACCTACATATGACACAGCTGTGTGAGCCCTTGTGCTCATGCATGAGCTCCATCATCTGCGTATGACATAACCATGTCATCCCCCTGTGCACATACACTAGGCAGCCCTTAAAAGTTGAATTGCCATCTCCAGTTCTCTCTCTCTGCACACCGATCACCAGGCCTGTACACTGCCACCAGTAAACTCCTAAGCGGGTTTGTTGCGTGTTCCATGTTTTCTTCTCATTCGCGCCGTGTAATTTCAATTATACAAGTCAATTTCCTGACGTTTTTATGATTTCATTTTTTTGTGGCTGAAAAATTTCCATTATGTGTATGGACCAAAGTTTCATTATTCATTTGTCAAAGTTCAGTTTTAAACATTAAACGTGAAGAAATAAATTTTCTGTGTGTTTTGTTTTGAAGAAAGAGAGATTGACAGAGAGAGAGAGAGAGTATATAAAGTTGGGTGGGTAGGTCTAGGGCAGGGAAAACATCCAAATCTATTGTATAAAATTTTTTTCAATAAAATAAGTTTTAAAAAAAAGTTTCTGCGTATGATGTAACCACGTCATCCCCCATGTGGCGCACGCCTTTAATCCCAGCACTCAGGAGGTAGAGGCAGGAAGATCTCTGTGAGTTCGATGCCAGGCTGGTCTACAAGAGCTAGTTCCAGGACAGACTCCAAAGCAACACAGAGAAACCCTGCCTCTAAAAATCAAAAAAAAAAAAAAGATTGAATCCTGTCTTTAAGGCATCAGCACAGAGGAAGTGTAGCAGCTGATTTACTACAAAGGAAAATGTCCCCTTCCTTCCTCTTTTTCCCTACCCCTTTCTTCCTCCTCCTCCCTCCTGCTCCCTGCCTGAACTTGGGGACTTTGACCCAGTGTGTAAGAGGTGAGGGGCGGGGCAGAGGAGAGCAGAGAACAGAGGGGCTACAGCAGAGGTCCAGACTGAAATGAGAAGAGACTGAGAGAGCAGTAGGAGAGCAGAGGCTGGAGAGGGAGAGAGGGGCCCTCAGGACCCGGATGTAGATATCTCTCCACCACCAACTTCAGAGAGACAGTCCTATTATATCACAGAGCTTTGGGTTCTGCCTTATCTGTCACACTCCTGGACTCACTGAAGCGATGCCGCATGCATCCTGCTGTCTTCTAGTGTTTTCCATCACTGCTGTGCTCCTGAGCTGCTCAGTCCTCACTAGGAGATGGTGCCTGAGGCCTTGAACCTTACTTGATCCAGCAAACCCAAACTTGTGTCCGGGTGCACAGGTCCACAGGTGCACCTGCTGGACTCATTTCCCAACACTGCACATTTTCTGCTTTTTAAGATATGAGTTAGCTAGAAATATGCTTAAGCTATTGGCCAAACAGTATTGCAAATGATAAGGCTTCTGTGTGATTATTTCAGGACTGAGCAGCTGGGAACAAACAAGCGACCTCCTACAACATCTGAGAGCTGTCTGTAAGCACCCATGCTTATTTACCGGGACAATGTCACCTGATATGGTGTCAAGGAATTAAGCCAGGGTAGTTGGAAGAGCCACAGCAAGACTGAGGCTGTGACAATTTTATGCCAGGACACATGGTGCTGGCAAACGTTATAGGTAGACAAGATTAATGTCTAAGACCAATTGTCCTGTCGAGCTTCCATGCTTCCTTGACTTCTAAGGGAACATACAGAGAAACAGAAAACAGCATGAATGCTTTATAGTCAGAGGGAGTGCCTTGATCTCTCGGGAACTGGAAGGGACATTGTGCAACCAGGAGCCATGCACTCCAACATGAAAAACCCAAGACGTATGCCTGTCAAAGCAGCTAGGCCAGGCCAACTCCATGGTTCCTTATATTTCCTCCTTTTTATTTTGTAACTTCAGGTTATGCACATCAGTCTTCAAATCAGATGAGGAGTAGCAAATTATTCTTTAGGCTTAATACTTCCCAGTACAACCAACAAAAAAATTCCCAGAGACATTCCTATGAACCATAGTTTAGAAATCCAATTAAAGACAGAAAAATAATGACTAAAAACCTTTGCCAGGTTTTGTGCAGCAATGGAAGAGGGTAATTCATCTAACTTTGAATGGTGAATGGTTAATATTTCATCATGTAAGGCCTGAATATCAACACTCGAATTATCATACACCAACTTTGCTCAGGGAGCAATATAGTTAGCAGTGGGGACATCCGTGATCTAGGAGTCATTTACATAAAGAGGGATGCTATTCTCTTCCCAGTTAACAAGAGAACACACCAGGACTCACTATAGATGGTTGTGAGCTACCATGTTGTTTCTGAGATTTGAACTCAGGACCTCTGGAAGAGCAGCCAGTGCTCTTAACCTCTGAGCCATCTCTCCAGCCAATAGAGTGTCTTAGGAGTCTAAGTTTGTAGGCCCACAAATAAGAAGACCACCTATGCACTGAGGTAAACAGCTGTTCTTTAGAGTCAAGGACTCTCACTATATGTGGACAAGGCTATTGTAGCAGGTAGAGACCCAAAGACCACTCGACGACCCAAGTTCTAACTAAGTGTCTTTATTAAGCCTGAAGAGAAACACTTTTCACAGAACAGCCGCGAATGCATATTACAGGGAGGTTTTTTTTTTTTTTTTTTTGGTTTTTGGTTTGATTTTTTTTCGGGTGGGGGGCATTGAGACAGGCTTTCTCTATGTTGTTTTGGGACCTGTCCTGGAACTTGCTTTGTAGACCAGACTGGTCTTGAACTCACAGACATCTTCTTTGCCTCTTCTCCCAAGTGCTGGGATTAAAGGTATGAGCCACCACCACCCGGCTTACAGGGAGTTTTTGAAGACAGAGAACACAGAAAAACTACATCCTGGTTGGCAGTTGCAGGAGACAGTAAAAGTTAGCAAGCAGTTTAAGAAGAGCCAAGAACGTGCAGTCAGCTGGGGGATTTCCACCCTGAGCTTCTAGAACAGTGTGGAGGGCTTTCAGGGTGGGCAGTAGAAAGGGCGGGGGAGGGGTGTTCAATATTAATTTAAACCAAAATGGCTTCAGCTGAGACAAGATGGGGAAACTTTTCCCCTGTTACACTGTCACAAGGATTCAGAGCCCTGTTTGGGAGGCACTGGCTAAAGATACACTCTCAGGCTAGAGAGATAGTTCAGTAGTTAAGAGCACTGACTGCTCTTCCAGAGGTCCTGAGTTCAATTCCCAGCATTCACATGGTGGCTCACACGGTCACTTCTTTTGGCATACATGTAGACAGAACACTATATATAATAATAATGAATCAATCTTTTAAAAAAAAAGACCTGCTCTCAAAGTGTCAGAAATAGTCCTTTTAAAGGCAGACATGAATTATGACTTGGGGTACGGTGAAATGCAGACGGAAGCATCCACTAAGTCAAGGACAGTACACCACACAGTTTCACTGGGAATAAACTAAAATATCAGAGGTACGTGGGAGTGTTGAGTGTAGATGAATCTCTCCTGCCTTAGTTGCCCCCAGATCCCGAGGCAATCAATACTCCACAGTAGCTTGGAATATTGGAGGTACTGAGCTGTTACACGGAGGTGCTAGGGGGCCATATCTGAGAAACTCGAAATAAGCTCGTGTCTCCGCCTTGCCTCAGGATTGAGAAGACACTTGCATGCCTGCTGTACTCAGAGGCCAGGAAAGGGCATTGGATCCCGTGGAATTGGACGGTTGTAAATTGCCATGTAGGTAGGTGTTGGGCCTCAGACCTGGGTCATCCAGAAACACAGCCAGTGCTTCTAATCTCTGAGCCATTTCTCCAACCCCATTAAATTAATAAACACCACGTAGAACAATAATTGTCCTGCGGTCTTTACCTCCCAGAATTGAAGATCTTCTTGAAGTAATAATTTTTTTGTTTTTAACATTTTTTTTATTACGTATACAGTGTTCTACCTGCATGTATTCCTGCATGCCAGAAGAGGGCGCCAGACATTATGAATACTTGTGAGCCACCATAGAGTTGCCCGGAATTGAACTCAGAAGAGCTGCCAGTGCTCTTAACCTCTGAGTCCTCTTTCCAGCCCCTTGGTAATAACTCTAGAGAAACATTTGAGGTGTCCTTCATTGTCACCTTGGACAGAGCACTGTCGTGAAAGAAGACATACTCTCTGGCACCTGTTGGAGGGTTGCACTCAAGAAAGCTAAAAGGCATCTTTCTCAGAAAAAGGTAGGACATTCAGGAAGACCTAAAAGATGAGCGAAACTAAACCTCCGAGTCTTCCTGTAGACAATTCAGTGAGTCCTAGGTGCTAGTCAACACCAGTTTAATGCAGGCAGCTGCCTGGGTCCAGCAAGGCAGGGAAAAAGTCTGTGTTCAAAAGGAAAGTAATACTTAACCTGCCACTTCCAGCCTCCAGTCACTAAAGTGACCTTCAGCAGGAACAACGATGCTCAAGCCTCCACAAGACCCAGGTACGACCTCAAGTCATATTCTAGAGCCATAGTGACAAAACAGCATGGTACTGGCACAGAAACCACATGTGTAGACCAGTGGAATAAAAGAGAGGACCCAAAATAATCCACACACTTATAGCCACCTAAGTTTTGCTAAATCTATAAAAATACATAGTGAGACATTCAAGAACACAGCCTCTTGACCAACTATTCTACTTCCTGTTTGTGCTTGGCTGCTTGTCAATGAGTTTCAGGCTTAGGCAGGTAACTTTCGAGCTAAAATCAGATACCATGTTCTTTTCCTTTCAACACTATAGATTCATGGTCCTTGATTATACAGTCTGGAAAATAAACATTTTAAAGAAAACCTTGAATAAGTTGGTAGGGAGATGTACCGAAATGGAAAGTTTGGAATGTGGAAAAACAGTTATGAACTACAATGCAATCATGATGTGGCTGTGTTAACCATGTGTAATTAGTGTGCACGCATTAGTAACACACCACATATAAAGATCTGCAAGTATGAAGGATTCATATTGGTTTGTTTTCCACCTGAGGCTGAGATCCTGATAAAAAGCTCCACTCTCACTCTCCTTCTAGACCAGCATGAATCTGTGCTCTGGCCCGGGCTTTCTGCAGCAGAGAACTCGTCATCAAGCAGAACGCTCCACCCAGGGCCCAGGAGGAGAGAGAAGAGCAGCTAGAAAGTTAGATTTTTCCTAAACCAACAGTGAGGTCAACTTGGCAGCGGGTCAAAGATCTGCAGCTGACTAGAAAAACTCCCAATAGTTTCATTTTCCCCCAAAGCAAGGAATCGGAAGTTAAAAGGCTTGTTTCAAATACTTGGCTGCGAACACCGCCAAACCCACGCGGGAGCGAATGCTGCTCCGCTGAGACTCACAGGCTGCTGATCACTTCACGACTAGAACGCACTCTGGATTTGTGCCAGAGGCCGAGTTTTGGAAGGAAAGGTTCTTGCCTGTTTCCAAGTTCTGAGGCGGCCAGGGGAAGCAGAGCGAGAGGACTGAGTCCTTTCCGCAGATCAGAAGCGGTGAGTACCCGGTGCGACCATCGCGGGGACAGGATCAGAGGGAAGCAGGAGGCAGAGGGAAGGGCCTGGGAAGAGCTTTTATCCTCTTGAACAAGTCCTATCCCGTCTTGTGTCACTCTTATAGCATTTGATTAGATTCGATAGATTGATTGTTAGATTCGACCGCTAGGCACGTGACAGAGCCCTGGGAGAGAGGAAGAGCAGGGAGGAGGAAGAATGGCAGCTGAGTGCCATTATCGATGGATACTCAGTCGGCACCCATTGGCAGCCACATTCAGAGAGTCCGAATTGGTCATATGCTAAAGGGAGAAAGTGTAAATTTTTGAATGAAAAAATATAAAAGGAAAAAAAGAAAGAAAGAATGGCAGCTGAGACCAAAAGAGGAACCAAGAACGCCTGGAAAAATCCAAAAGCTCAATATGTATAAAGTTTAGGGTGATAAAGTTTAGTTTATTAAACACATTCTGAGTTTCAAGATTGCCGGTATTTAATAGACTTCCTATTGGTCTCTTCGTTTCCGCTCCTTCGGCGAGGGGCGGAACCAACCATTGGAAAGGAAAGGCGAGGGGCGGAACCAACCATTGGAAAGGAAAGGCGGGACCTTAGTGCCGGCAGGGCCAAGGCGCTAGACCTAGAATTATAAGGCCAAATTCTGGGCCTTGCTTAGAGCCCTGCACGTCCAAACCATCACCACCGCCACCACCAGGGTCTAGCCCGCCAAATCCGGGACCTAGGTGGCCTGAGCAGCTCAGAAGCCAAGGTAACATCTGTGTGTCTCTCCTGCCTGAAGGCCCAGGTATTGTATCATGCTCAGCAGCAAGTTGGGGGGGAGGGGGGGAGCATGAGTGATAGGAGATGATTGGGGTGAGTGCGAGCCTGACCAGGCTATCACAGGGCAATGGGAGAGGGCAGAGGAATGAGGGGCATGTGGGGGTGGGGCAGGACCACATGCCTGCATGCACACAGGTGCCACACTCAGCAGCAGGTTTCTGTGCTGGCAGAACCTGTCATATCACATTTAGCAGGTGCAAGTTAGTGCCAGTGCCTCAGGCCCCCAGTTGCAGTTTTTGAAACTGTTGTGTTGAAAGATTCTGCAGATGTGACTGAGCCACCCCTGGAAGATACTGTCCTTAACTGAGGCGCTAAGAGGCAGAAACAGAACCATTGCTATCTAACCCAGAGTTTATCATCTAGAAGCTATTGGAAAAGAGCCAAGGACCTGTGATCTCAGTTTTCCGAATGCCACTTGTTCTAGACCCCTATTTCCTTTCTGTTCTGGTTCCCCCAAGATAGCCAGTACCAGTATAAGCTTTATTTTGGGTCATAGGACATTTTTTAAGATTTTACTTCATAAAAACTCTGCTGTATGGAGCTGGAGAGATGGTTCAGCAGTGAAGAACACTTTTTGCTTTGGCAGAAGACCCAGGTTCAGTTCCCAGCACCTAGTGACCCAGGATCCATAGCGCTGGTCCCAAGGATCTGATGCCCTTTTCTGACCTCCACAGGCACCAGGCAGGTGGTACATAGGCATACATAAAAGCAAAACACTCATACGCAGTGAGCTATCTCTCCAACCCTTTGTCTTTAAGTTTTTTATGCAAACACTGTCATAAGTACATGCCCTGCTATAAAATCACTTTTTCAAGTCATTATTACATTTCCTAAATTTATGTGTGTTGGATGCATGAAGACTTGGTATAACAGGATTATTTAATCGGTGGGCATATCTGTGAGTGATTATGTTGACTGAGATAATTGAGAAGACCCATTATTCGAAAGGAGGGTGGCACCATTTCCAGGCTGTGGTTGCTGGACTGAATGAATAAAAAGGAGCCCGCTGGCTGAGCATAGGCATTCCCCGCTGTCTTCCTGACCATGGGTGGCTACAGTGTGACCCAGCTGTGTAAGTTCCAGCTGCCTGCACTTCCTGGTTCTGGTGATGCCTACTTGGAACCCTGCCTTCCTGAAGGTGCCTTTGTCTGGCCATTTTTGTCACCACAGCAGGGAAGTAACAAGACACATGGCTTCTTGTTTTCTCTACAGTATCTCCCTGTGTGCACACCCTTTGTCCCCATACCACTGTGATGTCTCTTCACACTTCTCCCAATCTGTCACACTATATTTGTCCTCCTGTCTTTTCCGCAAAGGGCTCTTTCCAGACAGGTGACTTTGTTCCCTAGCTGAAGGGGAAAAGGGAAGGCATTGGAACGCTCTCCCTCCAGCCTCCCCCATAGCCTCACCGCAAACGGTTTGCTTTTCTCCTCTTTTCTGCTTCCAGATTTGACCCACGATCTTGTGCAGACCTTGACTCTCAGGATCCTGTTGTTTCAGTCCCTCAGTCTCTTCTTCCTTCTTTAAGTTCTCAGCTCCCTACTGCCTTTCTCTCATCTATGCTAAATATTGTCAAGCCTTTCCCATCTTAAAGAAAAACCAGCCTGGCAGTGGTGGCGCATGCCTTTAATCCCAGCACTTGGGAGACAGAGGCAGGCGGATTTTGTGAGTTCGAGACCAGCCTGGTCTACAAGAGCTAGTTCCAGGACAGGCTCCAAAGCCATAGAGAAACCCTGTCTCGAAAAACCAAAAAAAAAAAAAAAATTAAGAAAAACCAATCTTCAACCTCTTTTCCTCCATACACATCTGCATCTCTCTTCTTTAGTAAGTTTATCTAATGACTGATTGTCTCCATTTGATAACACTATTACTGTGCCTGGCATTCATTCCTCAGCCAATGTGACATAATGACAATTAGTATAGCTTTGCTTACTGAACATCTGTGAGCCTAAGCATAGTGTTAAGTGATTGGTGAATTATTTAATCCTTATATTAAGAGTCATATCAAGGTAAATGATCCTTGCCCTGTTAGCAAACACACAGGGTTGGGCATTTGAAGTGTCCAGATAAATATAACAATAGTATATGTTGTAAAGAAACTTTCTCTATCCCACAAGGTAGCTCCCAAATAACAACATGGAGAATTCTTATTAATTATAGATGCTTGGCCTTTGCTTGTTTCTAACTAGCTCTTATAACTTAAGTCAGCCCATTTCTATTAATCTGTGTGCTGCCATGTGCCTCATGACTTTTACCTCTCCTGCATGTCCTGCTTCCTCTGTATCTGGCTGACGACTCTGCCTTTCTTCTTTCCTGGGTCCTCTCTATCCCCAGAAGTCCCACCTAACCTCTTCCTGCCTAGCTATTGGCCATTCAGCTCTTTATTAAACCAATCACAGTGAACATCTTCACACAGTATAGAGGAATGATCCTCAACAGTATGGGATAGAGTTGCAAGCCAAGCCATGTCTGTTGGCCCTCGTCTCTAAGACCTCAGCTTCTGCAGTCTTCAGTCAGCAGCTGTGTCATTCATTAAATCTATTTCTGTAGGAAAGGATGGAGACAGGGCTTCTCTGTGCAGCGTTGGCTGTCCTGGAACTCACTGTGTAGATCAGCCTGGTCTTGAACTCAGAGCTCCTCCTGCCTCTGCCTCCCAAGTGCTGGGATTAAAGACATGTACCACCACCTCCTGGCAGTTCACTAAATCCTTTCCAGTCTCACTTGCAGCACCTGTCAGTAGCTTACAGACCTGGAAAGTCAGCAGATGGTCTTGTGCTCCATTCTCTGATGCCATATTCCTTTGGTTTTCTCCCACCTCTCTGGGGTTTCATGACCCTTTTGACATCTCCTTCCAGTATATTCTCTATTTATCCCCTAATTCTTTGGGAATATGTCCCAAGCTGTGAAATCTCATACCATGGCATGTCCTTCTGCTAGGTGATCCCAGGAGCTTCTGTACCTCAATGCTGATGGCTTCACCCTGACAAGTCCAGTGAGTGGGTGACATTAGCTCCTCTTGGGAGCATTCCTAAACTACAGTATAATAACCAAATTAGTTCAGACACCTCTTTAAAGTGTTTTCCCTTCCATAGCCCATATCACATGTGATGATAAGTTCTATTTTACTCCCCCTCAAAAACAATTTCTAAAGAGAAAGGACTGCTTTTATATTACTTAATATTTTACTGCTTTGACAGAATATATTTGACTTAGATTAATATTTTTCAGTAAGAGGGTGAATGAATTGTGTGCATGAGAGAATTAATCTTAATAATGGTAATACAAGTGTTTGGATTGTTTGACTGCAGGACCAACATGGGAAAAAATCTCTTCTTAGAGATGATACAGTCTCACCCAGACTTGGTCATCCGTATAAAAGATGTGACTCTCGGGGAAGAAAACCGAAATAAAATGGACTCGAAGAAGAGAAAGCTGGAGAAGACAGGAGTTACAAAGGCTGCCTGTGCTCTGTTAAATTCCGGAGGAGGAGTGATTGAGATACAAATGGCCAACAAGAGTGAGCATCCTGTGGAGATGGGACTGGATTTGGAACAGTCTTTGAGAGAGCTTATCCAGTCTTCTGATTGGCAGGCTTTCTTTGAGACCCAACAACAAGGGAACCATTTTTACATTTTTGTTAAGTCTTGGAGCTGCGGCCCTGAAAATAATTCTGCTAAACCTCGCATTTGCAGCCAAAATTCATCCTTGTACTGTAGATCTGGAACTTCAGTAATTGTCATGAATTCAACAGATGCATTCACATTTCTAAAGGGAAAGAAGAGTGTTGGATGTGGCCGGACTGGTAGAGGAGCTCCGCCTGTTAAAATTCCCAGAGTTATGCTTCAGAACAGCCTTGAATCAGATCCTGTTTCTCAAATTTTCCGAAGTGAGAAACTCGAATATGGTCAAATCTTGCCTTTTTCTGAATCTATACAAGTAGAGTTTAAACAATTCTCTACAAAGAGTGCCCAAGACTACATTAAAAATATAATTCCAGAGTATGTCTCTGCATTTGCAAACACCAGCGGAGGCTACCTTTTCATTGGAGTGGAGGACAAGAGTAGGAAGGTCCTGGGATGCCCAAAAGACAATGTTAACCGTGACTATTTGGAAGGAGTGGTAAATGAAGCAATATCTAAGTTGCCAGTTTTCCATTTTTCATCATCTGAAGAAAAGGTGTCTCACACCACCAAAGTCATAGATGTGTTTCATGAGGGGAATTTGCATGGTTTTCTCTGTGTGATCAAAGTGGAGGCTTTCTGCTGTGCAGTGTTCTCAGGAGCTCCCATTTCATGGACGGTAGGCAAGAAGAAAGATGTTATCAACAAACTGACTACTAAGGAATGGGTAGGCATGATGATGGCTGCTGATCCAGGTAAGAGGGGAGACTTCTTTCTTCTCTGTCCTTTCTGCCTCTTTTGAGTTCCTCTGTATCCTTCACACTCCTACAATCTGAGTTCATTATACCTACTGAAGTTGGGTCTTTATGCTTTTTCAGATGCAAGAAATTTAGGGCTGGAGAGATGGCTCAGAGGTTAAGAGCACTTGCTTCTCTTATAGAGGGCCTTAATTCAATTCCCAGCAACCACATGATGGCTTACAATCATCTATAATGAGATATAGTGCCCCACTTCTGTCATGCAAGCATACATATGGACAGAACACTATATATATAGTAAATACATAAATCTTTTTTGAAAATTTAATATGGATTTCTTTTTTGTTTGTTTATTCTTTTGAGACAGGGTTTCTTCATGTAATAGTCTTGGTTGTCCTGGAATTCACTTTGTAGACAAGGATGGCCTTGAACTCACTAAGATCTGCCTGCTTCTGCGTCCCAAGTGCTGGGATTAAAGATGTGTGCCACCACCACCCCGCTGAATATGGACTTCTTTTGGGGCACACATGTGCCTTTGCCATAGTTCACACATGGAGGTCAGAGACCAACATGAGTTCGACCAAGTGCGTGCCAGATGAAACTCAGGCACCTGTTTAGTTAGGGTCTCTATTGTTGTGAAGAGACACCATGAGCATGGAAACTCTTTTTTTTTTTTTTAAATTGGGGAAGAACGCTAGTGCAGTCCCCACAACTACAAATTGTGCCATTGAGTGTCCCACATATGAAGAAATCCCAGGTGTCAGCATATCCAGAGTGCAGTAGATAAGCCTTGCACCGACCATGGCATCTCTTATAAAGGAAACATTTAATTGTGGTGGCTCACTTACAGTTTCAGAGGTTTAGTCCATTCTCATCATAGTGGGACATGGCAGCATGCAGCCAGACATGGTACTGGAGAAGCAGATGAGAGTCCTAAGTCTTGCCTTCAACAAGAAGTGATCTGAGAGACTGGGCAGTATCTTAAACATATATGAAACCTCAAAGCCCGTCTCCACAGTGACACACTTCCACCAACAAGACCACACCTACTCCAACAAGGTCACACTTCCCAGAAGTGCTACTCCCTTTGGGGGCCATTTTCTTTAAACCACCACAGCACCTTTACCCACTGGGCCATCTCACCAGCACCATGCAAAAGAAGTCCATATTTATACACATGTTATTTAAACTCCTCGCATTGTAATTTGTTGGAACATCATAACAATGATCACCTGGTGCCAAAGTTTAGCTTGTTACCAACTCCGGGAGTCAGGAACCCGCACCAGATGTGGTGTATTTTGGTTGGACCTAATTGCTGTTTTTGCTAAGTCTTTTTTTGGCTAACCAGTCTTTTGTGCTTCTATATGAACTTCAGGAATTTTTTCTTAGTTCTGTGAAAAACATTGGAATTTGATAGGGTTTTTATTGACTCAGTAGACTGAATTTAGTGACAGCCATTTTTGTAGGAGCCTTTTTTCTCTGGTTTCTGCCTCAGTGTTTGAAAGTTTTCATTGGAGAGGTCTCTTGCCTTCTTTGGTAGATATGTTCCCAGGGATTTTCCAGATCTGTTTCTCAGCAAGTTTGTTACCGGTATATAGAAAAGTTGCTGGGTTTTTCCGTGGGTTTTTATATCCTGCTACTTTGCTGAAAGTTATTAAATATAAGAGTTATTAAATATAGATTCTTTAAGGTCTTTATATTTAGGGTCAGATCATCTGCAAATGGGCACGATTGACTTCTTTTCTATTTGTACGCTTGCCTTGAATGAGAGTGAGCTCTCGATTTTGGGGGCAGAACTTTTAGCTTTTTCTCACCTAGTTCAATTTAGGCTTAGGTGTGTCATATGCAGCCTTTATCATGTTGACATCTGTTCTTTCTGTCCCTCGTTTCTTCAGGGTGTTTTAATCACGGAAGGATGTAAAATTTTGACACAGGCATTTTCTGCATCTAATGAGATGTTCTGTGATTTTTGTCCCTGACTCTACTTCTGTGACATTGCATTTATTAATTTGCCTTTGTTAAGACACCCTTGCCTCTGTGGAATGAAACCAAGTTGGTCTTTTCAGTGTTAGGTTAAGTTTGGTTTTCAGGTTTGAGTTTATCATGGAAATTGTGCAGCTGGTTTTTTGTTTTGTCTTTTTATGGTTGTGCTCCCAAGATAATACAGCTTTATGGCGTGAATTAATAGTGTCTCTTTCCTTCAATTTCACAGACTAGTTTGAGGAACACTGCTGTTAATTCATCGGTGACAGTCTATTAGAAGTCAATAATGAATCCATCCAGTTCTGGGCTTTTCTTTGCTAGGATTCTTTTCATCTTTCTTTTGGGTCTGCACAGATGGGACTGTACTTCTACCTCATCTCTTTGCAAAGAGACAGCACAATCTTCCTGGAAATGTGAGAAACTGCATTGAAATGAAAGGGATTTAGCTTCATTTTGGCAGCTGCCTCTTCACTGATCTTGACTTAGTTTGGGTAGGTGAGGTGTGTCCAGGTATTTCTCCTTTGATCCAAAACCCTAGCTTCTTCACCTCTTTAGAATACAGATTTTCAAAGTATTCCCTTAAAAAATCCTCTAGATTTTAGTAATACCTGTTGTAATGTTATCTCTTCTCTTTCTCTAGTTGGTTAGCTAAGAGTTTATCAGTCTTACCTATTTTGAAAACATCTGTTTTACTCATTCTTTTGATCATTTCTATTTATTAATTTCTACACTGGTAATTATTATTTCTTTCTATCTACATATTTGGAGCTTGGATAGTTCTTGTTTGTTGAATTGTTTCTCTGAGTTGAAATTTCATGTTATTTCTTTTTTATTTTTTTAAATTGATTATTATTGAGCTCTGCATTTTTCTCTGCTCCCCTCCCTGCCTCTCCCCTCCCCCTTTCATCCCTTCCCCAAGGTCCCATGCTCCCAATTTACTCAGGAGATCTTGGTTTTTCTACTTCCCATGTAGATTATAGCTATATAAGTCTCTCTTAGTGTCCACATTGTTGTCTAAGTTCTCTG
>JAQHUG010000114.1:639671-652675 GCA_028555095.1 Dicrostonyx torquatus
TACTGTGTCAGGCAGACATGTGTGCCAAAGCACTCATTGGCAGTCAGAGGCAATTGTGGACTCTGCTTTCTCTTTTCACCATATGGGTTACAGGGCTCAAGTTATCAAGCTTAGTGCCTAGTTGCCTCCACCTGCTGGGCTATCTCCCAGCCCACTGCCACTACTTTTGAGGAAACTGCAGATGCTGTGCGTCAAGTAACTCCCCCTTTCTGCTGGCTCCGGCTGCCTTAAGTGCCCACAGCTGCTTGAAGAGCTTGGTTTCAGCAGCACAAGCTGCAAGAAGATGTCCAGAAGGTCACAGAAACCGTAGTAGTCCTTGCATAGCTCCTAAGGAAACCACCTCATCTGTTCCAGAGCAAGACCACCATGGTGACAACAGCAGCCTAAAGAGACTCTAGGACAGCTACCATTGCTCCAGCGGGTCGTCTAAGCTGTCCCCACTCTCATTGTCAGCATGTCCAAGTCCAGGAGACCTTGTTCCTCTGGGCACTGTCCCCTGGTACTACAGAAAGCTCTGTCTGGGTTTGTCTATGCCTGTGGCCTATTATCAAGGAGAGGTAAGCTAGTTGCAGGAAGAGCAGATAGCACCAGGGCTGATGGCCAAGCACACTGTTAGGGTTTTTACTGCTGTGACAAAACACCATGACCAAAAGCCAGTTGGGGAGGAGAGGGTTTGTTTTGCTTACACTTCCAGGTACCAGCCCATCACTGGGGGAAGTCAGGTCAGAAACTCAATTAAGTCAGGAACCTGTATCCACTTCCCCAGTGCTGGGATTATGTGTGCATCACTACACCCTACTTCTTTCTGTGGTTTCTAGCTTCTGAACTCAGCATGGCAAGCATTCCACTGACTGAGCAATTTCTCCAGACCTCTACTATCTTTACAATTACTACTGTTGCCATAGAAACCAAATGACAGTCATTTGAACTCCCACTGTCTTGCCTTCCACCTTGGCTTCATTCTATTGGTTAGTGTGGTCTGATGCCATCACCTCTGTGTGTGTGTGTGTGTGTGTGTGTGTGTATGTGTGTGTGTGTGTGTGTAAAACACTTAACAAATATCCCAAAGACCTGATTGTCATTGTCCTAGAGGGAAGGAAAGAGATCAATAAGATGCAAAAGAAGAAAGACTCATTCCATTATAGTTGCAATATTTTATGTCTTTTATTAAAAAATAAAGCTTGAAACAAACATGACAATGAGTCAGCACTTCAAAATTCTATGTGGTAAAAATCTATTTTGTATAGTTTTCAAATCCGCCATTCACTATACATCAATATTCACTATGACTATGAAATGTTTATCCAGGATACAAGTTGATAAAGACTGAGAAAGTGATTCATAAAGCTCCTACATTCATAAGTAAAAACACACGCAAAGCAAGATCCCACCAAGTATTATATGATACAGAACCTAGAGTCATAAAAAGCAAAAGCTGGGTACTCCCTTTGGCATCAATTTCCCTTCCCCAGAGTCAAATACTGCTACCAATTTTGAAGGTACATTTCCAAAAATCCTTAATGCGTCTACAAGCAATGACTCAACTCTAGAAGCATAGGATAGACATGGTTTTGAATGATGCTTTGTTCACAATACAAAACATCTTAGAGATGGTCCCACACAAATGTGATGAAGAGCTCACCTTTTCTGGCTTCATGATATGATGGATGATGTGACAGTCTGCAAATCACTCCCTTCAAGCCATCTGAATCAACATTACTGTTATTCTGCATTCTGCTACTAAAAGCAAAACTCTATACTTCCACCCAGAAATCTTTACACATGTGTAAGTTCTCTGTGTAGAGTAAGTTCCTTAGAGAGGAATCTAAAGCTAAATTTATGAGCATTCAACCTTCTCATGGTCACTGCTAGATCCTTCTGGAAGGAAGTACAATACACAGAAGTATTTCCCACCAAGTGGCACGTCATCACTCACGCTGGTCATGCCACACTTCTGCTACCATAAGCAATCACTCTATGTGTAGGAACTATTTAAACTCCTGTGCCCTTCCACCTATCACATTGTTTTTCCTACTTTCTTTTGATCTTGGAAATTTTCTGTTATGTATAGAAAAGAAATTTTTGAAGCAAGGTCTCGCTATGCAACCCTGTCTGGCCTGGAACTCACTATATTGACCAAGCTGGCCTCAAACTCTCAGAGATCCACCTGCCTCTGCCTCCTGAGTGTTGGGATTAAACCACCATGTATAGGAACTTTAGAGTAGGGAAGAAACTAAATTATGACCTTTGCTGCCAGCATTTCCCCAGCATATTGTTTTTTGACCCTTTTGTCTTTTTGTTGTTGTTATTTGTTTTTCAAGACAAGGTTTCTCTGTAGTTAGCCCTGGCTGTCCTGGAACTCACCCTGTAGACCAGGCTGGCCTCAAACTCACAAAGATTCATCTGCCTTAGCCTCCCATGTGCTAGGATTCAAGGTGTGCACCATAATATCTTCCCAACACACACACACACACACACACACAAAACTAAGAGAGAAAAAAGATCTCAGTGCCAGCTAATTACCCTAGTCTCTCTTACTACTATCTGAATTCTTCACACTTGTAATCAAGGAGAGTACATGACTTGGCAGGTGGCTGTACAGGAAATGTTTCACTGTTTAAGTGTTTAGATCAAGGAGTTTCAAAGTCATCTAGAGACCAGCCCTATCTACTTGGAGACTGGTATCTTCTTATCTAAGCAAAGTCTTTATAATATACAGATGGGTTCTTGCCCTGGAAGCCAGGCAGAGCAGAACATTGTAAAAAATGTCTGTCTCCGATCCCACTGGAATGATCCCAAACACTATGCTTCTTTCCATGCCTGAAAATTGGTGAACAGCAGCCAACACGATGTGATTCCCTGGAGTATCCCACTCCTCCCTGACCTGCACTGTTGAACTGGCTTCCTCGCTGAGCTGAGACGTAGTCCTCTTCCTCAATGCTAGGAGAATATTTTTTTTACATTTTACTATATCTTTGGTTTTGTTGAAAAGAACAGCAACATCCCTGGGGTAATAGCCAGACATCCAGAGACATTGGCACTTATCTGCCACAAAGGTTGCCATCTGCTCCAAACTCATGTAATCAATTGTCTCTAAACTGCCTGTGACACTTGGAGTCAATTCAAGTTCTTGGCCCATATTCAGGGCTTCTGGGGGGACATTTGGGGGAGGATTGTCTCTGATTTGCTGCATAATCTCTTGTAGGTAATTGACTATTTTGTCTACATTGCGGAGCATCCTGGTGAGCTTCAAAACTGGCTCCTGGTGCTGGAGTTCAGGGAGGCCACTGCAACACAAGTGGTTGGTCTGAAAATAATCCAGGAAAACGTAGAGAACTCCTGGACCATCTCTTCCTCTCTGGATGATGGATTTTGCCTTTGCATACCAGTCCCCATCTTCAGTTCGGAAATGCTGAGCTTCATCCACAACGATGTGTTTAATGTTAGCAAAGGTATCTTTCATGAAGGTTGTCCGGGTCACTGCCTGGCAGATGTTTCTCCTGCTGAAAGTGTAAGAAACACAGTCAGGTTTCTTCCAAGAGAAGTAAGTCAACCCAAACTATAGTTACAGTCCCTGAACATGGTTACTACAACCCAGAGCTTAGCCTGTGAGTGCCACACCCACTGAAATTGCCCAACAGAAGGAAACGAATGGAGTCAGGCTACATACCTCACAAACCTCCTCAAAGACGAGTTCTCACAGATGTAGAGAATGTCGTCAGTTTGACATCTGAACACATTCCTAATCTTCTCCATGATCTTGAGGGCCAGAGTGGTCTTCCCTGATCCAGGTGTGCCATGAACAAACAGCTCTCTGTTCTTGCAAAGATCCTTTAAAAGCAGCTGGTACTGCTGGTCTGTGAGTAGCGTCACCATCTCAGAGTTAAACTCTTCGCTTAGAAAGGATCTGAACCCTAACAAGATGATCACAAGGGATTGCAACAGAGCTTCCATCTGCTGCACGCTTGTGAAGTTATAGGATTCAGGGTAAATGGGCACTTCTAAGCTGGCCCTTACTGTTTGATTGGAACCCAGCTGCAAGGCCAAGGGAATGATGCCTAGTCTCCCAGTGTATCCGCCCATGTTCACCAGCCTCTGCTTCAGAGTCCGGGAGACTGTCATAGAATACCACCTGTACCCCAGATCCCACTTGTTGCAAATAGTGTACAGGATTGGGACATTGTTTGGAGTAATCAGAAGAGCATCACAGATGACACCCTGCTTCTTTTGAAGACCCAGGTCCACAGCCCAGCTGTAGGAAAAAATTAGTACCCCTTGAGAAAAAGAGCGCATTTCCGTGTTTATTAAGTTTCTGAGTCCTCTGTGCTCTGAGATGAGGTCCTTATAGACGCATTCTGGAGTATATGTAATCCTGTCGGGTGACACTAGGCAAGGAAAAAATCCAAATAAGTTAGAGACTCACAGGACAAGCTAATAATCACAATTACTGTGGGAATCTTTCTGGAATAAGCATTCTGACACCAATGAGAGGGGAAGAAAGGAGATGTCACCAGGATGGCTCCTGAAAGCCTTCAGATCCCAGATCTAATCCATACATGCATTTTATACTCTGAAATTACAAGGTGGAGTAGGCAAGCAGCAAGATTTTACAGAAGGGTACAGGGCTGTCAACAGGATTTTAAGCGTCATGACCTGTGCTTCAGCTATTTCTCCAGGTCATTCTCTTTCAGGTAGTAAGCAAAGTCATCCTTGGCAAGCAAGCAGTACAAGCAGTGCCTTAAGTAAATCACTAAATAAATTGATAAATCAGTATCTAATAATTGGTCTTTTCTACCTTAGTCTACTTCATCATTATATGATGTAGAGCCTGCCAAGCTTTGGGCCCTACCATGTGTCAAGGATCAGTTTTATGTTTGTAACAAAAAGATAAGCCATCCTGTGTCTGGGGAAGCCCATAACCAGTTGTGATAGACACAGACAACTCTAAGTACAAAGTAGCAAAGGCAGCAAGAAAGAGTCTCATTAGCACTGTGTGAATATTAGTGAAAAATACAGCTTAGTTAAAAAAAAAGACAATTGCAAGTCTTTATGGAAAAGATACAGCTCAGCTGAGCCTCAGAGGGTGCCGTCTAGCTAGCCAGCAAAAGGGTGTGGGACTAGAGAGATAATAAAAAGAGAAGCATAAGCTAGGAATTTTGACACATGTGTTTAATCCCAGGACTCAAGAGACAGAGGCAAGCAGACCTCTGTTGAGTTACAGTCCAGCCAGGGCCACATAGTGAGACTGTCTATAAAAGGTAGAAGCATGTATAGATGTGGAGGCAACAAACACCACGCTTCAGTCAGATAACGTCACACAGTTTGTGTTTCCAGGAGAGAGAGACAAAGAGAGGGAGATGGTAGTACAGGGAAAGTATTCAGGAGCCATCTGGACACTTGGCAGAAGCCACATGCTGACTGGCTTAGGGAGCAGAGCAACACCTGCCACGGGTTAGGAGTTAGGGCAGTTTGGTTATAGGAGAGGCAGCATGAAGGAGGTTTCCATTGTGCATGATGGAACTATTTTGTGTGTTGACTGTGATGGTGGCTACACAAAATGATGGGTGTGCCAACATCCCAAATTGTACCACAAAAATGTCTACCTCAAGAGGTTAATTCTGATTTTTAAAAGTCTTTAAAAAAGGTTTTTATATGTTGTATGTATGAGTATATATAAAGATGCAAGACACCTATAAAAACTTTTTGGATGTGTACTCTTAATAAATGATGCATACCTATTGGGTACATATTATATGTATATGAGTCTCTTAGAATTTGGAGGGTTATAAATCCTGACTGGAGCCTAACACAAACTATGAATACACTTCAAAAAAAATCAAATTCGCACTTGGAAGTCAGGGGTAGGTGGATCTGAGTTCAAGGCCAGTCTGGTCTACACAGTGAGTTCCAAGACCTACATAGTGAGACCCTGTCTAAAAACAAAGACAAAAACAAAAAAAATCAAATTTACACCAAAATCTGTGTTTCAAATTCAAGGTACAAAGTAGAACCAAGGTTGCATTCATATTTCTGTGTCTGACTGAATGTACAATGAACACTCCAAGAGACAGAATTTTGAACAATTAATTTTTCCTTTTTTTAAAAAAAAGATATGTTTATTTTTTTATGCATATGGGTATTTTGTCTGCATGAATGTCTGTGTACTGTGTGTGTACAGTGCCTGCAGAGGCCAGAAGGTGACGTCTGATCTCTCAGCACTGGAGTTTCAAATGTTCATTAGCCTTTCTCTGGGTTCTGGGAATCAAATCAGGGTCCCTGTAGGAGCAGCAAGTGTTCTTAACAGCTAAGCCGTCTTTCCAGTCTCTGAACAATTAATTTTTAAAGTGCTTACACAGAGCAATATGCAGATTCTAAAGAAAAATGGGAGGTTGTCATAACAGGAGATACATCTTATCCTTAGTTAAGATATATCCTTAGTTGGCCATATGGCTGATGCCATAAACTGGATACACAGACAGCTTGGACGTACCAATAAAGTGCGTCTGGGCGGAGAGAAATACTAGACTGGACCCAGTAGTATCCTGCTACATTTTTCTACTGTTATTTTAACTTGGCATTGTCTTTGAAATAATTAACCAATGAACTAAAGAAATAAAAGATCATAAATACAGAAGAAGTTACTCAAAATTATCTTTTCTCTTTGAATTAATATGTTTATTAAGTAAGAATTTAATAAAACCATAAGTTTTTCCTGAATATGGGCAGATCACCATAAGAAATTATAATCATAAAAGAACACACTCTAAAAATGGCATTAACATATAAAATAACGAAGTTATAAAGCTTTGAAATGATTGGGACATATGCCACATTTTATTGATTGTAAATGTACTTCAATGTTTCACTAGTCACATATCTTATAGTTTAATTAGCAATATTATTTCAGGGCTAATAAAATGATAATAGGTTGTTAAGCAAATGTAAGAGAGAAGTTGTGTGTAATCAACCAGGAAATCATGTTGAACTATGAAAAAATATTACTACTGTAAAATTGACAATTATTTCCAAATCAGCTCACTGATTACATATATTGGCCATCAAAATAATATCGGATTCTTCTTTTTTCTTTTTGATATAACAAAATGCTTCTAAGATTCTTCTAGAAGAAAATCACCATGGTAAAACTACATTGATAAAAATAGGTCTGGGCATATATTTTGGATTGCACTTTGGCAATGCTCATCTAAATGTATAAACAATCATTACTGCTCAGAATTTATCCTTAGAACACATTAATTATTTATAGAAAAATGTGTATCATACTGCTAAAAATAGAAAAGGTGCCAGGCTTGTGGCACATGCCTTTAGTTGTGAGTTCCACACCAACCTGATCTACAAAGTGAGTTCCAGGTCAGCCAGGGCTATACAGAAAAACCCTGTCTTGAAAAATCAAAAAGAAAGAAAGAGGGCGGGGACAAAGGAATGAAGGAAGGAACAAAAAAAGGAAGGAAGGAAGAGAAGGAAGAGAGGGAGAGAGGGAGGAAGAAGAGAAAGAAAGATGAGAAAGAAATAGAAAAAAGTTGTTTCAAAATAAGGGAATCTGAAAAAGAAATGATGCAGAGCATTTGTGGAGTTTAGTTACCTATTTTATTGGGTGGTAGTTATACAAGTTTCATGGTACAATTACTTATTAACTTATATCTTTGTTCTATGTCCTGCCTGTATGCAAAAGTTTCATAGTGAAATAACTAAAACTAAGAAAAAATCCTTGTTTAGAAACTCTAGAATGTTTAGAAACATTTTATAATGAAAAAAAATCAAGCAAATCCACGAACAGGGTCATGACAAGATGTGCCTGAGTACTGTTTACACTCAGCCCTGTGCTTGCACATAGCAATTAATGAACACATTTGTAGTGGCCTCCACCAACAGCATTTCATTTGTATTTTAATAAATAAAGCTTGCCTGAAGATCAGAAAAGTAAAACAGCCACACTGACCAGCCTTACAGAACAGACAGTGATGACACACACCTTTAATCCCAGTAGTTATACTAGTTTGCCATAGAAATCAGGTGGTAGTTTTGCACACCCTTAATCCCAGAACTAGAGAGGATTATAAAATGGGAGGAGACAGCTCTCAGCTCATTCTGAGGTTCCTTGGAGACAGGATCACCACGTTCAGACTGAGGTCGGCGGTAAGAGCCAGTGGCTGGCTGCTTTGCTTTTCTGATCTTCAGGTCGAACCCCAATATCTGTCTCTGAGTTTTATTAAACGTGCTTCACCCATTTTCACTGCTATGTTCCATTCTGTAACTATATTGCAATGTACTTACCCATTGTGGTCGTAGTTGTAAGCCATCATGTGGGTGCTGGGAATCAAACCAGGCTCCTCTGAAAGATCAGCCAGTGCTTTTCCCTGCTAAGTCATAGCTCCAGCCCCTCTCTAAACTTTCCATGAGTGGTTTTATATGGACATAAGAATCAAGGGGTTTTTTTTCTCTAAATTTAAGAATAATAAACATGTCCGTTGGTAGCCAGAGATGACAATTACCTGGAAAGTAATCCTTCTGCAATTCTTCCACACATTTCAAATTCTTATGTATGTACACAGTCTTGCTGCGGGGTGTGGTGTGTACAATGCTCCTCGAGACGACCATCTGAGGAAAACTGGGAAGCTCTGAGGAAACAAGAGACAAGAGTTGAGTATACAGAGGGCAGATCCTGCTTCCTAGCTGAGCCACGTGAACTCATTTCCAGCAGGTATTCGCATTTCCAGCACGGATCGAATGGAAACCAAACCCAGGTCCTCTGCAAGAGTCACCCATGCTCTTAGCCTCTGAGCCATCTCTTCAAATCCTTAATATTTACTCATATTGAGATAAAATCTTTTCTATCTTGAGAATACTATTTTAAGTATATGTGAGGAGAAGATAAGAAGGTGAGTGCTGGTAGAATGCATGCAGTTCTGAAATGGCCCCTTTTGTTTGTTTATTTGTTACTTTTGAAGTTACCATCTAATTTTGCTTTACTTTCCTTTTCCAAAGCCTGTGCCTATCACATCCCTGCTCTCTAGCCTACCATTTATGGTTATCATACCTTGGGTCCGGAAATGGGGAAATTGTGGTTTGTTCATGAAAAACTCAAAGAAAGAATTAAGAATAATTTTTATGAGTTGGGAGATGGCCCAACAGCTAAGAGAACTGACTATTCTTCCAGAGGACCCAGGTTCTGTTCCCAGCACCCACATGGCAGCTCACAACCATCAGTTACTCCAGGTCCAGTGGATCCAATGCCCTCTTCTGGCCTCCACAGACACTGCACATACATGTTGCACAGATATGCAAATATCTATATATGTAAAATAAAATTAATTTTTTATAAGAGTGCTTTAAACACGGGAAGAGGAAACTATCAGGAAGCTAGAAAAGACACAGCTTTTGGTGTGGAAAGGGGATTTGCTGAATAATTAAATACAAGCTGGTCATCAGAAAGGAAGAGGTTTCACCACACACGTGAAGCAAGCCAAGCATGGTGATTCACACCTGTCATCCAGCATGCTTGAAGGCTGCAGCAGGAGGGTGTTGAGTCTGAGGCCAGCCTAGGCTACCCTGCCTCAATTAAACAAGAAAAGAAAGAATGTTGAGTAGAAGTAACTAGTTCAGGTTGCCCCTGCACCAGCTGCTAGTGGGACTGCCACTGTGGTGAACACAGAATATTCAAGATGAGCAGACAGGAGAAAGGACAGTGGCCCCACATCTGTAGGAATCCATCTCTTTCCCCAAATACCAAAGAGAACACATCTCCTTTTTCGTTCTGCTCTCCCACCCCGCAGCAAACATTCTAATATTTCAGTCTTGTTCCCTGACCTGAGTCGGTTTCTATCATCCAAGCTGCCCACTCCTTTGTTGCTAGCTGCTTCATCTGATTGTCCTTCATCTCCCAGGAGTCAGGCACTTTGGCAAACGCTGCACAGCAGAATTGTCCCACCTTGATTGCACAGACGTACCCACGGAGAGCCCCCTTATCATACACGTTAAGGATGTTGACGTCATATTGCACTTTACGGACTTGTGAGCAGAAGTGGTGAGCAGGCATCTTCCTGATGCAGCCATCAATAGTAGTCCTCAAGCTGGAAGGATTTACTTTTTCCTTTTCACATCCGATGACTCGATGGGTCTCATCATGCACACCAAAAAACACATATCCTCCTTCAGAATTGGCAAGCGCAGAAACACACTTGGGGAGTCTCTCTTTAATGCCCTGGGAAAGGTCTGCGGAGAACATTTGAAACTCAACGTGTGGGGACTCTGTAAAGCTGAGTTTTTCCAGGTACTGAAGCTGCTGTTTACCAAATAATTCAGAGGCTAAAATCACCTGATCATCAACCGGAGGTTCCTGTGGATTTAATAAGTTGGGATCAGCAATATTCCCAAGAGCCTTTCTTCGGAGGAATAGTAGGGCTTCTAGAGAATCCATGACCTCAGTAGATGTTCCACGTCTATGGTACAGATTGGAACACAAGGTGGCGAGCCGCACACCTGAGGCTTCCATGTTCCACGAGTTCACAAATAATAAAAAGAGTTTTCCCTGCAGCATCTCATCTATATGGTTTATGAACAAGGGCGGCAGATCCAGGCCCACTCCATCACGCTCATAACTGTAGTCTTCATTCTCGATCTCAACCTTGACCACTCCCCCACCAGAATTCAGCAGAGCACACACTGCTTGCGAGATGGCCTCATTCTGTCTCATCTGGTGTGCAGGGTCCATTCCCGCCCTTTGCCTAACCCCAAGGGTGGCTTTTCCTCCGTCTATGACACACTCAGCAAAGCTCAGTTCCAGACTTGCCAGGAAACTCATCTTCTCAGCTGTTAGTTGAAATGTTTTCCTGAAAGGGGGGAAAGATAGAACCATTAGGACAGGACGAGAATGAGGAGGCGGGAAAGCAGATGTAAGGACGCCTTTCTGAAATCGGCCCCTTACCCCTACACAGCCTGAGGCCAGCTTCATGAAAGAAGCTAAGTCTGTGGGATGCCATTTTCACCGCAGAACTGATCACAAGGCACTGTTCATCCCGATTCTGCTTTCTTTTTAAATTTATGTTGTGTGTGTGTGTATACATGCACATGTCACAACACATGCATGTGGAGGTCAGAGGACAGCTCTCAGGAGTCAGTTCTCTCCTATCTTGTGGGATCTGGGGGTAGAACTCAGATTGTCAGGCCTATGGGCAAGCACCTCTATTCACTGAGCCATCTGCGTGGTTCACTGTGATTTGGGGAATTATTTTGGTCAAGTACTCTGAGTGGTAGTGTCTCTTGGGTCATTTGTAAAACCCAGGAAAATTTCTGGTAGTTCTTGTGGGCTTCATGTAGGAAGTTTCCTTAGCCAAATGCAATCTCTGCTGTACGCTAATTTTTCTCATTTTTCTTGGTTCTTTGCCTCTCTCCACTGATTGGAAATGGGGGATTTTAAAGTATATTTTCTTAATCCAATCAGTTTTGTTAGGAATTTGTCATTATTACTATTGAACAGATCATTTTGAATCCTCTGATCCAGATGTTTTCCACTGTATCATAAAGTTACACACACATATTCACACAGAGAGATAGACACTGCATGCCCACATACAGAGTATCCATGCAATGCAAATTTGATCAGGGAGGTTGAAACAGAATGCTTACAGTTTTACCTGAAAGAATTTGGAGTTCTATAAATCATAAAGAAAATCAGTGACTATTTGGAACAATAAGGATGTCAGTTTGATGTAGACTCTAAACATTTAAGAAGCAGGTTTTTCTATCTGGGAAGTGGTGGTGCACACCTTTAATCCCAGCACCCGAGAGGCAGAGGCAGGCAGATGTCTATGAGTTCGAAGCCAGCCTGATTTACAATAACTGGTTCCAGGGCAAGTACCAAAGCTATACAGAGAAACCCTGTTTCAAAAAAAAAAAAAAAAGAAAGAAAGAAAGAAAGAAGAAGCAGGTTTTTCTAGATGAGCAGGATATTTAGACTTACCCTGAAGAGCTGTCAATCATTGGGAAGAATAAGTATCTCTCCACCTGTATCTCATGTCTCCAACCTTTCACCCCAGACTCTACAATCTGTGTACCCTCAAAGAGGCTGTAAACTAGATAGATGACTTTTTGGATCAAAGCTAAAATCTCATGACAAAAAAAAATCAAGATAGATAAATAACCATACCTGGTTTTATTAGTGACTTATGATCTTTTTGTCTAAATGGACACCAGTTCAGAGAAAACTGCAAATTCATTGATCTGTAAGGCCAGTTCTGCCCTGCAAATCTCATTGTTATGAGCAACACAAAAAAAGAGAAGGGAATAAAAAGGAATAAGCTGGTCCTAGCAAGGACTCCACAAAATGAGAACCACTAACAAAACTCAGGTACCAAACTGAAAGTAGATAGCTGTGAACTCAATACAGAGAAAAAGAATTCAGAGTGAGTGCCTACTTGCTACATCAATGCAGAACCAACAGTTTCTAGCAGCAATACGCAAGAGGCTCTTTGGGTACTCACTGGTTAAAGAGGCACTGTGGGCACTCACCTGGCCAAAGGCTGGGATCTCGAGCTACAAGTGGTGACACAGTGTCTTGTTGAGACCTCTCAGGAACTATGGATATAAGGTAATAAGAGCACTCACTTGAGAACGTAGTATTGGTTCTGCATTCACTATAATAAGGGATTCGGCCACTATCACTCGCATTGGCTAGAACCTAATGACAGGCAGGGGAGTAGGAAAACCTGCTAAGGAACCACAAAGGAAGGCTTGGGTGTGGTCTGACTGAGATTGTTGGTGGTGAGGAAAGAGGCAAGCTGCTAGAAATGGATCGTCCTTCATGATTAGTTTGGGGAACATTACTGGTTTTCTGAGTAGGAAGTGGAGGCAAAATTAGGGAAGTTGTCAGTTATTATCCAACCAGCTTTTGAACAATCAGGGATTGTGGTCTGGTTGTTACAGAGTGTAGTCAAGTCATATTCTCTCTCCCTCTCTTTCTTCCCTCTCCCCGTGTGTGTGTGTGT
>JAQHUG010000114.1:653845-667720 GCA_028555095.1 Dicrostonyx torquatus
TCTAAATGTGGTTGATAGTTGCATGGCTGGGGCAAACTGAGGGGCCACTGGCAGTGGCACCAGGATTTATCCCTACTGCATGTACTGGCTTTTTGGGATCCTATTCACTTTGGATGTATACCTTGCTCAGCCTGGATATAGTAGGGAGAACCTTGGACCTTCCACAAGGCAAAGTGCCTTACCCTCTCTGAGGATTAGATGGGGGTGGAATGGGAGGGTGTGTGGAGGGAATAGGAGGAGGGGAGGGAGGGGGAACTTGGATTGGTATTTTTTTAAAGTCTAGTAAAATAAATTTTTAAAAAAGTTTAAAAGTAAAATTGAACTAAAGGACTAGAATATGTCATAAAATAAAAAAAAATAGAAAAGAAAGCCAGGCAGTAGTAGTGCATACCTTTAATCCCAGCACTCAGGGAGGCAGAGGAAGGAAGAGCTCTGAGTTCAAGGTCAGCCTGGTCTACAAAGTCAGTTCCAGGACAGCCAAGGTTACACAGAGAAATCCTGTCTCAACAAAAAAAAAAGGGGGGGGGAGAAAGAATGAATGAATGTACGAATGAAAATAAAAGATAACATACTGAACTATAAGAATTTCCCTTCTTGAAAGATATTGTTGAGAATGAAAATATAAGTACTTGGATGAAAGAAGATGTTTGCAAATTATTTTTCTGATGAAGAATTTGTATCTAAATTACATTCAAAAGATGCAAAAGACAATAAGAAAACAGGAGCTAGCTAGGGTGTGGCACAGCACTTACCTTGCATACGGGAGGCCCCTGAGTTTGTTCTTAGAAATCACCAGAAACCAAAACAAAGCCAGAAAACAGAAAGGTGGACTTGGTGACAGTATTGGTGACCTGAAACCCCATGCTTAGTGGAGGTAGGATTTCTAGGCTGAGCTGGGACATATAGTTAGACCTTGTCTAAAGAAAGAAAGGGGGTGGGGAGAAAGGGAGGAAAAGTGGGATGGAGGGAGTGAGGGGAGAAAAGAATTAAGAAACCCAGTTTTACAATGGATAAAGGAGATGCTAGAGAGAGGGCTGGGTGGCTGCCGACCTGGGTTGGATTCAGTAATGCCTCAATAAATCTGTCTAAGACTACATGCATAAATTATCTTGAAGACACAAATTTAAAATATTTCTTTGGGATATCATGAGTTCAAAACCCACCAGGAAATTCATGTGTCTACTGATTTTTTTCTATAGAAACTAAATCTATGATTTAAAAAAAATCCATGGCTCTAATTCTGCATACTGCATTTTGAGACTTTTTTTTAAAAGACGGGGTCTCGCTATATAGCCCTGGCTGACCTAGAACTTACCACACAGACCAGGCATCTCTTGAGCTCACAGAGATCCATCTGCATCTGTCTCTCCAGTGCTGGGATTAAGGGAGTAGGTCTCATCACTTTAAGACTTTGGAACTTTTAGATGCCTCCAATTTTTGTTTTCCTGTTCCCTTGCTTGTTGTGAGTTTAGACTTCTCAGACCCACCAAGCCCCTTCTCAGAGATAACCTAGTGTGGAGAAAGAGCCTATTCTCCCTTACAGTCACTTAGGAGCAGGATGGAATTGGAGAGTAGTTTTTTTCTGTTGTGTTTTGTTTCACATTATCACTAACAAAGTAATCCTCCAAGACATCAGGGCTTCCAAGACAGTTGTTTGAACCCAACAGCGACTTCTGAAAGTTCCCCCAGCAAGACAATTCTGAAATGGATTTCCACTTTCTATTGGGCACAATTACCATCGGCCAGGAAAGCACATGGTTATGTCACTCTCTTCCTTTGCTTGCACAAAGATAGTGAAACTCACCACAAGTTTTTAAATGCCTTCTGGCATTTAAACCTTTCCTTCCTGCTCAGGATGCTGTGGCACTAAGCAGCTGCTCTGGTATTGATGGAGCCACAGGAACCCTTAGTTCCCCTCTGCCTGCCCCCCATATACACATGCAGAGAGGGGGAGGGGAGGGGCGGGAGAGAGAGAGAGAGAGAGAGAGAGAGAGAGAGAGAGAGAGAGAGAGAGAGAGAGAGAAGAGATCAGTTTCTATTTCCCCATAAGGACAACCCCAGTTTTGATCTTTTGGGTAGAGAGGGCCAGGCGACTTTCAAAGACTGCACCCACTTCCTCTTAGGAGCTTGCCTCTGAACCACCTCACCCAACCCTTCAGAAAAGGACCCGAGAAACTACTACCAAGTCCCTCCATCTCTCCCCTCCCTTCCTCTCTCACTTCTGCTTTTCTGAACCACCCTGTGTTAAAGGAATTCAGAGTCATGAAATCACACTCCGCAGACCTGCTTATTGGAACTGCCTATTGAGTTCTACTTAACCCATTGTCATCAGTGCTGGGCTCCCAGAGTCAGTCAAACACTAAGGCGGGGAGGGGGGGGACTTAGAGACCGGTCTGGTGACACACCCGACACTATCTCTCCCCCTCCCTGGAGACAGGACCTCACTTGGCCTTCTTCCTCAGGACTCCCGGGTACCAGATTCAGATGTTTGCCCTCAAGTGCAGCAAGACAGGTCTTACAAAACTGGGTTTGGGACGGTTTGGGCTCCCCTTCCCAAGCCTCCCAGCTCCGGGCCATCCAGTGGGAAGAGAACTCTGGAATTCCAGGCACCGTCCCCTGACTTCCCACAACCTCCGGGGGGGCTGGTGGAGCGACCCCGATGACCCTGGATTTTAGGAAAACTTGTGCAAGGGACCGCAGGGGACCCGTTACCCGCCAATGTCTGTCCTCAGCAGCGCGTCTGCCTCCTGGCGTCAGAGCTGAAGTCTCCGCGTTCCAGAGTGGAGACCTCTACCCTTCAGGCTCTTGTCCTTATATCAGCTGAGCGTGCTGACATCTCACAGGGTGGGGCACTGTGTAAAAACAGCCCTGTTCGATTGGACCAGGAATCCCCCCGCCCCCGGTGCAGCTAACAACCTTGGTTAACTTTAAGGAGAAAGGGAAGGACTATTTTTTTCTTATTTTTCACTTCGAAGGGGCGTTTATAGTTCTTATCGCCACTCAGGAAAGGAAATCTGGTGTAGTCCCATGTATCCCCTAGACCTCCCCGACCCCATCTGGGCCTTCTTGGGACACTCCAGACTCCACTGTTTCAGGTTCCCTCTCCTCTTGGAAGTCCCTCGGTTTTTGCTGGAACCGCCACATCAGGGGCTTCACCTCGCCAAGCGGCTGCGATCCTTAGGGAGGAGGGAGGGGGTGATGGAGGCATCGGGAAGAAGTCAAGGCAAAATTTAAAGTTCTCCTTTGTCTCTGCTTCCCCAAACATTCGAGGCTGTTGATTCCTCTGCTTTTTTCTGCAGGTGCTCCACCCTCCAGTCGCTGGTTCCTGCCGGACACGTTGGCTCGTGGACCGGGAGCTGGACTTGATAGTTCCCAAGGATCCAGAGCGGGGATACACTGCAACTAGGTGGGGGGAGGGGGAAGACCTGGTGCAGCCAAGATCTCTTGATCTTGTGACACTTGGAACTCCTAAAGCATTCGCTCTGGTTCTGACTCCAACTGTTGCCTCTTCTGCTCTTCCTTGCACTTCTTAATATTCTGACGAGCACGTATTTCTCTTCTTACAAGTCAGGCTCGCGCGACCCGTCAGCCCTGGAACCCCTGTAAGCCGAGGGAAGTCTCTCCTCCCTCCTTCCCTTCTCTCCCCAGCAGACTAAAGAAGCAAGATAAAGAAAGTTGCGAGGGGGAGAGTAGGTGGGGAATTGTCAAAGAGACTAAAGCTACTGGTAATCCCTCTGTTAATTAGGGTTTCAGCTGCCAGCACTTTCCCTCCTTCCCCAGTCTGGAAGCTGCAGTCAGTCAGTCCTGGTCCATGAAGAAAACTCAAGGGTGTCTCAGAAAAATTGATGTGGGGATTCTGTGGCATCGTGCCTGATGAGGTCTTTGTGGGGGAAGGGGGCACGTTGGCGACAACACCCTTTCATAGCAGCCAGGAGATAAATAGAGCCTGATCAGCCCTTTTACATTTTTCTTTTAGAAATACAAATAACTAGTTTATTAAATTCCCTTTTAAGCAAAAATGCATCTCCCACTTTCCCTATGTATGTGTGTGTTCATGTGTGTGCAAGTGTACATGTGTGTCTAGATATGCATGTGCATGTATGTGTTCACACGTGTAGGCCAAAGGACATCTCATTTGTCATTTTGTAAGCATCATCTACCTTGTGTTCTGAGGCAGACCCTTTCCCTGGCCTGGAACTCACCAAGTAGGCTAAGATAGCTAGCCAGCAAGCACCTGGGATCGGAGTGGTGGCGTCTAGGGTTGAAACTCAGATCTGAGCCAGGCCTCTTTACCTCTCCTGAAAAGAAGTTAAAAGTAAATTTTTCAGAAACATCTTTATGATGCTCCTTACAAGGTTTGCCAAGGTAGAATAAAATCTTATTCAGACAAGTTCAAGCAGGAGGATTTTGACATTCTAGCAACGTTCATTTAAATGAACAGTACGTAGCATAGTTAGTGGGAGGGAGAATTAGCTCTGCTTCCTGACCCTCAGAGCACCAAGATTAGGGTCCAAGAGTGTCCTGACATTTTCTTCTGTCCCAGTGGGTAGATGTCTTCCTGAGGAAGCTTAGTCCCGCCCAATACTTGATCTGCTCCTGAGGGTACAAGAAAACAAAAGTGACTTGGAGTTTTCTGTCTGCTCTTCCCCCTCAGGCTGTAACCATCCGGAGAGAAGCAAAAATAATCTAGAGAGTGCCTGCCCTCTGGGTTGTCAGACCACTAAGGCAGTGGACACTGAGGACTCTGAAATTGCCTGGAGAATCTCACACTAGATAAGGGGAAAGGCTGGCAGTAGCCAGAGGAGGAATTTGACTCTCAGGAAAAGATTTCACACAGTTCTGACTTGTCACACTGTCTTTCAGGACATGATGGAGCCCAGACAATGACTGATCAATTTACTAGCAAGACCATCCCCTGACCAGAATTACTTAATTATGCACTTTGCCTCTGTTTAAGCCTAAACTGCATGTCAGTCAGTGTCTAGAAGGACCTATGATCATTGGGCTTCTTTATTTGTTCCTTTTCCCGGTGTGGCCACAGTGAGAAAATTTCTCTGCTTGTCACTATTACTTATTTCTACAATTGCTATCTTAAGGACATTGGTTAAACTCAACTTATTGGGGGTGCCAGGGCTCAGGCTTTGTCCCTAAAATCTACAGCAGACGACCTCTCATCTACTGAGAATGAATGTTGCCACTGAGAGAAGTAGCTCTCCAAATATGTCCTCATCCTAGTCCTAAGAACTGAAAAGCATATGGTCTTTCCTGGCAGGGAATTAAGGCAGTAAATACACACAGAGGCTGTGAATCAACTGCCCCTCAAATACAGAGGTCGTCACAGGCAAGCATTAGGCAGAGAGAAAGAGCCCAAATTGGAGATCTCTATCGAGTCCCTCCCCTTAGAGCTCACCTCCTAAGAGGGGGAGGAAGAACTATAGGAGACTGAGGGGTCGAGGATACCAGGAGAACACAACCCACAGACATCAACTAAGCTAGGCTCATAGGGGCTCACAGAGACTGAAGTGGCAATCACTGAGCCTGCATGAGTCTCCGCTAGGTCCTTTGAATACATACTGTGGTTAGTTAACCCGGTGTTTTTACTGGACCCCTAATGTGGGGTGGGGGGATCTCTGACTCTTTCTCCTCTGCTCTTGAGATTCTTTTCCTCCTACTGTACTGCCTCGCCCAACCTTGACATGAAAGTTTGTGCCTAATTTTACTGTATCTTGTTATGCTGTGTGCATTGGATATTTCTGGGAGGCCTGCTCTTTACTAAAGGGAAATGGAGGAGGAGTGGATCTGGGGGAAAGGGAGGAGGGACTGAAAGGAGTGGGGGTGGGGAAACTGTGATGGGAATGTATTGGGAACATGAGGGATAAGACTGAGAGGTGGATGGAGGGTGAGAGCAATAAAAGAGGTGACTTGATGGGAGGGGCAGGCATTTCAGGGTCAGGTGCAAGGGAAACTCTCGTGATTCTACAAGGATGACCCCAGCTAAGACTTCTAGCAATGGTGACTAGGTAGGCTGAACAGGCCATCTCCTGTAATCAGATTGGTATCTACACCAATTGCCATCCGAGGGCCTTCATCCAGTAACTGATGGGAACAGATGCAGAGATCCTCAGCCAAGCACTAGGCTGAGCCCAGGGAAACCTACTGAGGGAGGGAAGAAGGATTATATGAACCAGAATGATCAGGATCATCAAAAGGTAGCCTACAGAAGCAACTGACCTGCTCATGGGAGCTCACAGACTATGGTGGACCAAAGGCTAAGGAGCCTATGTGGGACCTGCCTAGGCCCTCTGCATATGTGTAATGGTTGTGTACCTTATACTCCTGGCAGTGAGAGCAGGCCTGTCCCTAAAGCTTTGACTGGCTTTTGGGAACCTGTTCCTAATGCTGGATTGCCTTGTTCAGCCTTAATAGAAGGAGAGGAACTTAGTCCTAACTCAACTTGATATGCCATGCTTTTTATCGGGCACCCATGGGAGGCCCACCCCTTTCTGAACAGAGGTAGAGGAGGGGTGGATTGGGAAGAGTGGGCAGAGGGGAGGGGGTATGAGAGGAGGGGACAAGGAAGCTGTAGTCAGGAAGTAAAATAAATGAAAAATGTAGCTAATAAAATTTAATTTATAAAGGAATGTAAAATAAATAAGTAAAATAAAAATAAAGAGGTCATTCCTAACTGCCTATGATAATCAGAGGGATGCTATCAGGTATGAGAGAAACAACACGGTGACAGAGTGGAAGAAAGGCCTCCCTGGCAGCTGCTGACCTTGGGAATAAAAGGTGGCATGCCATAGTTCTTAACTAGAAAAGCAGTTTGAGCCAGCAAAATGGTTCATCGGGTAAAAGCTCTTGCTGCCAAGCCTGCCAAACCCAGTCTGATACTCAGGGCCTATATGGTAGAAGGAGAGAACCAGCTCCTACAAGCTGTCCTCTGACATTCATTTGCACACCGTGACACACGCATGCATAGATAGATACACACACTTACGCGTGCACATAAACCAAACAAATGTAAAAGTTTTAATGAAACCACTTTTACAGACTTTCATTTTTTAATATAAATTGAAAGATGCTTCAAGCATGGGCTAAAGCATCTGTAGTAGGACTTTTCTGGTAAGAGAAAAAAATCAAAGCCTTGTTTTATTGGCGACATGGGAGTCTCGGTTCTCTAGGCTCTGGGCTGTCTCTGTATGAGAGTGTAAAGTTGGAGACCTTTTGGTAGTTTGTAAGATGTTCCTGCTAAATTTTAAAAATATTTGCTTGGGAGGCTGGAGAAATGCCTCAGCAGTTAAGAGCACTGGCTGCTCTTCTAGAGGACTGGGGTTCGATTCCCAGCTCCCATGTGGCCATTCACAACCCTGTGTAGCTCCAGTTGCAGGAGATCAGATGTCCTCTCTAACCTCAAAGGGCACTACATGTGCAGGGTTCACAGATACATGTGTAGACGAACATCCATATATATAATAAATAAAATAAGTAAGATCTCAAAAAATTATATATATAGTATGAACATGTATAACTAAGGTGGTTCTTCCTGTAACCTATCAGGTAGGAAGAAATCACTCAGCCGTGAAGTACACATTTTTAAAAAGAAGTTCATAAAGCTAAAACTCATTAACTTAAAATATTAAAGGAGGCTGAGGTTTTGATTTAGGGCCTGGAAGAGAAAATGCTTCCAAGGTAGTGAGGGATTTGAATCAGCATGGGAGTCGTCCATGGAAGAGACGACAAGTGCAGTAGAAGGCTCAGAAAGGGACTGCTCCTTTCTCGCCTTTCCAGCCACTTTCCGCACACACGATGCTTTCTTTTGCTCTGAAGTTGAGAAACGAAACAAAAGGTAGGTCCTGTAACAGCTGTAGAACTTTTCAACTTCTCAATAATAAGGAAACCAGCTGCTTAACCAGCATCCTTCCTGTGTATGCCACAGCCACTGAAGCCCAAGAAGCTGCCTTGCTGAGCGGTGCTCAGAAGGGTTTTAGGGCAGTGAGAGACTGTACTGCGTATACTGCAATGGCAGTGTTTGTCAAAATCCACAGGACCCACGACCTAGGGTGAATCCTAGTACAGACTTTGAAAGAGTATGCCGTGCCAGTGTATGCGCGTCAGCTGTCACAAGCGTGCCCCTGTGCAGCAGACACCCCTGCGTGGGGACAGAGGTATGTGGGAAGTCTCTGCATTCTAGTCCACAGTTCAGCGGGAGAGGGCACACTGTTCATTCGGAGGACCCCAATTCAGTTCTCACCCTCGGGTGGGTCACAACTACCTGTGAATTCAAGTCCTCTTGCTGGTGTACAAACTGTACCTCTACATACACACAGCCTTCAAAAAATAAGTAAAACTGCTCCAGATGACATTCATTCATCTTAAAGTTGTGGAGAGGGGGCACATACTACTCAAAAGTGAAGCTTCCTTGATGTAGCCAAGAGTCGTCCTGTGTGTGCTGTAGGCACTGAAGATCAGGAGCCAACCTTGGCGGCACAGTGCTCAACTAAAGAACGTGCTCATGTTGATGGAGGTGCGGAGCGCACCACAGTGCTCTGACATGATGCTTTATTTAGTATTTTCAAGGTTCATATGAATCAGGGGGGGTTCTGGTTTTAAATTGCAGGTGTTGTGGGAAAAGGGAGGAAAGGAGCAGGTGAGGGAGAAGGAAAAAGAGATAAAAGAAAGAAAAATGAGTAAGGATACAGTTAAAGCACAATATATACAGGTATGAAGATGTCACAGCCTCTTGGCCGCTGGATTCGGTTCCTGTTCCCTGCTCATGCA
This sequence comes from Dicrostonyx torquatus, assembly GCA_028555095.1. Taxonomy (NCBI): domain Eukaryota; kingdom Metazoa; phylum Chordata; class Mammalia; order Rodentia; family Cricetidae; genus Dicrostonyx; species Dicrostonyx torquatus. The sequence continues at coordinate 662,624 of JAQHUG010000114.1, forward strand.
GAGGACTGCCAATCTGGGAATCTATCCCTAAATAAGAAACCCTTTATTGGGGATGGAAAGATGGCTCAGTGGTTAAGAGCATTGCCTGCTATTCCAAAGGTCCTGAGTTCAATTCCTAGCAACCACATGGTGGCTCACAACCATCTGTAATGAGGTCTCGTGCCCTCTTCGGTATACACACAGACAGAATATTGTATACATAATAAATACTTATTTTTTTTTAAAAAAAAAAGGAAACCCTTTATTGTACTCCATTCTGAGCTAGTGTGGGACTACTTTATTGTCATCGTCTACACCACAAAGTTGTCCTCAGGCCTCCATATGTGTGCCTTGACATACACACACACACACACACACACCATTATATCTATATACTGATCTTTATTGTTAATGTTTATGTTTGGTATGCATGTTTTACTCACATGTATGTGTGTGTCTCTGATTTTCTGGAACTGAAACTAGAGACAGTTGTGATTTGCCCAGTGGGTGCTGAGAAATGAATCCTGGTCCTCTGGAAGAACAGGCAGTGTTCTTCACTGCTGAGCCACCTCTTCAGGCCATAAACTGCTTTTGTTTTTATTGAAGTGGGATACACATGTGTGGGTGACTGTGCATCTGGGTTTTTTTTTTTTTTTGGTTTGAGGGTTTTTGTGGTTTTTTTGTTTTTGGTTTTTGGGTTTTGGTTTTTCGAGACAGGGTTTCTCTGTGTAACAGCCCTAGCTATCCTAGAATTAGCTCTGTAGACCAGGCTGGCCTCAAACTCACAGAGATCCACCTGCCTCTGCTTCCCCAGGGCTGGAATAAAGGCGTGCACCACCGTCACTCAGCATGACCGTGCATTTGTATTGCGCATGCACGTGGAAATAAAAGAACCACCTCCAGTATCATTTCTCCTCAAGAGTCATCCACCCCGATTTCATTTGTATGTTTTCAGATTTTTAAAACATTTATGTTCTGAGGCCGGAGAGATAGCTCAATAGTTATATTTGTTGCTCTTCCAGAGGGCTCAGATTCGATTCCCAGCATCCACAAAGTGGCTCACAACCACCTATACCTCCAGTTCCATGGGATCCAGCACTTTCTTCTGTACTCTGTGGTACTAGGGAAATACATGGTGCACAGACATACATGCAAAGTATCCAGGCACATAAAATTTTAAAAAGGTTTTTTTAAAAAAATGTATGTGCATCTGTGTGCTCCTACATAAGTTTATGTGCACTACATGAGTGCTGATACCCAAGGAGGCCAGAGGGCATCATACCCCCCAGGAATTGAAATTACACTTTCCACCATGTGGGTGTCCTGAGATCCAAATCCAGATCTTCTGCAAGAGCAGTAAGCGTTCTTAATTGCTGAGCCATCTTTCCAGTTCCTGGCTTGCTTTTTCTGTTTTGTTTTGTTTTGTTTTTCCACAGGCTCTCTCGCTGAGACACAGGATTCTTCAGTCAGGTTTAGTTGGCTGCACAGCAAGTCCTGGAGATCCAATTGTCTCTGCCCCCAAACAGTGTTATCACAAGCATTTACCACCACACCCAGGTTTCTAAGTAGACCCTAGAGATCACATTCAGGTCCTCGGCTTTACCAACTGAGTTATCTCTCCAGCACCCACCTCCCACACAGCACTTAACAGACTCACACAAAGATGTTTCATCCAATGAGAGGCAGCAAAAACCAGATTCAGGGCTCCCTTTCCTCCGGAAGTCTGTTGGCTTTCCCTGTCTCTTCTTGGACTGCTGACAGGAAGTTCACACTAAGGCATGCGTTCTCTCTAACTCCTCAAAAGATGAGATTTGTCCAACAGCTCTGGGTAGGTAATAATCTTGTGAGACTGAAAACGGGTTAGGCTGAGTCTACATCTGAGAAACGTTTCATGTGAGGAGCTTACGGTACCCACTCATCCCCTAAATGTGGAGAAGGGAACAAAACGATAGTCCGGGCAAAGGTCAAGCATGCCATTTAGTGCTAATTAGTGTATATTTTCAGAAGGGTTGCACCCCAGTGTTGACTTTCAGCTTTATCCTGTCTGAATAACTAATCTAATAAACACTATTGGAAAATAAGCCTGTGTCAGGAGTCAATGTGAGGTTCATTGCTGCAGAAAAGATTTGAGAAACTCACTCATGTTTGTACCTATTCTCTGAGAGCAGAAGGAAACACTGCCTTAAGATTTTGCCCACATCCTGACAGTACAACATTCCAATAACCAATTATCAATCAAACAATATCTCTGTCTCTTTCAGTCTGCCCCATGCCTCTCTCTCTTCCAGCTGATAACACATGGATATTGGACAATTATATTTATTGCACCAAAATAATTTAATTATTGAAGACAAAAAAAGCTAAATGTCACTTTCTAACCAATGCTGATGTCAGAAGTGTTGTTTGTTTTAGGCAGGGTCTTGCTATATAGCTCAGCATGGCCTCAAACTCATGATCCTCCTGCCTCTGCTCCCTGTGTGCTGGTAGTTCAGATGTGGCACGACATCTGGCTTCAGAACTGTTGATCCTTTGTTAACTGTGGATAGAACTGAGACATCCTAGAGTGATGATATGTGACAACAGCTTTCTGTGTTTCTGTGTTTTCATTTTATACTTCTGGGTGGTTTGATTATGTATAAGTCTGGACATCACATCTCTGCAGTGTTCAAGATGACATGAGTTCCGCTGGGGCTGGAGTTGCAGACAGCTGTAAAACACCATGTGGTTGCTGGGAATTGAACCTGGGTCCTCCAGAAGAGCAGCCAGTGCTCTTAGCCAGCTCTCCATCCCTAGTGTAATCATCTCAGGAAGTTCACATTAACAGATCGCCACAGTGCACTGCTCTTGTGTGCCTAAGCATAATACACAGAATATACATTCTTTTCTATTTACCCAAAGTACACTCTTGTGTGCTGAGACACATTCCCACTAACCCTAATCAGTCTGTGTCAGCTGGGTTGAGGTGAGGCTCCTTCTCATCCCCATATTTTACATATAGGACACAGATGTGGCAATGAATATCTGCCTTTGGATACAATCAGTTCATGCATGAAGCAAGACCCAAGCAAGGTACACTAGTCATCTGTGGGGATCTGTGAGGCTCCCAGTCCTTTCTCTTCTTCTGTAATGAATCATAGCAACTATGTACATCCGAGCTGCTAGGCTCTGCTTTTTCTATCACATGCAGAGAGCTAATCACAAAGTGAGGTCACCTCAGAGGAATGCAGCGACCAGATGTGGAGCTAAGAGGAAGGAAAAAAAACACACACACACAGAGAATAATGCTGGTAATAGCACTGAACCACTGGGTCTAGCAACGTCAGACCTTTCCCTGCATGACTAGCATATATTCATTAATATTTATCTATGTTCTGCTCAGAGGATATTGAGTTGATCTTGTCGATAGTTATCTTATCCATCTTTCATGGAAGACTTCCCCAAACAAATCACATACCACTGTGAGCATAAACTGTTTCCAGTGAGGTTGGATGATGTGAAGTGAGTATGGGGCTTGCTGCTGAGACACATGGTTTCAACACATGGGAAAGAAGTCATGAAAATCAGCAGAGATCAGCATCCGAATTGAACAACAGCATTGATCTTTATGGCCACATACCTGTTAGCTCCTACCTTGCCACTACACAATTTTTCAAAAAAAAAATGTATATATATAAAAAACAACCTACAGGACTGGAGAGATGGCTCAGAGGTTAAGAGCATTACCTGCTCTTCCAAAGGTCCTGAGTTCAATCCCCAGCAACCACATGGTGGCTCACAACCATCTGTAATGGGGTTTGGTGTTCTCTTCTGGCCGGCAGGCATACACACAGAATATTGTATACATAATAAATAAATATTTTAAAAAAAAAACCTACAGCCTATTATTCTGCTCTTCAGAAAAGAGACAGAAAGAATTGTCCTTCCCCTTTCCTGATCACAGATAAAAGTTATCCTAGAAATTTCTGGGACCTGACAAATTTAGGGAGGCAGGAAGTAAGGAACACTCAAACTTTCCCAGGACCAAGGGGAAGACTGACAACTCAAGAGACAACTAAGTCTTTCTTTTGTAACAAGACTTCATTGCCACTGCTGTGATCCTTAGCTGAACTGAGACTTTGGGAGGGCCTAGGTCAAGACTCCTTACAGTTCAGGACATACCCCAGCACCCTGTGGATCCCTCTCTATGACACCGGCTTGATGAAGCCGTAATCCATGCACTTGATGAGACATTCCCGGGCTGTCTGAACCACAGTCGCCCTCTTCTCATCCGGCTCCTGCTTTCCCACTACAGTCAGAATCTCCAGCAGCTCGCTCTCCACCAGCTTCCTGGCCAGCTCAGCATCCGCTGACAACAGGTTGTAGGCAATGACCAGGCCCCGGTGTTGCACTGACAACTGGTCGTGCAGACAAAGCCGCTGCAGGATCTCCAGCCACTGGGTTGTCTGCAGAGTGGAAATGGGTAAGGAAGGATTTAAGAAGTCAGTGAGGAGGCAGACAACAAGAGAAACAGAAAGTATCAGTCATACCCACGCTAATAACTTGACTATGACCACATATCTGTAAATAGTAATAAACTAAAATGGGCCCACACACACAGAGACACAGACACACACACAGACACACACACACAGACATACACACACACACACACACATTATATATTGCCTGTGTTTGTATGTGTGGCACGCATATATGTATGCATGTTCATAGGTACACATACATGCAGGAGCACATACATATGCTTGTGAATGTGTTTGGAGGCTGAAATTGGTGCCACTTGTCTTCTTCAGTCACACTCCATTTCTTTGTTTGTTTGTTTTGTTATTCAAGACAGAGTTTCTCTGTGTTACCACCGACTGTCCTGGACCTCGTTCTGTAGACCAGGCTGGCCTCAAACTCACAGAGATCTGCCTGCCTCTGCCTCCCAAGGATTGAGATTAATGGTGTGCGCCACTACCACCCTGCTTGCAGTCCACTTTTATTTGGACAGGCAGCATTCTCAACGGAACCCGTGCTCACTGATCAGCTGTATTAACTAGCCAGCTTGTCCCTGGAGTGCTGGGGTTACAGGAATCCACCATGCCTGCCTGTTTTTCACATGGTTGCTAGGGATCCAAA
>JAQHUG010000114.1:668280-688128 GCA_028555095.1 Dicrostonyx torquatus
AGAATTCTCATCTGGCTCTGCTCTTCTACAAGTGCCGTTTCTAAACCTGTTTCCCAATGGAAAATGGAGATATTAATAATCCCCTACCTGCCAAGGTAATTGGAAATATTAAATGATGTAATATGTGGTATGTCATCATACACATATACATATCCCCATAGGGCAGCATCCCACTTAGGAGAAATGCAGAGTCACCAAAGTGTCCTGGTTGACCATGTAACCTCTGGAGCCATTGCATCTAGTTACTCCAGGAGAAGCAACTCTAAAGCACTGGTTTCTAGGAGTGGTATCCAGGCCAGGAGTTTCCTCCCATACCCCAATCTACTGAATCAGAATACCAAGAGAAACCATGTTCTGTCTCCATGGGTGATGCTTAGAAGCAAGATAGTTTTGAAGAGATTGCTATAGTAAAAGACACAAGTCCAGAGTTCACACAGAATAATTAGTACCCAGCAGAGACCTCTGGTAACAGGACGAAAACACATACATGGAACTCAGAGACCACACATACACACACACACACACACACACACACACACACACACACACACTCACACTTCAATTGACCATGTAAAGGAGCACCTCTACCCCAGATGTGAGCAGGTTTGAACTGAGCTGACCTTTTCACTCCAATGGAGATGAATGCCCATGAGCTAGGCTCTGTGTGGTGGAGATGAAAAAAGTCTCACACTTGAGACTAATAGTATGATTCCCACTATACCTGCTGAAACGCTCACAGCCTCACCATAACAGCCCATCATCCTGTCCATGGCAGGGAACCTACAGCCTCTTTACCAAACCAGCTTCCTGCAGTGTCCCATCCCCTTCCACACTTCTCTGAGGAACTCACGATCCCCTCAGCAGTGATCTGATTTGGGTTATTATCATTCTTCAGTAGGGGTTATGTGCACCCACAAAACCATGGCAAGAGGACTTTAGGTAATGTACTTGGGAAGTTCAAACAGTAGCAGTAGTGGTATTGACCAACAGGCACAGTCTCCCCTCGTTAGGTACTGGGAAACCAACTCCCAACTAGGAAAGGTTGCCCTGCAGCCCAGCCTCCCTAGATGAACCGGAACAGTATGGTCTGAGGGTTGGGAGATTCTGTATGCCTCACCCAGCCCCTCCTGTCCCCGGCCTGCTCTTACCACCTGCGTCATCTTGAGGCACAGCTTCTTATGTGCTGCGGTCAGCATGGCCAGGGCCCCAGCTGCTGCGTTCTGCAGTTTGTCGTCCTCCTCCCCACAGAGCAGCACCACCAGCTTTAGACGGTCATTCCCGTCGGCCAGGAACCTCTCCTGAACCTGTTCCGGGCAGGTGTGTGATCAGAGAGAGATGTCCCATGCTTGCACCTCCCAAGGATGGAAAGAGGCAGCTGACATTCCCTGGCCCAGGCTCTCCGGTAGATTTTCTCTTCCATGATTGCCTGAGTGAAGGGGCTACGAATCGCCACAGCCAAAAGCTAAGGAGGAAAAGGACATTTCCCACCTCCCCTAGATTGACTCCTTCTCTTTGCATCTCTACTCTAGGAAAAGCTGCAGCTTCTCTTTGGAAAACACAGACTATCTCCTGCCCAGTCCCGGGCCGTTGTGGTCTGCTGTGCAATGAATTTGCTGTCCCTGAAAGCATGGGGACTTGTACAGGAGCAGGGGCAATCAGGGAGATTTCCTTGGTATTGGGAAGTGGTTGCCCTGTCTCCACCAGGTGAGACTGAAGCGTCCCAAACACCTGAAAGCAGAAGCAGCTGCCTGACGTCCACCCAGCCCTCTGACCTATCACAAAGAGTTATTAAGGCTCAGGTCCATAGCTTCTTACTGCCATACTTTACATGACAGCAAAATCTAACTGGTCAAGATTAAGGACATTGGAGCAAATATCCAAAATGTAGGTCTCTGGAAGAAGACAAATGTCTTACTCCTCAGGTAAGAGCCTCCTTCTCTATCTCCCGGGATCTGGAGCAGGGGCCATCAGAGGGGAGGTATAAAGGAAGAGGCCAACATGGCTGTCTCCTGTGGGGCCCAGATGGAAGTCACTGGAAACAGCCATCCCACCAAGGACTGCAGCTCTCTCTCTCCTACACCTTGATGTGGCCATGGCCTAGTTTTCACTGATGGAATGGAAGCAGAGTTGAGCTGTCACTGGCTGGCCACCTTGGGTAAGTGGCATAGTTCTCTCTCCTTCTATGGTCATTCCTACTCACTACCAAATAGAGATAATCACTCCAGGGTGGCAGGAGGGAGGCACCTTCTGGTGCCCCAAAAGGCTTGGATTCCTAGTCGCTGTGTAGACAAGCCCCAACTCAATGACACTTGACTAGGAATGAACTTCTGTCCCCTAAAACCGCTATGTAGTTTGATTCTGTTGTTGCAGCAGCAGGTGCTCCCCCAGGGAAGGTTGCCCCCCCTTTCACAGTGCCCTACTTGTAGGCCACCCCATATCTGACTCCTTGGACACACCCTTTTCCTTCCATATAATTGCCAGCTCCCAGTTTAGCCTTCGGCCAGTTCCCTGATGGACTCAATCTTTGCTGACTCTAGCAAGCTTTCATAAGATAGATTTTCCTCCATGTAGTGGTCAGGATAAAAAGTATCCCATAGGCTCATATGTTTGAATACTTGGCCCCAGTTGCTGGAACTGTTTAGGAAGGATTAGGAGGTGTAGCTTTGTGGAAGAGGTGTGTCACTGGGAGCAGGCTTTGAGGTTTCAAAAGACTCCTGTGATTCCCACTGCTCTCTCTTTGCATCATGGTTGTGGATCAAGATGTGATTCCCAGTTGTTCCCTTGGTCTGCCATCCTCGACTCTAACCCTCCAAAACTGTATGCCAAATCAAATGTTTCCTTTTATAAGTTGCCTTGGTTCTGGTGTTTCATCACAGCAATAGAAAAATAAATAAGACACTCTGGGAACAGGAGAGAGTCGAAGACTTGAATTAGGAATAGAGGTGAAAAATCTCCAGCCTCACATGTCCTTGCATGAGGCTTCACATTCCAGAATTATCTCAGATCTGGGCCTGTCATGTCTGTAAGCATAGTGATGCTTGGTCACCATGCAAAGAAGTTATTCACTAGAGCTTAATAATTTGTCCTGTTTCTTGACTGTGAATCCTTGTAGTATTCTCCTAATTCTTTTTTTTTAAATATTTATTTATTTATTATGTATACAATATTCTGTTTGTGTGTATGCCAGCAGGCCAGAAGAGGGCACCAGACCCCTTTACAGATGGTTGTGAGCCACCATGTGGTTGCTGGGAATTGAACTCAGGACCTTTGGAAGAGCAGACAGTGCTCTTAACCTCTGAGCCATCTCTCCAGCCCCCTCCTAATTCTTTTTCTTTTCCTTTTTTTGTTTTTTGTTTTGTTTTGTTTTGTTTTGTTGGGCTTTGAGAGGGGTTGTTTGTTTTTTGTTTTGGTTTGGTTTTTTTTTTTTTTGTCGTTGCTGTTGTTTTAACACAAGGTTTCTCTGTGTAACAGCCCTGGCTGTCCTGGAACTCACTCTGTAGACCAGGCTGGCCTCGAACTTAGAGAGATCCGCCTGCCTCTGCCTCCAGAGTGCTGGGATTAAAGGCATGTGCCGCCACCACCCAACTTGTTTTCTTTTTATACCATATGATTACCCGGTGGTAAGTACAGCTGCCATGGGCCAGTGGATACTCACAGTGAGGTGTTTGAAAGTGATTCAGAAATGTGCTTTGCCTTTCTTCACTGTCCCGTGGATCTTTAATGACTGCAAGAAGCACTCTAGCCTCTCTTAACCTCCAAGAGCCCTGATCATAGCCTGCCTTTGATACAATGACATTACTCAGGCTTAATTAACTTACAAAAATGGCACTTTCCACCTCACTAAGACCAAGACTCAGCTTCATTACACCATGAATATGTTTCCTTAGGACTCCTAAAGGGAAACAGGGTCCTAATCTAGGTGTGATCTGGGGATTCCTAGATTCTCTGATCAAAATGCTGCTTTAGTACCATCTCATGGCCCCAGCCTCACCCCAAGGCCAATACTCATATCTTGGCCACCTCATCCCCTGGAGTCCCAGTCTCATCCCAAGCCTGATGCTCACATCTTGGTCACCCTGTCCCCTGGAGCCCCAGCCTTACCTCCTTGTTGATCACCATGTTACACATGCATTCTGTAGCTGCCTGCCGTAGCTGGTCATGGTTTTCAAACATGTAGTTCTCAATGTCTGGCAAGGCCTTCTCCTTGAAGATCTTCTGCCTGGAGTGAAGGGGAAGGGTGAGGGGCAGAGGGCCTTGAGTACCCCTCCCCACAACCGTGAGCACATGAGGTTGATCGTGCAGGGTTCTTCCTCCATCTTCATGGGGTCCCTCCCACATCCTCAGACCCCACCTCCAGAAGACATAATGGATATAAATTCAATGACATGATAATGTCTCCCAGTAACAGTAACTGGCTCTGGGAAAGAACGTGTCACCCACTGGAGATATTTATTATTAATAATTGGAAAAGAAAATTCTCTTCCTTTTCCTGCTGCATATAAGGTCAAGTGTTAACACTTGTGACCATGAGAGAGGAGAAAAGTCCATCTGAAAGTTAAAATAACAGAGGGCAGGGGAGAGGAGGGGACTGGATGGCCAATAACCAGACAACTTTTTTGTTTTGTTTTGTCTGTTGGGTTTTGTTGTTATTGTTGTTGTTTCGAGACAGGGTTTCTCTGTAGCTTTGTTGGCAACTTTTTCAGTCCCTGCACCAAACCACACCTAATTGATTTATCCCAAACTTAATTTGCATGAGTCAGTATATTTCCTTAATTCAAGAGCCAGTTAGGCTAAGTTGTCTGCCGCTTAAAACACAGCACAATATAGTCCACCACCCCTCTGCTTCCAAGAAGGGATACCTATGAACTCTTCCATCGGCCGGACTGATCCTTTCTACCTTAGGGGAGGCTGCCTTTGGGACTTCGGCTTCACACAATCCCTGTGGGTTTGTATAGGGTGCCTGCTCACAGCTCCTCCTATCCCTGCTTCATCTCTGCCGCTGTCATCCCAGCAGAGGAGTCAGCACATGATAGGTATAAAACTGCAACCAAACGCTCTGTGGTCGCCTCCATGAACCTCTGCCCTCTCCGCCTGCCCCACTTACCTAAGCTTGTCACTGCGCCCAGACAGGTTGGTGAGTCCCAGGAGAGCCTCATAGTTCTGAAGGCCATCCCTCTGTGTGTCCAGGAGACTCACGAGGGGCCGAACCACCTCATACACCTGTGGGGATGAGAGAGCCGCATCTCTCAGTATCCTGCATCTGAAGCTTTACAGTTCCAAAGCCCTTCCCTTCCCATTCGCTGTCTGGTTGAATCTGCATGGCGATCCTGAGAGGCTACATTGTTCCCTTTCACTGTTCAAATGGGAAAGCTAAGTTCAGGAGGACAAGCATAGTCATCAGAGGTAGAGCCAGGCCTGGGGTCCTGGTGTCCTTGACTCATTATCCTCCCTGTGACAGCATCATGACCCTTTCTCAGCAGAGGAGGTGCAGGGACAGGGCCCTAGGAGCAATGGAGCACCCTCTCCCTTGCTTCTCAGATACCCACCCGCTCCCCAGGGAAGGCGATGTCTGGATTGGAGACTGCAGCAATCTTGGCTAGTCCGTGGGCTGCCTTCACCTTGCCAACATCTGTGCCCTCCAAAGCCAGGGGGATCAGGGCCTGCAAGAGAGAGCACAGTCACTAGCCAACCACAGACAACCAGAAGCCTCTCTCTCCCTCCTCTGGTTCCAGCTGCCCTCTGTCTATCCGTCTCATCAGAGATTCCCAGCCTATCGAGCTCTGGAGCACTGTTCCTCTGTAGACAAAGTCTCCAAGGCTCGTGCATGCCAGGCTTGGTCTCCAGCTGTCGGTGTGGTGAGGAAGTGACTGGACCCTGAGAGCTCTGAGCTAACCCTCAGATCAATCCGTTGATGAGCTCACAGCTGAAGGGACCATTGGGAGGAAAGCCCTGCTTGGAGGGAGGACATCACTGGAGTGTGACTTTAAGGGTGTATCTTCTTGTTCCCTTCCCCTTTTCCTCTCTTTCCTTCCACTCTCACTCATGACTCATAAATTGAGCAACTTTGCTTGGCTTTGCACTCCGCCACCATCAGGTCCTGCTTCACTTCTGATCCCCAGTGAGCCCACCGTGGACCAGAACCTCCGAGAACATAAATGCAAAGCAATCTCTCTTTCTCATCAGTTCTCATGCCAGATGTTCATCACAGAGACAAAAGTCTGACTAACTCCATCCAGCACCATAGAAATCTATGAAATACCTGTCAAGGATTCACAACCCTGGGTCCCAGTGACTTCATTTCTCCCTCCATTTCGGAAAAAATAACCAATAGATTGACTTTTTCTAGATGTGGTGGCATGGGCCTAAAATCTCAGCATGCAGGAGGATGAAGCGGGAAGACTACAACAGCTTCAAGTCCAACCTGGATTACATACAGGGCAAGAACTTGGCTAATCAGGGCTACATGGTAAGATTCTGTCTCAAATCATAATAATAATAACAGTAATAATGATAAATAATAACTGGTATTTTTTTACATTTTGCCAAAGCTAAATCTAATCCTAATAGCTGCTGTTTATTGAGCAGCTATGAACTGAATGTATCTAACCTACTTTCCATGACTCTCTGAAAAGTGAGACAGTGACTCCTCCTCTCCATTTTGCTGAGGAAGAAATTACAGTTCAGAGAGAGTAAAGTGCCCAAGTTTGCACAGCTAAAAAGAAGGAGAGCAGCTGGGTGGTGGTGGTGCATGGTTTTAATCCCAGCACTTGGGAGGCAGAAGCAGGCAAATCTCTGTGAGTTCAAGTCCAGTCTGGTCCACAGAGTGAGTTACAGGAAAAATCCTGTCTTGAAGAACAAAACAAAAAAGAAGAAGAACAAAGCTCTACTGCAAGGCTTCTGTGGGAAGCCCAAGATCTGCCTTCACACCAGCCAGAGTAGCAGGCAGCGGGCATAGGATTCCAAAGCGATCCCACAGCTTCATCAAATCAAGAAGGAACTAGTTTGGGCCTGTGAATTAGATGATACAGATAACTGAGTGTATTTCAGGAAGGTAGGGGGCGTTGAAACACACGACTTTGGAGTGAGACAAGGGGGACCCACAGATATGAATGTGTATTAGGATATGCAGGCATGCACACATTGTGTGTGTGTGTGTGTGTGTGTGTGTGTGTGTGTGTGTGCGCTCCTTCCCAGTAGATCATCTTCTATCTAGATCAGCCTAATTTACCTTGCCACCACCTTGAGCTACAATGGTGCCCCGATCCTTTGGGTTGTCACAGAGTGCCAGGAACACCCTGCAGAACCAATGATAAGGGAGAATAAATATTCACTCTTCCTATAGAACGTTCCCAGGAATCACACACAGCAGTCAGAGCCAGGAACCCTCGGCGTAACAGTGTAAGCCTGGAAAGGCAGACCGTGTGCCCTTGACTGGAAAGAGTCACCTTTAAGGACACAGCCATGCACGTAAGTAGTGGGGGAGGAAATAAATCTAAGCAAGGCTTCCAAGAGCCATCCCACTCCTATTTCTGGAGACAACCAACAGCTCCCTGCTACCCCCATCCAGGAGAAACTCTCCTGTTTACCCACATCATCTGGTTCTGGTCCCGTGTAATGACACCACCACTCATAGCACCCCAGACATACCACAGGAGAAACCAAACTCTACTCTTTATCCCTCCATCCTCGCTGCCTTTGTACATACTGTTCGCTCTTTCCTGGAGCCCGTCCCTTCCCTGCAGTTGGCTGGCTGCTTTTCTCCTTCAGGACTCTGCTGAATTATCACCTCTATCAGGAGTCTTTCCTGGATGTCCACCCACCAACCTTCTAGCTGGGTGGTTGGGACCTATTGTCTGGACTCCAACCAGACCTCCGTGCTTCCTTGTCATGGCATTTACCCATTGTGTTGTAACAGAGACCTGCCTTCCTCTCTAGACTACCCTTCATCTCTGCAGAAAAGGTAACCAAAAGGAACAGGGGTTACCTCCTGAGGCAGCTGCGGTGACCTGCCCTATCACATCTCTTCCCCATGTTCTCTAAGTCCTCGCCTAGCCTCCGCTATTCTAATCTTCCATCCCACCTCCCAGTCTCTCCCAGCCCATCCCGGTTGCACCTGGCCAGCAGCTCCTTGGTCTGATCTGTGAGGATAGCACTGTCCGCCTTCACCATGCAGGCCAGCGCAGATATAACACCTGCCTTCAGGAGCCGTTTCACCCGCATGTCTACAAAATCCTTCTTATCCTGGAGGGAGCAAAAGGGTGTGTGGGGAAGGAACCACTTGTTAGTCAGCCCCAGATTGAGTCATTATTGACAGATCATCATCAGGGTGAGGAGACAGGAGGGGGGCATGGTGTATAATCTCTGGAAATGTGCTTAAACCTCAGACACAGCCACGGGGCATGTATGTGTGCTATATCCCTGTCTGGATGAAACAGAACCCAGTGACAAGAGCGGTGCAGGGGGAGGGAGGGGGGCTGGGATGCAGCTCAGTGGCAGAGCACCTGCCTAGGTGGAGGACTGGGGATGCAGCTCAGCCGTAGAGCACCTGCCTAGGTGGAGGACTGGGAATGCAGCTCAGCCGTGGAGCACCTGCTTAGGTGGAGGACTGGGGATGCAGCTCAGCCATGGAGCACCTGCCTAGGTGGAGGACTGGGGATGCAGCTCAGCCCTAGAGCACCTGCCTAGGTGGAGGACTGGGAATGCAGCTCAGCCGTGGAGCACCTGCTTGACTGGGGATGCAGCTCAGCCGTGGAGCACCTGCCTAGGTAGAGGACTGGGGATGCAGCTCAGCCATAGAGCACCAGCCTAGGTGGAAGACTGGGGATGCAGCTCAGCCGTGGAGCAACTGCCTAGGTGGAGGACTGAGGACACAGCTCAGCTGTAGAACACCTGCCTAGCACATATGAGGCACTGACTCCAAACCCTTGCATCACAAAGAAATGAAGTAGTTGAAAGAATGAGACGGCAACGTGAGTATATTCCCAATGTCTGGCACAAAGGCAACACTCACATTCTGATTGCAACTATACAGGGGAGAAAGAAAGAAAAACTTCCTGTGAGTAACACAGGAAACTGCCAGCAGTGGTCCTGTGGAAATGACGCCACTTTATGGCCAAGTGCTCTACTGTACACCATTCCATTTTGTAACACAGATGTGACTTCTAAAATCCAAATGATCTCACTAGCTGGTAGTATTTTCCACATTAATTCATATGCAAGTGGTATACAAATATATCCTTGTGTAGAGGTGATCCCCATACAAACTTTTGTGGTAGGGGTTCTGACATTTGCACTTTTAGAAACCTGAGTTCCTACTCAGCACTCATCCCTAAGTTCAGCTATCCCAGAAAAATCATATTTTTATGACATGGAAGCATGAAACGAAACACAAGTATTCATGAAGTAATCAACAAATATTGCAAAATATCCATCTGTTTCTATTTAATTAAATTACAAAATAGCCATCCCCCAGTCAGAAAATTAAAAGACAGGAATCATAAGTGCCACCTAGTGGGGAAAATCTGCTATTGTCATCGTCTAAGAGCACAAAGCATTCCCAGAGGTCTTGGCAGCACAGTTCCCCCACCACCACCACCCACCCCCGAGCTGCCCTGGACCCACCTTGGGGTGCTCCTCCGGCACATGTTGCTTGGAGAACTTAGCAAGCTGCACCAGCTCAGGGACGACCTCCTTGACATCGTAGCTGTTGGTGCAGTTTACCAGGGTGTTGGCCACTGAGTACAGGATGGTCTTGTCGCTGGTCTGGAGGCCCCCAGGACAGAAAGAAACACAAAGAAGCCACTTTAGTGGTAGACGAGTGGAAACCTCTGGGCTGTTCCTAGTGGACCCCCTCCCACATTTCCAGAAGAGCTCAGGCACTGCTGGGTTCCCTCATGATCTCATTGCCAAAGGGTCACAGGCAAACATGAGTCCACCCACAACCAGGCAAGATGAGGGCCATCCAATGAAAGAGCCAATCCAGCTTCACCAGGGAGGGTGGAGCCAGCTGAGCCCTGGGGGCCAGGGCCGGGCACTCTTTCTTGAGGTCAGAGATCAGGACTACTCTTGCCTTGGCCAACTCGAACATGGCCTGTAGAGCAGGGATGTCCTGGACAAAGTCGTCCTTCACATCAGCATCCAGTGTGAGGTAGGCCAAGCCCTCCACTGCCCAGCGTCGCGTCCGAGTGTCTATGGCAGTGTTGCACAGCCACCTAGAAGTGGAGGAGTGGAGAAACCGCTGGAGAAAGAGCCAGGGCTCTGGCCAAGAGTGACTCAGGTTCCAGATAGCAGGTGGCCAGTGAGGGGGTCTTTTCTCACCCAACGTCACTGAAACACACTCCAGAACCCCCCCCCACAGAGGCCCATGAGGAAGCAGAGAGTCCAGTCTCTTACTTTCGACACTGCTTAGCCAGCTTCTCCGTTGACCCTTCAGCAAACTGTCTGAGCCCATAATCTGAGCCCCCAGCTGAGCCAAGTTTACAGAGGCCCTGAGGAGAGGAATATGGAAGGGTTAGCAAAACTGAAACCTAAGTCAGGTCCTGTAGCCCTGTGGTCAACACTGTCCCTTTTCCTCTGCTTAATATACCTCTGTGCCCTTCTACCTTTTCTGAGGTGCCCCATCCAATGCCCTATGTTAGGGAGGATGTTCACCACTTTGATCTCGTAGATGTTTTGAAAACTCTGCACAACAGAATACTAAATATCTAAAGCCACCGTGAGAAACCTCGAGATGGTGTGAGATGACAAAGTCACATCACATGGGCAACAAATTCAGACATACAAAATCTAACCCCGAGGAAAAACAAGACCCTTGCCAGGAAAAGAAAAATGCCTTCTGGAGCAGAGGGGCCATCATGCCCATGGCAAAAAAGTTTCTAAAAAATTGGTATGAGGGCCAGTCATGGTGGCATATACCTTTAATCACAGCACACAGGGGTCAGAAGCAAGAGGATCTCTGTGAGTTAGGGTTCAGCTTGGTCTACATATCGAGCTCCAGGTCATTCAAGGTTACATACACGGTGAGATCCTGTCTCAAAAGCAAACAAACAAACGAAAAATTGACTGACAGGAGGGGCTAGGGGATGACTCATTGAGGGAAGCAAGCATGAGAACCTGAGTTCAGATCCCCAGGACACATGTAAAGCTGGACATAGCCCAGCCCTATATGCTATGTGTTTCTTCAGAGACGTGGGAGGCAGAAACAGGAGAATCTAAAGAAGTATACGGACCGGTCAGCCTGGTCATGCAATGGCAAACAACTCTAGACCCTGTCTCAAACAAGGTAAAAATCAAGGATCAATACCCATGGTGTCCACTGGTCTACACACACACACACACACATACGCACACACACACACACACACACACACACACACACGGAGAGAGAGAGATTAAAAAACTATATGAACCAGGCGTAGTGGTACAGGCCTGTAATCCCAGCTCAGAGTGAGCAGGAGAATCATGAGATGAAGACCAGATTACTGGCCTACAAATAGTATATTTGAGATCAGCCTGGGATCTATAGCAAGACTCAATCAATCAAAAGAATAAAAAGTCTGGAGCTAGAGCCTGTAACTCCAGTACTCGAGAGGGTGACACATTTAAGGTCAGTTTGGGACACATTACCACAATAAGTTAGAACCTATCTTTAAAAAAAAATAGAACAAAGGGGGTTGGAGAGATGGCTCAGCAGTTAAGAGCACTTGACTGTTCTTCCAGAGGTCCTGAGTTCAAGTCCCAGCAACCACATGATGACTCACAACCATCTGTAGTGGTATCAGACTCCTTCTTCTGGTATGCATGAAGGCCGAAGACTCATACACATAAAATACATGAATAAGTAAATCTTTTTAAAAAGAAAAACAGAACAAAAAAAACAATGTGAATTAAGATCCAGGTGAATGAATCAAATCTCTAGTTTTTTGTGAGGTGAAGAAAGGAGAATGAGAACAATTCTGAAAGGTGGGAAGAGTAAAACTGAAAAGCCTAATTCTGCTGCATGCAGCTGTTCAAACAAATGCATTTGCTGGCGTCTGCTCTGAAAGTACTTCCTGGATGGTATCCGTGTTTGTCTCCACAATACAGAGGGCACTTTCCTAGCGCTAAACGGGGGTCGTCCTCCTGACTCTCTCTTCCCACGACCCTGGCTTTCACTCCATCTGCAGGGGCACACAGATGGGCCTGAGGGGTCCCTAGTACATGAACCCTTGTCCTGGCTGGTTTTATGCCAACTTCACATAAGCTAGAGTCATCAGAGAGGAAGGAACCTCAATTGAGAAAAGACCTCCACAAAATCCAGTTGTAAGATATTTTCTTAATTAGATCAATGGGGGAGGGCCTAGCCCATTGTGGGTGGTGCCATCCCTGGGCTGATGGTACTGGGGTTAAGAAAGCAGGCTGAGTTTGTCATAGCCAGAACCTGGAAACAACCTAATTGCCCCTCGACCGAAGAATGGATAAAGAAAATGTGGTACATTTACACAATGGAGTACTACACAGCAGAAAAAAATGACAGCTTGAATTTTGTAGGAAAATGGATGGAACTAGAAAACATGATTTTGAGTGAGGTAACCCAGACACTGAAAGACAATTATCACATGTACTCACTCACAGGTGGTTTTTAAACATAAAGCAAAGAAAGCCAGCCTACAAACCATAATCGCAGAGAACTTAGACAACAATACAGACACTAAGAGAGACTTACATAGACCTAATATACATGGGAAAGTATAAAAAGACAAGATCTCCTGTGTAAATTGGGAGCATAGGGACATTGGGGGAGGGTTGAAGGGGGAGGAAAGAGGCAGGGAGGAGAGCAAAGAAAAATGTAGAGCTCAATAAATATCAATAAAAAATAAAAATAAAAAATTAAAAATAAATTTAAAAAGACAGAAAGAAAGAAAGAAAGAAAGAAAGAAAGAAAGAAAGAAAGAAAGAAAGAAAGAAAAGGAGGCTGAGCAAACCAGGGGACGCAGCACTCCTCCATGACCTTTGCCTCAGCTCCTGCCTCCAAGGCTCCTGACCTGCTTGAGCTCCTATCCTGACTTCCTTCAATGATGAGCCATAACATGGAAGTGTAAGCTGAATAAACCCTTTCCTCTCCAACTTGCTTTTCGGTCACAGTGTTTCATCACAGCAATAGTAACCCTAACTAAGGCACCCCCTAAGGCTGGGGGCCGTGACTCCTTCATCCTGGTGTCCCTGGCACTCAGCACCCAGGCCACTCACCACCAGCGTGCGGATCTTGATCTTCTCATTCTTGGTGGTCTTGTAGATCTGCTTGAGAAGCGACACGCCATTGGTGATGATGAAGGTGGCCCGGCTGAGTTTAGTGGAGGCGTGGATGAGCGCCTCCACAGCCACCAGCTGGTCTGCCTCACGCTCCGAGCCGCACAGGGCCACCATCATCTCCATCACACCTTTCATGCCCAGCAGCTGATTGCCCAGGTCAAAGGGCCCCTGCAAGATCCCCGACACTGTCTGGATGGCATTCACATTCTTGTCCATGTCCTGGGGATCAAACTTGCCCCTAAGACAGAAGACAAGGGTGGTCAAGAGAATCAGCCAAAAGGGGCGGAAAGAGTACACGTGAGGGAAGATTTGAATTTTCCCTACACCTGAGCTGTGTGACATTGGGCAGTTCACGGAACCTTTCTGAATCTCAGCTTTTTGGTCTATAAATAAAGAGTATAGTACTGTTATTTCTTAAGGACAAGTGACATCATGGCTGGTCACAGGGTATGTCTCTGGGGCAGCACACTCTGACCTTGAAGATTGACCTGCAAGAAGTTGAATTATTGGTCAGAGGAAGAAGCAGCATTGAGGAAGGCACTAGCCTGCAATGCAGTCACCCCAAAGTCTCTTCCTTGAAGAGTTTTGAGCTGGGACACCCTAAAAAAAAAGTCATTTCAAATTGAGGTGATTGGTAAGGCATTAGTTGCTGGTTGCACAGGGAAAGGTGAGAAGCCCCCTCAGCTGAGGCAAGGACCAATGAGAGACTCCAATAGCTCCAGTCCTTTCAACCTAGATAGACAGTCCTGAGGCACAGCCACAGAGATGCAGTCTGCAGACACAGTGTGAGCAGAGTGGCCTCCTCACACGGGCCTCATCCCAGTAGCTCCAGCCTATCAACAAGCTGGCTTCTGCTGAGCTCAGGAACAAGGACCAATCAGGATCGAACGCTCTACCAGGTGAATTCCTCTTGTACATGGAAGACCAAGACTTGGTCAGAGCTTTAGCTCCCATTTAGCTGGACCTTGCAACTCAATTTAAAAAAAAAAAAAAGTTTTGCCTGAAGCCCTCTAGGACCAGACTTCTTTGTAAGGATTATGGAACCAAGACTCAAGTTCCAAGAACAGGAGGACTCATAGGGTGAGAAGGACAGACTGAAACTCTGGCAGGCAGACAAGTACCACAAGGTGCTTTAAGAGCCAAGGTCAGGGTTAGCAGGAGTACAGGACTGGGAGGGAGTTGGCATGCCTGAGAGCTCAGGATAGCTTTTTTTTATCCAAAATAAATAAATACATAGGTGAGAGCAATGTATGAATTTGCCAGGCATGGCGGCTCATGCTTTTCATCCCAGCACTCAGGAGACAGAGGCACTGAGCTCTGTGAGTTTGAGGCCAACCTGATCTACACAGAGAGTTCTAAGCCAGTAGGAGCTACCTAGTAAGACCTTTTCAAAAAAAAAAAAAAAAACAGATGTATGCATTTGTCTTACAAGATCTAAACTCTCTCTTCCCTGGCCCCTTAAAAAAAAAAAAAAAAAGTATGCCATCCTAGGAAGAGAGAAAGAATCCAGAGTGAAGGTGATGTCTTTGCCCACGTAGTGCCCCTTTGGGGGAAGCTTCCTAAGCCACACCCCAGGCATTGAGGCATGGGTAGTGTCCCAGAAATCTGAACCATGTACAGATTTAAGAATCGCTGAAATTAACTGTAAACCACAGCATCAAATCCTTGGTGGGGAACAGGTAAGGGGAGAGACTTCTCAGCAGTTCACAGAGAGTTCTGTACCGGAGTAACTGCAGTTCGCCAGCAGCCAGCACCAGTGCACAGCCACATTAGCGTAGCTTCCTAGAGATAGCTTCCAACCCCAGTCAAGCCATCAGACGACTGCGGTCCAGGCCAACGTACCTGTGCCTTGATCGGTGATCTCAAGCTAGCTACACAGGTCCCAAAATACCCATCCCACTGAGGGGTAATAAGTTACTTTTATTTCTGTAAGTTACTGAAGGTGGAGGGTGACTGGACACACAGCCAGAGGTGGCTAATGCCTCCAGGGGACTCACGTGATGTACTCCTCGCAGATCTTGCGGAAGTGGTCACGCTCAGGGTCACAGCGCAGGTCATCATAGAGTTTGTTGATGAGGATGGAGGCCAGCATGCGGGTGTTGTCCGTCAGAGGCAGGCAGGAGGGCAGATCTGGAACCTGCCCCACCACCTTCAGGATCTTCCTCAGACCTAAGAGGTAAACAGCAGGGAGACTGAGACTCCTGAGGGACTCTGTCCCCTTCAAAAATGTCTCATCGCTGGCTCCCCACCAGCTGTGGCTTCAGACAGTACATGGCCTCTCCAGAGTTTAGGGTGCTGGAGAGTAGACAAGGAGGCTCTGACCTTTCTCCTGACTCTGCCTCTGTGGAGTCATCCCCCTGTTGCATAGCCATTATCTCCACCATACTAAACTCAACACTAGTTGATCTCAGGGGTCTAGACCAGCGCTGCTGTTTCTGGATTGTGTATGAGCTTCCTTATATACGAGTTCACAGTATCTTTACCCCAGGCCTCAGTTTCTTCATTTACAAAGGTTAAAAAGCACAACCTATTTTGTAGACTTGAATACTCAGTCAGATTATGTACAGAAATGGCCTCCCACCCATCCGGAGACATAACCCACTCCTCAAAGGTCTGCCGTTACTTTGGTAGTTATTACCATTATCTCTTCTCACATCCTCATGGAAGAACCTTCGATGGCTTCCTCCACCAGACTAAATTCAAGATCACATGTTTGTTGAATAAGTAGATTAATAACTGAGCCCCTTGCCCGCCCTACCTTCAACACAGTGTGGGAACCGGGCGTGTAAACCTACAGGTACTTAAGCTAACGATGCAGATGAGGCAGCTGGCTTCGGCAGAACTACAGATGGAGAGGAGGACAGAGCTCAGTGACAGAGGGTGCTTCCCTAGCCTATGAAAGGCCCCAATTTGACTCCCGTGTCCCCAAAAGATGAGTGGCAGACTATTCTGAGCATTTCTTTAGTGCCAAGGGGCTTGTGCGTGCTCCCTGAGCTGAGCCTAGCAATCACCCTACTTCTTAGCAATCAGTCCCATTGTCCAGACAAGATCACAAGTGACACACACAGAGGACACCTCATGCCTGGTGTCGAGCCTACCATATTAACTGTCACACCATGAAGCCTCTGGGACATCTAATGTCAGAGCTAGCTTGGAGGTGGAGAGATATCAGTGACCCCAGTCAGAGGAAGGAAGTGTTGAGGCAAACACGGGACCCTGGGGTTCTGGGTGCTGGCAGGGATCCGAAAGTGATTGGCAGCAATGTTATACTGTGTATATTTTACAACTTTAAGGGAAACCTCCACCGTCTACAACTCAGCTCTGACTCCCCCAGGGGTGGGCACGGATCCCTCAGACTGAGAGCACAGTCCCATGAGATGGCCTCCACTGCAGGCCCATGGGCTGGATCCCAGCATTCTAACCAAAGAAGAGAATAAAAAAAAATGTTTTCCCTCACCTGTTTCATCCCACAAACCACGTACTTGATCCTAGTGCAGAGAAGGGGGCCACCGTTGCTGGCCGGCTTTCAGAATATATGCAGAGGCCAGCTGGGGTAGGGGAGAATGACAACAGTCCTTGGACACTAGGGTCAAGTGTTAAAATCTAAATGCTTGCATGGGCACTGTGTCGGGTGGGTGCTTGGGGAGCACAGTACCTAATGGAAGCTGGCTTAGGCCTTTTAGAACAAGTCATAGGCTACATGTCACAAAACCTGTGGGAGAATTAACCACAGCAGACTCTAAAGCCACGGGTGACTCCTGCACAGATGGAGTGGATTTGGGAGACAACTCACACTTAGATTTAGTGACTAACTGCTAGAGAAATTTCACTTTGCTTGCTATAAAGTACATGTGATGTCAATCTTCTGCCCCTTTGGAAGGCCTGTTATGTGTTTTACCAGCCATGAGACTTCAGGCATGTTATCCCATGGTTGGTAAGTCCTGTTTGTAGCAAACACTTAACCCTGTCTTTTAGGTGGCTCTACCCAATGTTTTGGGGGTGCTAACTGCTTTCTGAATATGTTCTTGCCCTTAATTCAGAGCCTTGACCTACTTGCGTCAACAGCCCCTAGGGGATACACTAATGCCTGCCACCCACTTCAGTGGGGACTGAAGACACTCTCCAGACAACATCTCCTCTTCTCTCTACACAGAGACAAGTATGCTGAGCCTGCTCTAACAGTATGATTGAACCTCAACCCCATCTCACCGTTATCTACGACATAGATAGTGCGTGAGTTGTCATGAATGGCCAGATCCTTCCTGGGGACGTTTTTGTTGAGCAGGTTCAGTGCCTGGTCTCTGCCCTGCCCGGAGACCTTCTTACTGACCAGCATGTCCAGCAGGTGGCTGGTGATCTGCTTCAGGTCTTTCTTGGTGTCTGAAGAGCAGAGGAAAAGAGCAAGTAGAGACGACAGAAAATTTCACATAGAGAGGATCAAGGAGGGCAGAAACTTCTAGAAGGATTCTGGAAGGCCTGAACCCACTATTTTTCTGAGTGTTACCCCTTGAATTTGAAGCATCCTCCTGACAGGCTCCTATGTGGAATGCCTGTCCGTTGATGGTGCTGTTTGGAGGGGTTCTGGAAACGGGAGGAGATAGAGTATGATTGAAGATGGGGCAGATCCTGAACAGCTGTTTCTTGACCCAAGTAGTGCCTCCCATCTCTCTCCTTCCTTTTTACCTTCCTTCTTTCTCTTCCTCCGCCTCCCCTCTTCTTCTTCCTCTTCCCTTCCCCCTCCTCTTTACGTCCCTCTCTCCCCTCTTCCTGTCCACCAGGAGGAGGCTTCCTCCTACGCCTGCTATCACAGCATGATGCCTGATGCCTGATGCTCTACCAAGTGCATGACGCACCAAGCAAACACCCCATAAACCATCTGAGGGTGTGAGCAAAATAGATTTTTCCTTATACTGTTTTCCGGTACAGTAAGCATATGAATTTCCCAAGACAGTATTGCTCATCTCACACTCCTGCCCACAAAAGCAAAAAAAAATCCTCAAGCAACATCCACAAGGGCATTCTGGCCACAGACCACTGTCTCCTCCCACATTCCCTTTGTCTTCAAAGAGTTCCTGTTCCTGCCGGGCGATGGTGGCGCACGCCTTTAATCCCAGCACTTGGGAGGCAGAGGCAGGCAGATCTCTGTGAGTTCAAGGCCAGCCTGGTCTACAAGAGCTAGTTCCAGGACAGGCTCCAAAGCTACAGAGAAACCCTGTCTCAAAAAACAAAAACAAGTCTAAAAAATGTCTTATAGGAAGGACATGTATACTCCCTTCAGACACGTCTTCACATAGATTCAGACTTGTTGGGGACGAAGTCTGGGGCTGGGACTGGGGCCTCTATGATGTCAGGACTAACCCTGCCCAGGGTGGATGGTAAAGAGCAAGAGCCTTTTCCAAGCTCTGCTCTGAGTGGAATATGAAGACAGATAAGAAGTAAGGTCTCTACAATACGTCAGATCAGCAACAGAGGGAGGAGGGGACTGTGCCACACAGGGAAGGAGAGGCGAAGTTGACACTGTAGTTTGCAGATAGATGGGTCTTGTAATAGCAGGCTCATTCTCGTCTTAAGTGGTCCCTCTGTCACACTAGCTCTGAGTTGGCCATGTGGCTTGAGGGTACAACCAGGTTTGCAAAGCACTTACACCCTGAGCTGGCCCATTTGTAATCCAGCTATCATATCATATAGAAATCCAAGATAGCCATGAGAGAGGCCACTGGAGGGGGGGACAGTGGAGGTGGAATGCCAAGTCTTCCGAGCAACCTTTCCAGCTAACCAGCAACCATCCAAATGAAGCCAGCTTGGGCCTTCTAAAATGTCTGACCCAGAAAAGACAAGCAACTCCTTGGCCATTACTGTAGAAAGTTAGGGCCAATCAAGAACCCAGGCCTGGAGAGATGGCTCAGAGGTTAAGATCTCTGGCTGCTCTTCCAGAGGACCTAGGTCCAATTCCCAGCACCCACATGGCAGTTTAACTGTCTGCTGTAACTTCTGCTCTAGGGGATCCAATACCCTCACACAGACATACATGTAGGCAAAATATCAAGGCATACAAGATAAAAATAAATATTTTTTTAAAAAAAGAAGCCAGGCCTCTAAAAGGTGAGTATTAATAATACACAGGGACTCTCAGCAGGGGCTGGGTATGCAGCTCAGTAAGAGAGAGCTTGCTTAGCATACACACAAGACTCCAGGTTCAGTTCCCAGCACTGCACCACCCCCAAGTCCTCCTTACAAACAAGAAAAGCAATGGTGCCCCAACAGAGTGACAGCCCAGACTTGCTGGACTTTGTGTTGACTTGCCTTTCCCTGCTCAAAGCTAAAGACAACTACTGGCTGCCGTGATGGGAAACACCTTTAATCCCGGCACTCAGGAGGCAGAGACAGTTGAATCTCCAAGTTGAATGCCAGCCTAGTCTACAGAGCGGGTTCCAGAACAGCTAAGACTGTTACACAGAGAGATCCTGTTAGAAAGAAAGGAAAAAAGGGAGGAAGGGAGGGAGGGAGGAAAGAAGGAAAGAAGGAAGGAAGGGAGGAAGGAAAGAAGGAAGGAAGGAA
>JAQHUG010000114.1:688208-702342 GCA_028555095.1 Dicrostonyx torquatus
GAAGGAAAGAAGGAAAGAAGGAAGGAAGATGAAGAGAGACCTTCAGTTATCTTCATAGTCATTGGCTTGGAATACACATTTCTAGGAATGTGTCTGAAGAAAACAGATGCAAATACAGATGGAAGTAAAGAATGAAGTGAGGTATACAAGTTTGAAACCACCTCAGTGTCCAGTAACACAGAACTGTTGATGAAATGTGCACGTAAGGATATAAGGAATGTCATTAACTTGTTTAAAATACAGTTTTCTAAATGTTCCTGCCAGCTAATCAAGAACTTATGAAATAATGTTTAGGACTCCTATGTGCAGGGAGAAAGACAGGTGTGTGGGTGTATGTGTGTGCATGCATGTGCGTGTGTGTGCGTGTCTGTGTGTGTGTGTGTGTAAATATGTGTGTGTGTGTGTGTGTGTGTGTGTGTAGGAAGCAATGTAACCAGGCATGGGAGTGTGCTCCTTTAATCCCAGCACTCAGGAGGCAATGGCAGGTAGACCTCTGTGAGTTCAAGGCCAGCATGGTCCACAAAGTGAGTTCCAGGACAGCTGGGGTTACATAGTGAGACCCTAATTAAAAATTATTAAAATAGGCAGTGGTGTACACCTTTAATCCCAGCACTCAGGAAGCAGCAGCAGGCAAATCTCTGAGTTCAATATCAGCCTATTTTACTTAGTGAGTTCCAGGATACCCAGGGCTACACAGAGGAACACTGTTTTAAAAAAAAATACTGAAATAATTTTAAGAATATTAAATGGGTTGGGCTTGGTGGTACACACCTACAATGCCAGTACTTGGGAGGCTGAGGTTGGAGGATAGAGAACTCAAGACAGTATGGACTACGTCGAGAGACCCTATCTGAAAAGAAAGAAGGAATACTATTAAATTATGTGCATATCAATTACTTTTCTCATAACTGGGTCACAACACCTGGCAAAGAAAGTCCGGGAAGAAGGGTTATGTTTTGGTTAATGGTTTGAGGTGGCTCCTGGTGGAAAGGGCATTGATTGGCAGTGGCAACTTGGGGTTCCACTGAGTGGATCGGGGCATACAGATGAGAAAGACAGAGAAACAGCCAGGAAACCTCAAGACCCAACCTCCCTGACCTACTACCTTCACTGAGACCCCTATCCCCTAAAGATTCCCTAACTGCCCGAAACAGTTCCTAACAACCAGAAACATTCCTATGGGGTTCATTTCACATTCCAACCACAATGCATGTAACATTGGCCTTGCTTAGAAGATAATTTAAAAGGACCTTGAGCAGAATTCCAATTTTTAATTAATATTTATGTAAATATTTTGACATGGATAAGAAAAGACAGAGGGGACCCAGTGGATTATCTGAATGAGTCCGGGTTTTGTTTGGGAGAAATTTTTCCTTTTTATAAATTTCTGTAACTTTCCAAGTCTCCCCAGTGAGCTTTTGTTACACTATGATGAAATATTCATAGCTTAAAATTTACCATTTTTACTATTTGTAAGTATAAAATTGAGTGGCATTGAACACAGCCACACTGATATGAACCATTGGCACCACCCACCCACAGCACCTTCCAGACGGACACACTGACAGCTCCATACTCAGCATCGTGTGCCACTTTCACCATTATAACCCCAATACACACACTAAAATCAAACCAGGCCACCTCTGCAGGAGATGCCAACGTGAGGTGGGGACTGGCTTTCCCTTGGAGTCCACATGAACCAGAACAGAAGAATATCTCCTACCTAGAACCAAGGCCTCTTCTTTCCCTCGATGTTCTCTCTTGTCCTCCCCAGACAGGGAGTCAAAGATGGCCTGGAGCAGGTTGCAGACAGCCAGGGACATCTCTTCATTCTCCACGGCCATGAGGCTGCAGATTCTGTCTATGTGGACTGTGTGCAGGATCGCTGTAGCCTAGACCCCAGCAGGAACAGAGTCAGCAGCCTGCTTGGCACCTGGGGTAGGAGGTGGGTGGTGACTGTCCTATCCACTTCATGCTTTAGGGAAGTGGGGCTCACAGGCTGGGAAACCAACTTCAGGGGACCCTGAACTATGTCACCCATAATGGAGTCCTGGAGGCACTGAGTCTGTGAACGCAATAAGATCTCACCAAGATATAAGTGTACAAGATACACTGAACTCAAAGGCTGAATATGAAGAAACATACACTGTCATGCTTTTGAATTCAGCTCTTCCTGTAATCCACTTCCAACAATGCCTTTGCTCAGTCAAGCCCACTTCCAGCTTGCAGGGAAAGAGCCCAGAACACTCTTGCACCATGCTTCATATGATCCCGGTTGGAAGGCAGGGGACCCTTGAGGCTCTATCACAGCCCTGACTGTGTGCCACCCTCTGCCTCCTGGACCCGCTGCCATCCACACCACCTGTCCCGATCCCTCAGCCCTCACCCTCGCTCGGTGTCCACTGCACATGCCAGACAAGGTCCGCACTGCAGCTAGCACCAGCTCAGGCCGCTGACTGTCCAGCAGCTGCAGCAGCAGGCCCACCCCATTGCTCTGGAAGATCCTCTCGGCCCCTGCTTCTTCACGGCCCAGGACAATGAGGTTGTTGGCAGCCTGAGGGAGAAGCAATGAAGGCTGTCAGGAAACTGGATGGAAGCCTTGGCCATAAACCTAGTGCAGGGGTAGAACACCAACTGCATCTTCAGGACACTGGTAAACTCTGTCCTCTTACAGTCCTGCTCCTGGAAACATAATAATAATAATAATAATAATAATAATAATAATAATAATAATAATATCATCAAAGCAACTTGCATAAGGGCCAACTTGATGAAATACGCCACAGCCAGGAAGTGAGGTCACAGATACAGCACAGCCACATAGAACAGTGCTAACAGGTGGGATTGGGGTCACAGATTCCCTCGGCCCATGGTGACGTAAAAATAAAACCGTACATCTGCTGTGTGGAGAAGGGCTGGGAAAGATGGAAACATGAAAGCAAGCTTTTCATAGGTTAAAATCATTTCTTTGAACATGGCTATCACATTTTGTTTTCCTGTTATCTGTTTAAGGGAATCTGAAGCGGTGGGGTTCTGGGGAAGGTGGAAGATGGTGGCCACAGAGTGCACTAAATAGGATTCCGAAGCCCAGGTCAGAGCTCACTGCTACTGCCTGGCTCCCGTCACAGCACCTCACTGAGCTCCAGATACTTCATTTAAGAAATGGGGCAGTCGAGCTAAGGGACTAGGAAGCCACCAAGGCTCTTATCACTCTGATGTCTTCCCACCTGAACTATATGGACCTCCAAAGGCCCTGATGGAGGGGGAAGAGGGCCAGAGAACCCACAGCTGAGGAAAGAGCCGGAGGGAGAGATGGGGAGCCGGGGTAGGCAACGAATGTCGGGTAAACGTGACCTGAACATTACTATCAGCTTAGGGCTTTGAGCTTCTCCAGACAAAACTACTTTATCCACGGCAACTCACTAGGTCCTCAGAGAAATTGTAAAGTACATTTTTGTATCATGTGAATTCACTGACCACAAAACTAGTATGCCATCTTTCCTCACAGGTGCCATCAGCCAAATTCTTATATAAATAAGGGCAAGACATTCAAATGTTCACTCGAGGACCCAACAGGAACATGAGAAAGAGCAAAAGAGTTGGTTAAGATGACTGTTGCCAGTCAGACACAGTGGCACATGCCTTTAATACCAGCCCTGGGACAGCAGAGGCACTGGGGTGGCAGACACAGGCGGATCTCTGTGAGTTCGAGGCAGCCTGATCTACAGAGCGAGTTCCAAGACAGCTAGAGCTGTTACACAGAGAAACCCTGTCTTGAAAAAAATTACTTTTACCAGTAAATACTTCAATATTTTTTAATATGTCAGTTGTGACCTCTTCGCAGTGTTTCTAAATGAGACAAAGCATTATTTGTATATGCCAGCGTTTCTTGGCAAGTTAGATATTCCCAGTAGGTGCGAAATGTAAGGAGATAGTGAGGCAAGTTAGATATTCCCAGTGGGTGCGAAATGTAAGGAGACAACCAAAAGCCCAATATCCAGACAAGAAATGCTTAATGAAATACTTTTGAGTCAAAATCAAAGGTCAAACGTTTCACATTGAACAAAATATCTGATCTTAAACAAAGATGTCATCGATCCTGCAGTTAGACTCGCTTCAATGACTTCACTCCAATCTTGGTTCTTCTTATGGTTAGTGCCGCTTTCTAATACTCATGGACACTGCCCTCTTAGCTTCCAAGCACAAGCACTTATTGGGAGCCGCGTGCAGAGAGCGCCCTCTGCTGACAAGCATGAGGCATAACTCACCTTTTCCCTCTTATCAGCCTCGCTGTTTTCATTCAGAAGAATTTCAAACATTGTCTGCACCCTGGAATCTGTGGAAAACTGCACACGGAGCTGAGGAGAGAGGAAGGAGCCCTGAGGGAGGTAGGCAGCTAGTCCACATAATTTCTGTCTACTCATCATATGTTCAGCATGGAAAATAATAGGTCTACTCTGGACCCCAGCACATCCGTTCATTTATTCACTGAGCGAATGGTAACCAGGGCCAGAGAAATGTCTCAGTTGGGAACAGCGTTTGTAGAGCAAGCAGGGAGACCTGAGATGATCCACAAAACCCTCATAAAGATGGTGGGGAGCCAACCTCCACCTCCTCTGGCCTTGTCACCCCCTCATAATAACAACAATAATGAGGATGTGAATAATAATTTTAACGTTAGCTGAATAACCACTTTATGCAGGCACTGTTCAGGGACAGAAAGGTGCACAAGGAGCTGGGATGGTGGTGAACGCCTTTAATCCCAGCACTTGGGAGGCAGAGGCTGGCAGATCTCTGTGAGCTCAAGGCCAGCCTGATCTACATAGTGAGCTCCAGGACAGCCAGAGTTACACAGAGAGAACCTGTCTCAAAAATCCAAAAACAAAAGAAAGAAAAGTGAACAAAATCAATTCTTTGGGCTGGAGAGATGGCTCAGTGGTTAAGAGTACTGCCTGTTCTTCCAAAGGTCCTGAGTTCAATTCCCAGCAAAACCACGTTGGTGTAGGAGCGTCCTTCTGCATTTGGGTTGCTTTCATTGGTTAATAAAGAAACTGCCTTGGCCTTTTGATAGGGCAAAATCTTAGATAGGCAGGGAGGACAGAACAGAATTCTGGGATAGGGAAGGCTCAGGGAGAACCGCCATGAAGTCGCCAGAGTCAAACATACTGAATCTTTCCTGGTAAGACCACTACCTTGTGGTAACTTACAGACTATTAGAAATGGGTTGATTCAAAATATAAGAGTTAGCTAACAAGAGGCTAAAACTAGTGGGCCAGGCAGAGTTTAAATGAATACAGTTTGTGTGTAATTATTTCGGGTATAAGTTAGCCGGGACCAAAAGCAGGCCCGCGGCCGGGAGCTGGGAGCCAGGAGCCAGGGAATGCAGCCCCCACAACCCATTCCTCCTCATGCAACACCACATGATGGCTCACAACCATCTGTAATGAGGTCTGGTGCCCTCTTCTGGCCTGCAGGCATACATGCAGACATAATACTGAGAATACTGTATACATAATAAATAAATAAAATCTTTTTTAAAAAATATTTATTTATTTATTATGTATACAATATTCTGTCTGTGTGTATGTCTGCAGGCCAGAAGAGGGCCCCAGACCTCATTACAGATGGTTGTGAGCCACCATGTGATTGCTGGGAATTGAACTCAGGACCTTTGGAATAGCAGGCAATGCTCTTAACCACTGAGCCATCTCTCCAGCCCCCAAATAAAATCTTTTTTTAAAAAATCAATTCTTTTACTCACAAAGCTATCAGTCCAATTAGTTACAGTCATTATCACATATAATCACCACAACATTCTTGGTAGACATCAGCCCAGTTTTAGAATCTCATAGGTAATCAACTACCTATTTAGTTGAGGCTAAAGTAGAAATTTGTCTCCAGGCTCATAAAACAGGAGTGGCTTTCAAGCATCCTACCGAGCAAACAAAATCCATTCTGTCTGGAGGTCTAGACCCTCACACGTCCAACCCTAGCCACTCTGGATCTTTCGTAATGTGACCTAAATGATCACCTGGCCAGCTACTTCTGCACCTCCTCTGGCTGAGAGCTACTGCTCCTCGCTCCTGCCTGCCTGGGCAGGCTTCTCCTTTACCCACCCCTTTTCTCATCTGCCCCTCTTTTCCATTTCCTCAGCACTGAATCTGTACTCTAGACAGTATGCCACGGTCCAGCCAAAGGCTGCTCCAGACACACAGGAGTCCCTGAGTCTTGGAGCAGATGGCTAGAGGAGCTATTATTGCCCTCCTGATTTTACAGGAGGAAGCCAAGTCGTCTAAGGGGTCAATAAGAAAGAAGTCAGCCAGGGGAGGATGCAGAGTTCCTCTCCTCTGGCTCAGGCTCTCCATGGCTTGTCCATTTTCCTAGCAAAGATCTCATGTTCCCACAGACTCTGACCCTCTGTCACTCAATAGTATCACTGATTCCCAGGGATTCCAGGATATCTTTGTCCCCCTAGAGTCACAATGTAGATTCACCAGGTGATTGTAATTTTCTTTCAAAGCTTTCATCTGAAATTTAAAAGAGCTGTAGCTTTAAGTAGACTGTGCCCCCACCCAGCACCCCAGTCCTCTCCATCTCTCGCAGATAGGTGTACTGGGTGGCTGTTTCCTGGACACTGCCATGTTCCGTGCCATCTCCAGCTTGCAGTTGAAGAGGCAGGGCTGACTCAGTCATCACATCTCATCCTCCCCCAACCCCGATGAATGGGATGGAAGCAGCCAAAGTTCTCTGGAAGGGCCCGGGTTACCTGCTCCTGGATGCTGGTGTTGAGCCTCCGCAGTGTCTCCTGGAAGTTCTGGTTCCTTGGTTCGAGGGTGGCACAGCGTTGCACATCCTTGAATGCCTGGTCCAATTTGCCCAGACGCTCGAGTGCCTGGCACCGCCGATACAAGGCCTTGATGTCAGCAGAGTTGATGTCAATGGCTACAGACAGGAGACAGGCGGATCCTCAGGGTGCTGGGCTACATACTGCTCTCCCTCTTCCGCTGCCCAGGAAGGATGTCTTCCTTAGAGATACCCATCTGAACTAGCTGGCTCATACCATCTTTTTGGAAGAGTCATAGAATCTCGATGTTGGCAAAAAGCTTCAAAGTCCTCTCCCCTACACCTCTCCCAGCACACGCATCCCAACTTCTATCTGATCTCCAAGGCTTCCTCTAGCACAGAAGTCCTATCAGAGGCCCATCTGACTGGTGCCGGTTTATCTCCAGAACTAGGGTGTCCCCGCTCCCTTCTGAGGCAGCCAAGCAACTCCATCACAAAACCTTTCCCTATTCCTACCTCAACTCCTCTCAGCTCTTTTGCCCTTTTATCTTAAGTCTGGCCCTAGAGCCCCTGAGGTGAAGCTAAACCCTCTTTATCCCACCAGGCAGCTAGCTGCCTTTCCTAGGCTAAATATTGCCAGATATTTCACTCCCTTCTCCAGATGTCCCTTGACCTTCAGAACCCACAGACTGTTACAGCACCTCCAAACAATGGCAGCCAGATTCACGCTCCTGCGCAGCCATGCTGGGAAAGTTTAAGGGGAAGTATGGAGCTCACCTCTGGAAGCATCGGAAGCCGCCTGGGCATAGCTCTCCTGAGAAGCAGGAATGAGAGACTCCATTAGTGGGGGCCCAGGGCAGAGACAACCAGTGGCCCCTCAGTGAGGGGAGAAGTTAGCCAGGGAGCTACAGGTTATCAGAAACCCAAGACACACTCCCTGACTGATACAGAAAAATACAGGCTTTGCCATCAGGCAACCCCAGTTTAAAGGCCGGCTCCTCTGCCACCTGGGAGAGTTTGGCCAAGCTATTCATGCCCTCTGAACCTTGGGTTTCTTGACTGCAATGTGCGAATGAGAACAAGGGCTGCCACGGGATTGTTTTGAAAAGGAGTGGCCCAACGTATGAAAAGCACCTGTGTTAGGTCAACTGTGAGTGGTGGGTTCCGGCTTCTCCAGAGCAGTGGCCTGGGAAGTCAGAGGCACAGTTTCCACCGTAGGGGGTCCAAGATGGTATAGTGAGAGGATGGTGGCTCCTTTCTATCAGACCATCAAGGCCTCATCTCCCCCCTTAACTGCCCTCAGCCCACCCAAGCTGTCCTGTCCCCAGACCGTTTTCAGGCCACAGGCTGCCCGATTCCGGTAGAGTGTAGCCAGCAGGGCCTTGTCCTTTGTCAGCTTCAGGGCCTGGCTGTAGCTCTTGGTGGCTGCCTTGTAGTCCTGACGCTGAAAATGCTGGTTCCCTTCCTCCTTCAGTTGTGCCGCTTCCGCCTCTGCCATCTGTGGGAATATTGGCAGCCCTGTGTGGTCAGCCTCTTGCTGGATAGCCAGGGCCCCAGGTTTCCCTCGCCACAGGCAGGGATTCTGCCTGGAAGGGATCCACTCCAGCACCCCCAAATCCAGTGACTGTCCCCACCCCCGCCACAAAGGACATTGGTATTTGCTTGGAGCTTGACCTCCATTGAGAGGGTTGTCAGAGTCCCCGTGTTTCCCATCTCTCAACCAGATGTCACCCACCTTCCTTGCAGGCCTAAAGGTCCTCAGGGTTCTCCTTGCCCAGTCTCCCAGCCAACTCACAGTCTCCGGGGGATGCCTCCTTCTAGGTACTGCTCCTGAGTTCTGCAGTTCACCTCAAGCCAGCTTCTGACTGCTGTTCCCAGCCCCCACCCTTCAGACTTTATCACCCCAGCCAGTGACTCCAGACTATATTTGGCCACGGGGGCAGGTGCTCCTGGAGGCTGTCATTGATACAGGGCCTTTCCCCTGCCTAGACTGGATATCCATAACCACATGGAAGGACTGATTACCCCGTGGCCCTTAAGCAACCCACTCAGGGGCAGTCTTGCAAGACTTTGGACTCACACCTCAAAGTGTGGGAGAAAGATCCAGATGAGACCTACCCTGCCTAGGCAAACTTACAACGCCCCTTCCCTACCTCCATCCCAGAAAAACAACCCTCCCCCACTACAGCTATTTTGGGAGCAGAGTGACAGCTGAGGGGCTGATAGGCTTGGACACACAGCAGCTGCCCAGGTCCCTCTGGAGACTTCCAGAAAAGTCTCTGTGGAGGGAGGAGGAGAGCAGAGTGGAGGACGATCCCTTCTCTTCATACTTGTTCATAGTGTCTGCATTTGCCCCAAAGAGCCTGCTTTTGGAAAGCCCAGCAGGACTTGCTGACTTGGTGAGTGTGGGGGGCTGCCGTTTGAGTGTGAGTGTCCTTCCCTGTCTGCGTTGATGAATATATTCAGCCCCCCATCTAGGGGGACTCCCTTGGATGTGAGCTCTCTTCCTCTCTATCAGATCTCATTCTCCTGGGACAAGGACTAGGTCAGACCTGGAATTCCCTGAGCTCAAGGACAGTCACCTACCTTCCTTTGATCCAGATCTCTCCCAGGACAAGAGGAGGCTCCCTTTTCAAAAGTAGCAGTCATCATGGTGGAGGGCTCTCTCTGGGAGCCAGCATTGCTTGATTCTCTGCAGCCAACTTTAAATAAGGCTAGCCTCACCAAGAGACAGAACTCTCCTGGCCCTCAGCATCTGCTCCCAGGGGGACAAGGATGCTGCTCAGGAACTTCCATCGCCATCCCAGGTACCAAGCCTGGCTCTGCTTCGCTTACCTCTATTCTCCCAGCACCTCCCATACATCTCAAAACACACCTGAAAGATACCAAAGAAAAGCCACAAACGGGGGCACACACGATAGCTTCTGCAAATAGAGCTGTGGCTTTAGAATGTGGATATACAGCTATGGGACCTCGGACAGGTCTCACTGGCCTGTTGAACAAAAGGCCCCGCCCTAACACGTGAGTTTGGTTGTTTCTCTCACCTTGTTTTCCAGGCTGGCTTCAGACTGACTTCAAATTCCGAGACTTAGGCAATTCACCACCTGGACAGCTGGAACCCAGTTGTGGGTCACCATGTCCATCTTAACACACACTTTCTGAATGGTAAGTGTGTGTGTGTGTGCATGGGTAGATGGATTCCCTGCTCTCTTGAGCTCCCAAGCCTGGATCTTCACTTGAGGTCCAAACGATGAGGTAATGTGACAAAGGACCTCACTGCTGGCAGAGAGGCTTTGGTTCTGTAGCTTTTGGACCAAGGGATCCTACATTCAATTCCTGACTCAGTAATTCATTCCACAATCATTTCTTCTGTGTCTCCTCTGCACCAGGGGACATGACTGATAATGAGGAATGCCAGGATGCTTGGAAAACACAGATCAAGAAAGACAACATCTTAGGAAAGGCTTCCCTCAGTAAGGGAAGAAAAGGGCAATTGAGTGAGTCTATGCGAAGTCTCTAGAACACTATCTGGCAGAGAAGAGATACTAACTCCTTTTGTCAGATGAGTGCATGGAGGCATGAGTGAGTATAGTTTGAGATAAGACCTGAACTCTGTGAACTGGTTCCCAACTGGGTCTGTGGAGGTGCTCACAATACCCAGGTGGAGGGACTTAAATAACAGACCTGTGTTTTCTCGCAGTTCTGGACTTGAATACAAGGTCAAGGTGCTGGCAGTGTGGGCTTCTGGTGAGGCAGCCATCTTCTGGGTTTACGTGGCTTCTCCTCTGTGTGTGCCCAGTCGAGGTGGAGATAAAGAGGAAAATGGAAGGACCAGGTGTGCCCTTTGGAGGCTTCTTCCTCTAGCGATTCCATCTGCTAGGGACTCTCCCTTTCTGATCTCCTTTAACTTTTATTAGTTTCTTATAAGCTCTGTATTCTTTCGACTTATGTATGAGGGGAACGGAGACTCAATACTGTCCACCACAGTTCCAGACAGAATAAACTGCCTATGGAAAAGGACGGATACAGGATGGGGCCACACCCTGAAAAAGCTCAGAAAAAAATGTCAAGACATCTGGGCACGGTGGCCCATCCTGTAATGCCAGCATCCTGGGAGAGACAGGCAAGAGGATCACGGAGTTCAAGGACGATTTAGGCTACACACCCAAAGCCTATCTCAAAAATAAATAAATTAATAAATAAATGAAATAAAAACCACAAAATTAAATAAAATTTCTACCTCAACCCAATAGTTTCCTGGTTTGAATTTCCACCTCAGGAGAATAGGAGGCTGGACCCTAGCAGCGTTCTCAGCCTCCACCATTTCCCGCCCCTGTGACATAGGTGGTCCAATCAACTTCTTTGCGTTTTAGCTTCCGTGATCTACTGAAGTTGACAAGACTTCAAGTTGTGAAGAATGTGAAAGATCGCAGGAGGAATACAGTAGAAGGCGCGGAGACCTCCTGGTGACGCCACTTGCACGCCTGACTCTCTCCTCCGAACAGCAGAGGGCACTGTAGCCCGCGGCTGCCCGGCGACCCGATTGCGACGCTCCATCCCTCCGCCTCGCTTCTCCTCCACGTGGGGACGCAGGATGGCGGACGCTGTGGCGGTGGGTGTACGCGCACAGGGCGGGGTCGCGGGGGTCTCCAGGCCGGAGGGAGGCGGAGGGGGGAACTGACTGTCTCCCGGCTTGTTTCCACAGGACGAGACGGCGGCAGGCGACGTACAGCGGCTGCTCGTGCAGTTCCAGGATGAGGGCGGCCAGTTGCTGGGCTCCCCGTTCGACGTGCCCGTGGACATCACACCGGACAAGCTGCAGCTCGTGTGCAACGCGCTGCTGGCCCAGGTGAGCACCCCGACGCGAAGCCGTGGCGTTCCGGGGACCCTCTACTGCTCACCAACAGTGGGTGGCGTGAGTTGGTCCCTGGAAAAAGGTTCTCCATGCCGACCCACTGTGGACAGGCTGTGTTTTGAATTCAGCGGATGTAGTATTTCCTTGACACCTTGTCACAGCCTAACATAAGTATTCCCATTTTACAGAAATGCCCAGCAGGATTAAATTATCCGCGTGGTGGTACGCAGTAGTTGTTGGATTGAGCACTGGGCCCCAGATTGGTCTGACCAGACTCAAACCTGTGCTCTTGACTTTTCTGCCAGTGTTACTAATGCTGCCCACTGTTGGGGAGGAATGGCAGGCTGGTGGACCCCTGCCCTCCTACTCTACCAGACCTTGGTCTGCGTTTTTTAAATATCCTTTTGAATATTCGTTTTACAGGTGCAGCATAGTGTTGATGATTTCCAAAACGGTATATGATGCTGTGCATCGACTCTCATCCTAGACCTAAAAATACCAAAGACCTGAATCAGGGTTGGGCCTTTGAGCTAATTATTTATTTGCACTAAGAATTTCTTTTTAATCCACCAAGTGGGGATGTTAATGTTTACTTCCCTGTGTTCTGAGATGCAAATAAAAGGCTCCAAAATTCTGTGGGTGGCCTAGGATTACTGCTCAATGATTTTAAAAGGCCGTGCTTGGTAGGGAATAGTGAGGGTATCCCAAGCAAGGTAGAAGACAGCCTCATCCTCCCACACTCAGTGGGGAAGCTGGCTTTCCCTCAGCTGAGGGCAGGGGCTTATCCTTCTGTGGCAGAGTTGCCCGTTACTCCATTTTTCTTGCCCTCAGGAGGAGCCCTTACCCCTTGCTTTCTACGTCCACGATGCTGAGATTGTGTCATCCCTGGGGAAGACGCTGGAGTCCCAGTCTGTGGAGACCGAGAAAATCATAGACATCATCTACCAGCCCCAGGCTATCTTCAGAGTTCGGGCTGTGACACGGTGTACCAGTTCATTGGAGGGTCACAGCGAAGCGGTCATTTCTGTGGCCTTCAGCCCTACAGGAAAGTAAGGACATCAGCAGAATCATTGGGATGTAGAGGTGCAGCCTTTGACTGGGGTGGAAAGAGAGCCCTCCCAAGTTACGATCCATGGGGGTCATAGGCTGCCTGTCATAGACTTGAGGTCTGGTCTCAAATTGCAAGTAAGAACTTTCTTAATAGGGTTTGGTTCCCAAAGGCTGAGGATACCTGCCTGGAAAGAGCCAGTGTTGGGTCTCTGGAGAGTTGAGCGATCCCTTTCCTTTTGATTTTTTTCAAGACAGGGTTTCTCTGTGTAGTCATAGCTGTCCTGGAACTCACACTGTAGACCAGACTGGCCTCGAACTCACAGAGATTCACCTGTCTCTGTCTCTTGAGTGCTAGGATTAAAGGTATGCACCACCACTGCCCGGCTGACCCTTTCTTTCCAAGATGTGTTACTTCAGTCAGATTTCTGTATCGTTTTCTTCCCTATGAAAATGAATCATTTCTTCTAACATTACTTCAAGAATATGAACAGTTGAGCTGGGTGTGGTGGCCCATGTCTTCAGTCCGAGCAATTAGGGTGGTGGTGCACACCTTTGATCCCAGCACCCGGGAGGCAGAGGCAGGTGGATCTCTGAGTTCAAGGCCAGCCTAGTCTACAAAATGAGCTTCATGACAGCCCAGGGCTACACAGAGAAACCCTGTCTCTAGGGAGGGGGGGAAGACATCAAAACGGTGGTTATCGCTGTAGCTGTTCCTGTCAGGAAAGAAGTGGCCTCCTGGGGTCTTTTCTAGGTGGCATCAGTGTCCTGTTTCTCCTTCTCAGGAAAGGAGAGTCTGTTCCCAGAAGATGGTTGGATAGGCAGCAGGAATGTTCATGTGCAGTGTCTCAGGGTGGGCCCCACCACTGCAGCAGTCAAGCGGCCTCTCTTCCCCAGGTACCTGGCCAGTGGTTCCGGAGACACCACTGTGCGCTTCTGGGATCTCAGCACGGAGACACCGCATTTCACATGCAAAGGTCAGTGTGCACTTAGCCATTTAAGGGGTCTTTATGCATGTCAAGTGGTTAACTCAATAGCTCCTAGTAGGACTCAGAGGAATCCAACCTTCCTGCTCCTTAGAAACAAGCAGATACTGGACCAATGTGGTATGTGGGGAAGTAGGGAACAGCCTGGCTTCAAATCAACCTTTACCACAAAGATTTTCAGACTTCAGCATTGATGAGAATCACCTGGAGGACTTATTTAAATACAAGATGCTAGCTGACCACTCCTCACACCCACACCCCATATTCCCCAGAGCTTTTGTTTCAGCAGCTTGAGGGTGGGGCCTTGAGTACATTTCTAACAAGTCCTAGGTTCTGTGCTGGTCTGGGACCCACACAGAGGAGTCCACTGCGGGGCGTACTCACTATCTAAACTCCAGTTTTTGCATCTGGAGAAGGAGGGTGGTTCTCTAAGATAAAAACACCCTAGAGCTGATATAAGAAG
>JAQHUG010000114.1:702547-714661 GCA_028555095.1 Dicrostonyx torquatus
GCAGAGGCAGGCGGATCTTCGTGAGTTCGAGACCAGCCTGGTCTACAAGAGCTAGTTCCAGCGCAGGCTCCAAAGCCACAGAGAAACCCTGTCTCGAAAAACCAAAAAAAAAAAAAAAAGAAAGAAAGAAAGTGGCCGTGTTGCCGTGTTACCCTCAGTAAGCTGTACAGTTACAGCGCTTTAGTTCAGTTCATTTGTTTGACAATTGGTTAAGGAGGGTTTGCAGTGTGCCATGCCCTGCTAGGCACTGGCTAGAGATAAAGATTAATGGCTCTCCTGTCTCCCTCCCTGCTTTCATAGGACACCGGCACTGGGTCCTTAGCATATCCTGGTCCCCAGATGGCAAGAAACTGGCCTCAGGCTGCAAGAATGGCCAGGTAGGAGACATCAGGATGAAAGGACAGGGAATGGCCTCTGGCACCTTGAAGGGTGTGTTGGGGGCAGCTGGGAGATGTTTGGTGGGACAGGTTGCAGAAAGTTACTTTATGAGCTTCTGTCCTTCAGATTCTCCTGTGGGACCCAAGCACGGGGATGCAGGTGGGCAGGACCCTCAGTGGCCACAGCAAATGGATCACAGGCCTGAGCTGGGAGCCCCTTCATGTGTAAGTGACACCAAGCTGAGAGGCGTGAACTGGATTAAATCTGCCCCTTCCCCTGCTCAGCACAGAGATATTTTCTGGAGAGAGCGAGAGACGCATACAGATGTCAGTGACAGCTTGCTTGGCCTCCCATGGCCACATGCCCTGCTGCTCGAAGGCGGCTGCTTATCATGCACCTGAGCACAGCCTTGCTATGCAGTCAGAAAAACTGTCAAAAGTTGTCCTCAGCCTCTGAGTGAAGAATGAGACACACTATGGGCAGACAGGCACTGCCGAGTCAGACCTGGAGTCTCATTTCCCCCTTCAACAGGAACCCCGAGTGCCGTTATGTAGCCAGCAGCTCCAAAGATGGCAGTGTACGAGTCTGGGACACAACCGCAGGCCGCTGTGAACGCATCCTCACCGGACACACGCAGTCGGTCACCTGCCTCCGCTGGGGAGGGGATGGGCTCCTATACTCTGCTTCCCAGGACCGCACTATCAAAGTCTGGAGGGCCCATGATGTAAGAGCTGGGAAGATTCAGAAACCGGTCTCATGGGTCACGGGTGCTGGTGCCCGTCACAAACCTAGTCTCAGTGAGTCTGGTGTTTCCAGAACTGTATTAGGAGTCCAGCCGGTGCTTGTGGAACAGCAGCTCAGTGATTAGCGTCGCAGTGTTGTGGGGGTTCTGGATTGTAGAACTGTTTGCCGCCTGCCACATCCCAGGCGCATTTGACTAGGAAAACCCTTATATTCCGATGTACCTCCCTACCCTGAAACAGGCCAGTACTCTAGCTTCACAAATGAGGAGCCTCCAGGTGCGGTCTGACTAAGGTGACTGACCGTGCCTGAGTAATGGATTCTTGTCCCATGTTGCTCATCCCGTGGAAGGGTATGAGGTGTGATCTCTCCCCTGATCTTAGGATGTGTATGCGTATATCTCTATGTCTGACCCTTCTCCTTCTGCCCTAGGGTGTATTGTGCCGGACTCTTCAAGGTCATGGCCACTGGGTGAACACCATGGCACTAAGCACAGACTATGCCCTACGCACGGGGGCCTTTGAACCTGCTGAAGCCACAGTGAATGCCCAAGACCTGAAGGGGTCCTGTGAGTGAGGGGGAGGGGAGCAGGCTGCCTGGGAGGGAGCCGGTTCTTCAGCCTAGGCAAATGTCTAACCAGTCCTGTTCTTTCTCTCTCTCCTTTGGTACCTGGACAGTGAAGGAGCTGAAGGAGAAAGCCTCACGCCGCTACAACCTTGTGCGGGTGAGTTTGTGCCACCAGAATGCAGCTCCAGCTCAGGACTCTTTTGGGGGGAGGAGTTCCAGACAGGGTTTCTCTGTGTAGCCCTGACTGTCCTGGAATTCACTCTAGACCAGGCTGGCCTCAAACTCAGAGACTCGCCTGCCTCTGCCTCCCAAGT
This sequence comes from Dicrostonyx torquatus, assembly GCA_028555095.1. NCBI lineage: Eukaryota > Metazoa > Chordata > Mammalia > Rodentia > Cricetidae > Dicrostonyx > Dicrostonyx torquatus. The sequence continues at coordinate 704,548 of JAQHUG010000114.1, forward strand.
GGTGGCCTTGAAGGCATGCGCTACTACCGCCTGACTCAGGACTCTTTCTCATCTGGTCACAGAAACTCCACAGTCACTTGGGCCTCTTCCTTCTAGCCCCAGCTCAGTGTTTCTATTCCAAAAAGTTATTCTCAGTCATCATTCTTTATAGTCTTCAAATCTTTTTCTTTTTGTTTTTTGAGACAAGGTTTCTCTGTGTTGCTTTGGAGCCTATCCTAGAACTCACTCTGTAGACCAGGCTGGTCTCGAACTCACAGAGATCTGCCTGCCTCTGCTTCCTGAGTGCTGGGATTAAAAGCATGTGCCACCATTGCCCGTCTGTAACCTTCCAATCTTAAAAATTGGCCGGGCAGCACTCGGGAGGCAGAGGCAGGCGGATCTTTGTGAGTTCGAGACCAGCCTGGTCTACAAGAGCTAGTTCCAGTGCAGGCTCCAAAGCCACAGAGAAACCCTGTCTTGAAAAACCAAAAAAAAAAAAAAAAAAAAAAAAATTGGACATCATTTAACTTGTATTATTTACTACTGTTGTCTCTTGTTTCCTTCATTGTTTAAGGAATACATTTACATGGTCTAAGGGTCAATAGATGCAAAAAGATGATGAAACATCTCCCATCTTTCATACAGTCATGCATCCCTTCTGGGAGCATCCAGTGCTCCCAGTATAGCAGTTCACGTATTCAGTATGCACGGAGTGTATATACATAAGACACAAAAGCCATCTCCTTTTAGCACCATTCTGTATGCTGGTTTTTATCTTAGGATTCTTTCTACACATGTATAGAGTTCCTTCTCCTTATGGGCTAACCTTCCCTGGTTCTGGCCTCTATCGCTATGCATAGCCAGTATCTGACCACATCCAACATGATGTGCTTTCTTGCCCAGGGCCAAGGCCCAGAGAGGCTGGTATCTGGCTCAGACGACTTCACTTTATTCCTGTGGTCCCCAGCAGAGGACAAGAAGCCCCTCACGCGGATGACAGGACACCAGGCCCTCATCAACCAGGTGCTCTTCTCTCCTGACTCCCGCATCGTGGCCAGTGCCTCCTTCGACAAGTCCATCAAGCTCTGGGATGGCAGGACGGGCAAGTGAGTGCAGGGCTAGGAACTGTCCCTTCTTAGCATGGGATGGCCTGAGCTCAGTGCAACCGCTTAGAACTCGTGTGGCACTGGTAGGGTCTAATTCCTCAGCCCACACTGTAACACGTAGGCTGAACTTGGATTAGTAAGGTGACATCTTTAGGGCCAGCACTAAATGTTAGAACTAGCCACAGAGCCAGGGATGCAGCAGCCCTCAAGAAGGTAAACAGTAGCTAGGACTGCTGTTGCTCTTGTGCTGCCCTCAGAGGGCGCCACACACCAGTGGCGCCAGCGCCTCTGGAAACTTGACAGAGCTGCACAATGTAGAGGTCTAGAGAGATGGCTCAGCAGCTAAGAGCATATACTGCTCTTGCAGAGAGGGGACCCAAGTTCATTCCCAGCACCCACCTCAGGTAGGTCACAATGCCTGTATTCAGCTCCAGGAGGATCCTATGCCTTTGGCCTCCACAGGCACCCGCAGTCATGTATTTATTTAAAAATAAAAATGCAGTCCGAGACCAGCCTGGGCTATAGAATTAATTCCAGGACAGCTGGGGCTGTTACACAGATGCACTCTGTCTAGAAAAGCCAAAAATAAAGAAATGAATCTCTTTTAAAGTTTAAAAATCAAATGTGGAGGGCTGGAGAGATAGCTCAATGGTTAAGAGCACTGGCTGCTCTTCCAAAGGTCCTGAGTTCAAACCTCTCCCTCTCCCCCAGCAACCACATGGTAGCTCACAGCCATCTATGGTGGGATCTGATGCCCTCTTAAGGCACATACAGATAGAGCAATATATATATCGCACGCACATGCACACACATCTATTACATATATCTTAAAAGTACAAATGTGTACTTCAGACCTCGTGGATCAGAAAAGCTCACCTGTTGATTGTGCTGTGAGCTAGTCTTGAGAGGCCTGATGTGGAGGGGTGGGGGAAGCGTGGTACACCAGCCATTGGGTTGGAAAAGAGGCATGGGTATATGGGAGCAGAGAAGGAATGTCTTTGGTTATGTATTTTCATACAGCAGTTCTTTTGAGATGGTAATTCAGTTCCTTTAGAAAGCCAGGAAATAGCCGGGCAGTGGTGGCGCACCCCTTTAATCCCAGCACTCGGGAGACAGAGGCAGGCAGGTCTTTGTGAGTTCGAGACCAGCCTGGTCTATAAGAGCTAGTTCCAGCGCAGGCTTCAAAGCCACAGAGAAACCCTGTCTCGAAAAATCAAAAAAAGAAAGAAAGAAAGAAAAAAAGCCAGGAAATCCCAGCACTCAGGTTGCAGAGGCAGGTGGATCTCTGTGAGTTTGAGGGCAGCCTGGTCTACAAAGTGAGTTCCAGGACAGCAAAACCTATACAGAGAAACCCTGTCTAAAAAAATCAAAAAGAAAAAAAAATTCAGGAAAGTGAGTCTTGGGCCTAATGGCTTATCCAGACGTCACAGCTAGACTCTATTAACTTGAAAGCTCCAGCTGGGCCTGGACCACTGTTTCTCCATGCCACCTGTTAGCTGGCACCTGTTGTGTTTGGAGGACACCAGGCAGACGGGCTAAGCAGGTGGTACATTGGGCTTTCAGACGTGCAGAGATGTGCAGGTCTGGAGGCTTAGCAGGAGGCAGCCTCAATGCAATTCAATTGGAGGAGTTTTATACAGTAGTAATGGCCAATAATGATTAAAATGACCTAGCCCGGGCCCAGGCAATGCTAGCAGGTAAGCCAAGGTTAAGACCACTGTTATGGGTACAGGGGACGTGTTAAAGACCTAATATCCGTCACTGGCTTCCCTGGCTCAGGTACCTGGCTTCCCTGCGTGGCCATGTGGCTGCTGTGTACCAGATTGCCTGGTCAGCTGATAGCCGGCTGCTGGTCAGTGGCAGCAGTGACAGCACACTGAAGGTGTGGGATGTGAAGGCCCAGAAACTGGCCATAGACCTGCCTGGCCACGCTGATGAGGTAAGGCTGACCCCCAGTGTGTGTGTGGCGGAGGGGATTGGCCCTGGTCCTGGCTGGCTGGCCCTCTTGCCCTTATACTCCACTGTCCAACCACTTCCTCCATTTAGGTATATGCTGTCGACTGGAGTCCAGATGGCCAGAGAGTAGCAAGCGGCGGGAAAGACAAGTGTCTCCGGATGTGAGTTGAGGTGTTCACTTCTCCTGGCCTCTGCTCTTTGCCACAGCATGAAATTCAGAGAGGCATTCTTGTGCTCTGGAGGGAGGGGATGGGAGGTAGAGCTAGGGGTTTATGGGAGACCCTAGAGGGACCTACATGTAAGTCTCCACAGTGCAGCAGTTCACTGTTAGGATAGCAGGCTTTGCACTTGTGGGCCCTGGATTCAGATCCTGGTTCTGTCAGTGTGCAGGCACAGCACTTTTCTAGACAGGAGCATCACAGAGCACTCAGCTTGTGACAACAGCTTGGTACTTGGTGGTGGGCCCTGCAGGTTCGCAGGGATTGAGGGAGAGAGAGAGGTCCTGGCTGAGGTGTGCGGCTTCAGAGCTAGAGCAGGTGCCAGGCTCTTGACAGGGCTATAGGCAGCATGGATCCCTCCCATGCCTCTCTCCCACAGATGGAGAAGATGAAGAATTCCACAACTTCCTGACCCTACCTGGACTCAACCTCTGGTCTGCCCTCCAGAGACCAAAGAATGCTTTGTGGCCATCTACCCAGGACAGGCAGTCTGCATGTGACAGTCATAGGAAGTTACAGCATGGAGCTAAGCATGGACACTTCTGGCTGCTGTGTACAGCAGAGGGAAAGCCAAGCTTCTGGTCCCCATGTCCTTTTCTAAGTGTCAGCTCTGCAGGCCCAGACCCTTGGCTGTGTAGCCGAATAAATAATGTATTTTGTGTTTGTGATGCAGTTTCTTGTCCTAGAACCCCCATGATCAGTCAAGGACTCAGAGAAGGTCCATCTGGCCCCTCCCTTGCACTGTATGACAGCAGCCCATGCTTCCTAGCTGTCCTTGCTGCCACTTCACTGTAAGGGAGAGAACAGTGTGACAGTGGCTGTGCTGTCTGTGGTCATCCTGGCCATGTGCCTGTGTGCACCAGCTAAAATTACATCTAGAGACTGTCTCAGCCTGCTCACGAGGACTCTGGTAGTAACAAATAGAGTCTCGCCTGGCTTTCTGACAGTGTGACAAGGAGCTGAGCTCTGAGGACCTTAGAGGAACAAAGGGTATCCCAGTATTTCAGTCCTTGACTGGGGCCTTTACCCTGCAAGAACCTGCCTTCATTTTCTCTTGCTGTAAATTATGGGCTTAGCATTGTCTGTTCATGGCCTCCAGCCATGTGGAGGAGTTTCTGGATCTGTCTGCTTCCCACCTCCATTTAGGGTGTTTACAGTTTTGCGGTCACCCCGCTGTGGTGGTCAGCCTCCCCTCACCTAAGAATAGGACTACAGGAGAGACACGATTTCGGGCACTTCTGTGTCACAGTGGCTGAGTCTATCTCTAAGTGAGCCTCACTTTAGAATGAGCTATGCAGGGCCCCAGGACACAATGACCTACTTGTACCTCATAAAGGGGAAGAGCTAGGATTTAGCCAGGCCAGGATATTCCCTCAATGCTGGGCTCAGTCTTGAGTGTCAGCCTGTCCTAGCCATCCTTATTCTCATGCTGGACTGTTGCTTCTGACAATAGGCTCAGCTTAGGCTTATGGCAACAGGAAGCAGACTTTCAGGGTATTGGTTGGGCCTTCAGTTCTTTAATGAGGGACTGGGAACCAGCCCAGGCCAGGGAGGAAGGAGGGTACGTAGCAGCTGTTGGGCAGTGGCTGAGCCTGGCCCAGCCTAAGGTGTCTCTAGGTCAGTGGGGCTCATGTCTATCCTTGGCTCCAACCCAGGGGTGAGGTTCCAGTACATATGCCCCAGGCCCTTGGCTGACAGGGTAACTAGGGGTTCTTTGGCTTGGTGGTATAGTACATCTCACAGTTCTGGTCCCTGCAGACCCAGGACCAAGGCTGACAGTGGGCAAGGGATAACCTCAACCCACGCCCCCTAATATGGATATAGGTATTCCAGATCCTCCAGCCTCCGCATCTCCTCCGTCGCCATAGACACGGTTCTCCGCTGAGGTTGTTTGCGCTGCACGGTGACCTGGATGGGATTGTTCTCAGGGAAGCAGTTGAAGTCAGTAGGCATAGTTGCAAACTGAAATAGAACAAGCACCCTCAGGATGCTGTCCTAGGCCCTTCCCTCATCTCTATCGCCCTCTTGCTGCTAAGTGAGATAGATCTTAGCCTTATGCAACACAGTCATTGCGGAGTTCTCTCTACCCTAAGGCCCTGACACCTGCAAGCTGTTTCCTTTAGTCTCTTTCCCTTTTCTCCTCACAATTCCTGGTCCATTCACAATTATTGGAATTGCGGTATATGAGAACTCACGGCTTTGGAAAATGAACACTGCAGCAATACTACTATAATTATCAATTTGCATTTCTAATGGGCCCTAGACAGCCTAACCCCTAAACCTCCGAGCAGACAGCAGTCCAGAATTAATGCTTGTTGGCCTAGGCATAAGCAAGTACATGAGATTTAAGGAGGTCTCCTATTTGGTTCCCTGCTTGTAGTTTCTCTCCTATCTGGGCCAATGATTCTGTCCTTTGGTGTCTTTCTCAGGATTGGACTTCCCTCCCTAGCCCTGGGCCTTTCTGCTGCCAGGACTTACTTTATAGGGCTTGCACCACTTCCCCACCCCTGCTGTGTTGGCTGCACGGACAGTAAGGCAGTAACTTGTGTTCGGCTTCAGCTCCATCAGGTTGACAGTGGTGCCCAGGATCTTGTTGAAGATCCAGGGGCGGTTCTTGAGCTTGGGCATCTCCTTGTCGCTTTGCTTGGTTGTCTCCTGCAGCAGCACCTGGTAGAAACTGACCTGCTGCTTGCCCACAGCATAAGTCCAGGAAATCTAAGGGAAGAGAGAGCCCAGGTTTCCTCAGGTCTGGCCTGGCCCACAGGGATAGGCCTCAGTGGCACTTCCATTCCTGTTCCTACTCACTCAGGCAGGTCTGGAGGAAAGTGCAGCCATGCCTACCCAGCAGCACTGGGAAGGGGAGGAGCTCCTCATTCCATAGACCTAAATGGCCAGCTGAAAGTTACCTGTGGAAACCATCTTTTCCACCTGCAGAGAGGACACCACACAGCAACTAAATGACAGACTAAAGATGGCTCAGAGGTTAAGAGCACTGACTGTTCTTCCAGAGGTCTTGAGTTCAATTCCAAGCAACCCCATTGTGACTTACAACCATCTATGCTGTCCTTTTTGGCATATAGGTTTACATGCAGGCAGAACACTATATACATAATATGTTTTTAAAACAAAATGCCGGGCGGTGGTGGCACATGCCTTTAATCCCAGCACTCAGGAGGCAGAGGCAGGAGGATCTCTGTGAGTTCGAGGCTAGTTCCAGGACAGGTTCCAAAACTACAGAGAAACCCAGTCTCAGAAAAAAGAGAGAAAGAAAGAAAAAAAAATCTAACTCAACATCTAGGGACTTATATTGTTCCCATTGCCTGGGACTATTTAAACAGTGCACAAACTCTCTAGGGATGGAGCCTGGAAGTCTAGGTAGTGACAAGGTGGCCTGGAGTAACATGACTGTCAGTAGCCCTTGGGTAGATGCTGGGACACACCAAGGCTGCTGCTCACTTCTACACTTCCCAGTTCCAGCCCTTGCTCAGCTGGAATTCCTGAGAAACTGTCTTTCTGCATTGAGCAGGGAAGCGGTGAGCCCATTTCATCTTGCCCCAAAACTCCATAGACTCCATAGACCCCTGCCCGCTTCCCTTCCTAAACCATGAACTTGAGGTAGGAATGCCATGGCAATGCCTTCACACTCCCGATAGTGCTTATGTCGGTGCCTACACTGTAAGCCCTCGCCAAGAGAAAGACATACCTGTGCTGTGGAATCGCCAACAGTGTGTTCGCAGATGAAGGGGGCCTCTGGTACATCTATGACCACAGAAGACTCAGAGTGTGTTGACGAGGTGTCTGTGTCCAGTGCGGGGTTGTCGAGGTCCAACAGGCCCTTGGGGGCCATTTGGACCTTAGGTGGAGGGGGACAGATGGCCAGATTCTCCTTTTCTGTGTTTTTGGCCAGTGATGATAAACTGAGTTTGTTCAGCTCACCCTCCAGCATCCCAGCAAAGAAGCTGCTGTTGGGCTGAGTCACAGCCAGTTTGATGGGGTTCAACAGAGTGGATGAGATGGGGGACATACTAGTGTCATCTGAGCTGAATTCTGAATCATCCACTGGCATCTGCTTCCTGGAGTGGAAAAGATAATGGGTGTCAGATGAAGGAGGCCACCCCAACCTATCCAGCCTGAGGAACCCTGAACACATGGCCTGGGGGTTCACTCTACCAGTATCCCCAACTGTGGAACAGCTTGGAACACGCTGGCTCAGCGGCAGCTGGCTTCAAATCCACCACTTAAATTGCAGATTCTTGCTGGGTGGTGGTGGCGCACGCCTTTAATCCCAGCACTCCAGGCAGAGGCAGGCGGATCTCTAGGAGTTCAAGGCCAGCCTGGACTACAAAGTGAATTCCAGGACAGGCTCTAAAGCTACAGAGAAACCCTGTTTCAAAGAAAAAGAAGAAAAAACAACCTGCAGATTTTCAGTTCCTGGTTCCCAGTAGGCATGGAAGCTACATTTTAAATAAGATCTTCAGACGGTTCTCATATTAAATGCTCTGAGAACCACAGTTTGAGAAACTGCTAAATCTTTAAATCCTCCCACCAAAATGGGGTGCAAGTGTTCCAGAAAATGACCACAGCAACCAATCAGAGTAAAGAGAAATGTCTGCAAGTACCTAATAAGAAAGTAATAAATTAAGATAATTTTTGCTGGGGCTGGAGAGATGGCTCAGTGGTTAAGAGCATTGCCTGCTCTTCCAAAGGTCCTGAGTTCAATTCCCGGCAACCACATGGTGGCTCACAACCATCTGTAATGAGGTCTGGTGCCTTCTTCTGGCCTGCAGACATACACACAGACAGAATATTGTATACATAATAAATAAATAAATATTTTTAAAAAAAGATAATTTTTGCTAATAGTTTTTTACTATTACTTCATGTTTAAAGTAATTTGTACTTACTTAATTCTAATGACTTTTAACAATATTGTGAAATTTATAAAATTAATAGTATATAATTATGTGCAATACATTTATTGGAGGAATGCTCTTATCCTCCTGGGTGTGGTGACACAAACACATCCGTAATCTTAGCACTCAGGAGACCGAGGTGGGAGAATCAAAAGTCCTACATCAGTCTGACCTATGGGGCGAGACCCTTGACTCAAAAATAAAAATACAGCAAAACAAAACAAACCACTAGGTGGTAGTGGCCCACGCCTTTAATCCCAGCACTCAGGAGAATCTCTGCTAGTTCGAAGCTAGCCTGATCTACAGAGTAAGTTCCAGGACAGGCTCCAAAGCTACACAGAGAAACCCTGTCTTGAAAAACAAAAACACAAAAAAAACCAAAAAAAATGGTGGGGATCCTTGCTGAGTGACAGTGACACACACCTTTAATTCCAGCACTTGTGAGTCAGAGATGCGTAGCTCTCCCTTGTTCCCTGTGGTGGTTTGAGTGAGAATGGCCCCCATAGGTTTATATGTTTGAAAGCTTGGGCCCCAGTTAGTGGAACTGTTTAGGAAGGATTAGGAGGTGTGGCCTTGTTGGAGGAAGTGTATCACTGTACGTAGGGTTTGATCTTTCAAAAGCTGGCACTGGGGCTGGAAAGATGACTCAGTGGTTAAGAGCACTGGCTGTTCTTCCAAGACCTGTGTTCAATTCCCAGCACCTACATGGCAGCTCACAACTGTCTATAGCTCGAATTACAGGAGATCTGACACCTTCACAGACATACATGCAAGCAAAACACCAATGCACATAAAATAAAAATAAATATTTTTTAAAAAATCTGGCACCAGGCCCTCCCCCCACCGCAATTTGGGGATGAGATGTAAGCTCTCAGCTACTGCTCCAACACCACACCTGCCTACCTGCCACCATGCTTGCTGCCATAATGATAATAGGCTAGTCCTCTGAAACTATAAGCAAGCCTACAACTAAACGTTTTCTTCTATAAACTGCCTTGGCCATGGTATCTTCTCACAGCAACAGAACAGTAACTAAGACACCCCCATTCATTTTGTTATTTGTTGTTGTTGTTTGTAATTAGGGGGTATTTTAGACACATACCAAGAGTAACATATTACACTTTTATTTGCTCTCATCCAACTTCAGAAATTAAGACATATTAACATTACTAACACCCTCAGATGCCGGATGCTTCTCTCACACTGCATATCCTCTAGTAAACACAGCCAGCAGAGTAATTTTTTTCATTTATTATTCACTGTGTCATCTTAGGCTTGTTGCATATGTATATTAACCCAAGGCAAGGCCTATTACTTTGCATGTCTTTAGATGCTATATAATAAGAGGAATCATTCAGCACATACAACAAAACTTGGTGTTTGCTCTGTGTTGTGTTTTGAATTGTCTGTACTGATACATGTAGCCAAAGCTTCAACCATTTTGTCCACTTCATGTGTTTTTGTCACATGAATATTTGTTGCTTTTTAGCTTATGTGTGTTGGTGTTTTACCCACATGTATGTATGTAAACCACAAGCATGCAGAGGCCAGAAGAGGGCATTGAATCCCCTGGAACTATAGTTACTGATAGTTGTGACATCATTTGGATGCTGGGAAACAAACCCTGGTTGTCTGGAAGACCAGCCAGTGCACTTAAGCACTGAGCCATCTCTTCAGTCCCTGCATAGATATGTGTATTGTTACTATTCTTTGATATTATAAAGGAAATACATTATCCTGCACTGTTTTGCTGATGAAGTGCTCCAATCCAAAAAAGTTAGCTTTCAACTCCTTAAAAGAACAACTTTGGGGGCCTGGAGGGATGGCTCAGTGGTTAAGAACATTGCCTGCTCTTCCAAAGGTCCTGAGTTCAATTCCCGGCAACCACATGGTGGCTTACAACCATCTGTAATGAGATCTAGTGCCCTCTTCTGGCCTGCAG
>JAQHUG010000114.1:715178-739687 GCA_028555095.1 Dicrostonyx torquatus
AAAAAAAAAAAAAAGAACAACTTTGATCGATCCATACATATGACTAAAACTCAACATCACAGACTGATTCTTCCCTTGTGATGTGCTCTGGGACTTCTGATTCTGTGTCTAATCGTTATTATTCTGGTTTCTACCAGCTAAGATTTTCTGCCCTGTAAAGAGGTCCCAATCTAAATTATTCTAGTCCAGATTCCTACTTCCTGTTCGCTTCATGGACCTTATGAAGCTCCCTACAACCACTAACGTCCTGTGATACCTGGATCAGTCTAGAATATCCACTCCTCACCTCAAAGCCCTTGAAGAACATTTGGAGCAGTTGTTCTTTTTCTCTAAATCCTGTATTTGTAGACTGAAGTGTCAGGATGCTGGCATCATTTATTCAGACCAGCCTAAGAATCTCCATTTCAGTCACCTACTGGAGCCTGGTAATGGTGACACACACCTTTAAACCCAGAACTCTGGAGGTAGAGACAGGTGGATCTTAGGAGTTTGAGGCCAGCTTGGTCTACAAAGTGAGTTCTAGAACAGCCAGGGCTTCATAGAGAAACCGTCTCAAAAACCAAACAAGTAACAACAAAACAAACTTCCCTACTAGAATTGTTGGTGCTAAAGGGTCCCAGAAGGCCACTGGATTCTGTTTTCTGGACACACCTCTTTCCTGACTTCCACAGCAGCCCTGCTGGATGAGTGCTAGCCAGTGAACCTGGCTGAGGCCATATGTCTAAGTGGTACAACTTGAATCTGAACTCAAGACTCCTTGCCTGAGAATTTTTCCCCCAGTAAATTATGAAGTTTCCTACAAACAATGGTCATTTTTGATGTGGGATTCCCCTCTGTATGCTATGAATATGTTTTATTACCATTGGTTAATAAAGAAGCTTCTTGGCTTATGGTAGGGCAGAATTTAGCAGGGCAGGAAATCCAACAGTTAGAGGAGGAAAGAAGGCAGAGTCATAGAGATGCCATGTAGTTGCCAAAGGACAAAGATGCCAGAAACTTACTGGTAAACCACGGCCTCATGGTGATACACAGATTAATGGAAATGGGTTAATTTCAGATATAAGAGTTAGCTTGGAATATGCTTAAGTCATTGGCCAAACAGTGTTGTAATTAATATAGTTTTGTGTGATTATTCAGGTCTGGGTGGCCAAGAAATGAACATGCAGTCTCAATTTACATAATTGCACCTAAATACATGAGTCTAAATATATGTTTCTTTGGGAAAGAAGTTCTGCTTTTGTTTCCACAGAGGATGGGAACCTGTGGATTCCTTCCAGACTAATGTGGTTTGATGGAACAAGACCTCCCAAAAGGTCTCCACAAACCCTAAAAATACTTTGCCCAACAAACAGCAGAAAGCAGTTTGGAGAAAACTACATCCAAATTCTCAAAATGATTGTTTATAAATGTTTGTTTTTATATTTTACAGGGTTGGTTATAAATTATTAATGATCACAGTCAGTTTCTTAAAAAAATAGTAAAGGGGATATGACATAGAGATGAATACTTTACATTAGTATAGATTTTGGTCTATCAATACAAATTTAAGGTTGATTTTTGTTATACTCTGTATATGTATTTCTGGTCTTGTTTATTGTGTTTGTTCAGCTCATTTAAAGATGTAATGTATAGTTAAGAAATACAGATTATTAGATAGTCATCTGTAATAATCAAACTTTTAATTACATTAGTTAGGTGTCCTAGATATATACAGATATATTTTAGTTAGATAACTAATCTTCAACACTTCAAAGACCTACAGAATATGGCATTTAAAATGGTTTAAGAACTTAAGACTTTTCATAACAGTAAGACACCTCTGCTCCTGGCAGCACCAGTTACTTCAGAGAGGTTGATGGGCATTGAAGAAATTCATTATGGACTTTATCTTCAACATGACAAGGCTAGCCATTTGGGCAAGAAACTGCTCTTATCTGGACTGATGACAATATGCTGTATAAACTGGACATGCAGGACCCACAGGAAAATGACCACTAAACTTGCCAAAACAAGATAGGACAGTACCTCAGGGTTCCTGCTTCAGAGAAGAAACTGCCAGACATTCTGCAGGACACAAAAGAAAGTGACTGACACACTGCCAATATAGGCAAAATGGTTGATCTTTCAAATTTCCTGCTTCATGGAAAACTCTGCCAGATGGTCCTATAGGCTGAAGATGGATGCCCCAATGTTACAGAAGAACTTTGGGTGACTGTCCAGGCAGCAAGATATTTCTGTCAAATCTAGAGTTTTGAAAGTTGCTTACAATGCACTTTCTGTTTACTTAGGTAATATTATATCCTTCTGGGGTCTTTGATGGAGTTGAAGACAGATAAATATAATTATAGTTTTCCTTAGTTATGATAAAAGATAAATTATATATGAAATTTTAGACTCACAAAGATAAAATAGATGATAGAATATTTTCTTTCATTTTGCCAAATACAAATAGACTAAATATTGTAAGTGTAATTCTTGCTTGATACCTGTTTTGTTATATATAATTTTACTATGTTAAAGTTAAAACTTTCCTTATTATTTGGACAGAAAAGGGAGGTGATGTGGGATCCTCCCTGTATGCTGTGAATATGTTTTATTAACACTGGTTAATAAAGGATCTGCTTTGGCCTATGGTAGGGCAGAATATAGCAAGGCAGGAAATCCAACAGTTAGAGGAGGAAAGAAGGCAGCATCAGAGAGATGCCATGTAGCTGCCAAAGGACAAAGACGCCAGAAACTTACCGCAAGCCACAGCCTCATGACGACACACAGATTAATAGAAATGGGATAATTTAAGATGTAAGAGCTAGCTAGGAATATGCCTGAGTCATTGTCCAAACAGTGTTGTCATTAATATAGTTTTTGTGTGATTATTTAGGTCTGGGTGGGCAGGAAATGAACGTGCAGTCTCTGTTTATACATTTTAGCCAGATCACACTAGCTAATGGTGACCTAGAATGGACACATGCCTCTCTCTAATCTAACCCAGCAGACAGTCTGTGGATCCCAGTGAAAATTAAAGTATGGAATTTTTTTTTTTTTTTAGAAATTATGAAGGATTTCAAGACTGGGGCTGGAGAAATGGCTCAGTGGTTAAGAGCACTGTTAAGAGCACTGGATGCTCTTGTTCAGGACCTGAGTTCAATTCCCAGCACCCACATGGTGGCTCAAGACAGTGACAGCAGAGCCTTAAATGAATCCCAGGGCTCCATTCGTGGGTCCCCATGGTTGAAACTGTGTACTATTTCCTCAGTCATCACCTTGAAAACCCCTTCCCTGGAGATCTCCCTCAAACATCACCTCCTCTAAGAGGTCTCCCTTCTCTGCACCTTGTCCCAAGCTATACCAAGCCCTCTGAAATCCCCTCGGGTTTCGCAAGGTGCCCTGTGAAAGCATTTACCAGGCTGCGCCACCCTCTTTATTGCCTGATGTCCCCACAACTGAGACCACTTGCACTAGGCCTCGTGTTCTTTGAAAGCAGAGATTATGCTTCCTAGCTTTGCATTCCCAACTTAACACTGGGTCATATTTCTCACCGAGAGGGAAAGAATTTTGTGGTATGAAGTAGAGGGAACCCGGACTTACTAGGAGGACCAGTGACCTTCATTTGGAGGGTAGGCAAGGACAGCAAAGTGGGGGAAATGAAGGAGAGAAGCCTGGAATGGGAGAGTGCAGGTGCCGAGCACCTACAAGAACAAGGAAACTGTAACTGACTGATCCAGAAGGGTCTCCTAGAGCGGGCAACGCACATGCACTGACGCGGGGCTCAGGGAATGCGTGGAGAACCTGCTGTCTTGTTCTTTGCAGGGACCCCAGAGTGGGCTGCAAAGCTCCCCCAGCCTTCGAAAGGAGGACCCAGAATTGTATCTTACACGACATTGGAGGTGTCTTCCTCTAAGTAGTTGACCAAGTTGGGTCTTGAGGACAGTGGGAGGCCTTTGGTAGCCATTGACCGGATAGTAAACTTGGGGTTCGGACAGGGCTTCGGCAGTTTGTCAACTACATTTGTAATGTTGAGGGTTTCCTTCTTCTTCGGTACAGCCTCCTCCCCACCTCCCACTTTACAGACCACCTCTGTTGCCATCTGGTGTGGGTGGGATCAGAGCTGTCACCACCGTGCAGGACAACCAGCTGACAGGAAGCAGAAAGAAACTGAGGCAAAGGTCCCACCCTTAGTTTGGGTAGGGTGGGTGTGCTGTGAGCTGACTTCACAATCATCACAGAGTGTAACAATTAGGGGTCAGTCTCCCCTTGATGTGAGGTTTCCTGTGCAGCTGGACAGACCAAAAGTGGTGGGGTAGAGCCAGGAAACAAACGTCACAGCCCCTTCCAGCATGCACACTCCCACTCTGGCCACAGTCTCTCTATCCTCTGAGGACTTCAAAAGGCTTAACACCTGTGCCCTTTAGAGCTGTCCTGGAAGGAGGAACAGGTTAGTGACAGAGAAACACCACCTGGGCTGAGCCAAGGAGCCTTTGAAGAGGAAGGCTTTGCCTACCCTTGCTAAGGCTCTTTCTCCTGGTATCTAAACTGTAAATACCACTGTGGCCTAGGCACAGTGAAAGCTCACTGTGGGTTGTAGCTCACAGAGTAGCTGGTTTTAATGCTAGGTTACCAAGCACCTTGAAAAACTGAGAGACAATGGTGAGCATGGGAAAATATTTCTAAAAACGGGCCAGACTTCTCTGCTATGGAGAGAGCCCAAGTGCAGGTAGAAAGCACATCCACAGCCGGATGGTAGCGGCGCACACATTTAATCCCAGCACTCGGGAGGCAGAGGCAAGTGGACCTTTGAGTTTGAGGATAGCCAGGTCTGCAGAGAGAGAGTTCCAGGACAGCTAGGGCTATATAGACAAACCCTGTCTCAAATAACAAAAAAGAACGCACCCACAGCTTCTGGAGAAGGAAGAGAGTAAGTTCAATAGCTCTGACTTTGCTGTTAGATGTGGACTTGAAATTCAGTTCTGTGCTTACCAGCTGTGTAACTCAGAGAATAAGAGTCTTACAGAGTCCCAATTCCTTCAGATACAAAATACAGAGAGAGACAGAACTTCACTCATAGGTTTATGAAACTGACTTATTTTTTCCCACTGGATATAGAAAGAACATTTCAAAATAGTAAACTTTATATGTTCTAAATAATCAAGCATTCCCCTACTCCCATTAAAATCTTTGGAAAATGCCAGGTGGTGTATGCCTTTAATCTCAACACTCAGGAGGTGGAGGCAGAAGCAGACAGATCTCTAAGTTTATGGCCAGCTGGTCTACAGAGTGAGTTCTAAGGTAGCCAGGGCTACACAGAGAAATCCTGGTTCAAAAAAATAAAAACCGTCATAAAATATGGGGTTAGAGAAATGACCTAGCAGTTTGGAGCACTGGTTGCTCTTCTGGAGGACCAGGGTTCACATCCCAGCACCCACATCATGGCTTACAACCATCTGGAACTCCAGTCCAAGGGAATCTGATCCGCTCTTTTGGCCTCCTTGGACCAGTCATGCAAGGGGTACACAGGCAAAACACCTATATACACAAGATAAAACTTAAGACAATTTCTTTTGTTTTAGAAACTCCAGGGGTGCAGATGCTGTCTATAAACTACGCGGGATCATACAATCTGAAATGATGTGAACTGATTCCTGCTCATTGGCTCCCATGAATCCTACCAGAAGGCATGTGCGCTTCAATCAATAGGTAGGGTGAGAGTGTCCCTAGCGTTGCGAAAGGTGGCTAGTACACAGGGGACTCACAGGAGGTGGTGGGGTGAGGGAGAAAGCAAGGGAAGGGGTGGGGAGACAGAAGGGGACTGTCTGTGTAGCTCTTAGGCTGGCAAGTGGCTGGCGCGATCACAAGGACGCAGACTTTTCCCGCTTGGTCGGCAGATGGCGTTGCAGGCTTGGGCCACAGAAGACGCTCCAGACGCGGAACCCGGAAGCGTCCGCCGGGAGGGGGCGGGCCCAGGTCGCTGGAGTCCCGCACCCGGACCAGCATCCTCTTCCCGCCCCCTCTTCCAGCCCCCTCCTCCCGCACTGGCGCACCGGGACCCTTTCCAGAAGTGGAACCGAGGGACGCCGGAGTGTGGGGGAGGGGGTGAGAGTGGGGACTCGGCGGGCGCCCACGTGACAGACAGCCCCTGGGGCGTCCCGCATTTGCAGGGAACATGGGCGTGCTTAGGGCTGGTCTATGCCCGGGCCTCACCGAGGAAATCGTCCAGCTTCTGAGGGGCCGAAGGATCAAGACAGGTGACCTCGTGGGCACACAACATGGGCACGACCGCAGGGGTTGGCGCCACGGTCTTGGCACACGTGCAGGGCGCTTCGCTTTTACAGGAGGCCACACTCTGACCTCCTAGGGAGGCTGGGTTCGCAGGAATCAAGCCAGAAACAGCACTTTACTGTGTGCTGGGCTCCTCGCAGGGTCCTGCATCAGGGCCTGCGTGCTTGAGATTGGGAGTAGACTAAACCAGTGGTGGCGCACGCCTTTAATCCCAGCACTCGGGAGGCAGAGGCAGGTGGATCTCTGTGAGTTCGAAGCCAGCTACAGGCTCCAAAGGCTACAGAGAAACCCTGTCTACAAAAACAAACAAAATAAAAAAGACGTTAACGCTATTTCCCAACAGAGGAAAAGGCAAGCGTGGTAAGGCTAAGCCTTTCTTGTTGCTAATCAGTTGCGCTTGGTCTCTTTCCAGTGGCGGACCTGGCAGCTGCTAACCTGGAGGAGGTAGCCCAGAAGTGTAGCTTGTCCTACAAGGTGAGCTCACAATGTGCAAGCTCCATCCCAATGCATCTTCTAGAATGCAGGTCCCCAAGCTGCAGGATCAGAGTTCCTCAAAGTTGCTAAAGGGAGAGGGGACGCTAGACCTGGATTGTTCTGCGGGCAAGCTGGTTGCTGGGCAGTCTGTCGTTCTGGAGCCTGAGTGTCCACCCTATTGGCAGGCCCTGGTTGCCCTGAGGAGGGTGTTGCTGGCGCAGTTCTCGGCTTTCCCATTAAATGGAGCAGACCTCTATGAGGAACTGAAGACTTCCACTGCCATCTTGTCCACCGGCATTGGGAGGTTTGTATGCTTACCTGGGCAAGAAGATGAAAGCCGAGCTTTTCAGGCTGGTGAGGGCAGTCGGGAGTTTTTTCCTTAGAGTAAAAGGACAGAGATTCTTAGCCTCAGCACTATTGATGCTTGGGGCCAAGTAATTATTTGCTGGGGTAGGGATATCCTGTGCCTTGAGAGACATTTAGCAATATTCCTGAGCTCTACCCACCAGATGCCAAGATCACTTCTCCTGCACCTCTTTTTTTTTTTTTTTTTGGTTTTTCGAGACAGGGTTTCTCTGTGGCTTTGGAGCCTGCGCTGGAACTAGCTCTTGTAGCCCAGGCTGGTCTCGAACTCACAGAGATCCACCTGCCTCTGCCTCCCGAGTGCTGGGATTAAAGGCGTGCGCCACCACCGCCCGGCCCTGCACCTCATTTTAACAATCAAAAATGTCTCCAGATATGACTCAGTATCTCCTGGGAACCAACTTTTGCCAGTGAAGAGCCATTGTCCTATGACACAAGATGTCACTAATATCCCATTTTCCAGTAGCGTTCCTGATACTTCGGGATAAGGCAGGTGAGATCAGGGCAGGACTGAGGTTTCCTGGGAGTCCGCACCTAAGGCCTGACCCTTTAACACAGTTCCTGGTGTGGTGACCCCCAACCATAAAATTATTTCCATTGCTACTTCATAACTGTAAGTTTGCTACTGTTATAAATTGTAGTGTGAGTATCTGATATGTGACCTCTGTGAAAGCATTGTTTGATATCCCAGAGGAGTCAGGACCCACAGATTGAGAACCCCTGCCATAGGCTAGAGATGTTAGAGATTGTTGACCTCCCTTGTGGTTAGCCTAAGAGGAGGGGCCGGCAGAGGTGAGCCCAGGGATATGTAATCCAGAGCCTGATGCCTTTGCCATAGGAGGCAGCGGCCGGGAACATGCGCACTCTCTGGAAAGAGCAGTTAGTTTGTGCTGTGTTGTTCGGGTTGGGAAAGAATTGGAAGACAACTGGCATTTTCTAGCCAAGTGAGCCTGACCTCTCTCCTGGCCTGTTTGTGCGGAGTTTGATGAATAACAGTGCCATCACAAAGGTCTTTGGATTGGTCTGGCCCTTGCTGTTTCCATAACACATTCTCTTGGCAAGGTCCGCATAGTCTGGTGCTTGCTCTCGCTGGTTGGGGGTCTGTGTTTGTAATCCATCAAACATTGGCTGGGTTCCTACTGGGTGCCAGGCACATGCAGATGCTATCTGTACGAGTGAGGCAAGGCTCCCGCTCTTAAGTATGGTGGTTAGTGTATACGGGAGACTTGTGAGTGCCCCAAAGAGGCACACTGGCTTTGGAGCCCAGGGAACTTATAAAACTGGCATCCACAGAAGGAACAGTGAGAAGGTACCCTGGCAGGATTGCAGCAGCAGCCGTCATTGGGTGGAGGCTCAGGGGGGCACAGGTAGCCTTGGCATTGGCACACCACAGCCACAAGCTCACCTAGACTCTGACATTGTGTTCAGCATTTCATGCATACATTTCCTTTTTTTTTTTTTTTTTCTTTTTGTATGTTTTGAGACAGGGTTTGTCTATATAGCTCTGGCTGTCCTGGAACTCACTCTGTAGACCAGGCTGGCCTTGAACTCACAGATTCGCCTGCCTCTGCCTCCCAAGTGCTGGGATTAAAGGTGTGCACCACTACAGCCCAGTTTGGCATGCATTTCATTTGTCCTTCACAACCCCTAATGAGAGTTCACTGCCCTTGAAATCATCGATGTGTATGTGAAGAAATGGGGATTCGGGTTCAGGAACCAGCTCGAGATCCTGCAGCTACTAATGGTAGATTGGGCACTGAAGGTCATGTCTAAGAACTTAATTCTGGCTGGACTGTTCTAATGGATGCCTAGAGGTGAGAGGCCACTGTGACATCTGTAGGCCATGGAGCAGAGATGTGCAGGATGGATGGGCCAGCCCAAAGGGGTCCAGTAGGGATCTGGTGGTACTGGTATGGGCTGTGTGGAGCTGCTCCAGGGTTTGTGACAGTGGAAGACATGTTGAAGGAGAGATGTGACAAGAGACTTACTATCAGATGGGGTAGGTGTGAAAGGGGGATTTGCTAGGTTTTCAGACTTGCCTACAATGCACCATGCCTACATAGTGGATGTAACTTTGAAACTCTGGAAGGAAGTCAAAGTTAATGAAATGTGTGTTAACCATTATTATCATATTAGAACCATCAGCATCTTATTAAACCGTTAAACAGGGCCTTTGTTGTGGGTCTTGGAGTGCTGAGGCGCGATGCAAATCTTTGCAGGGCAGTAGAGCATGTGGCACACCGTGGGAGATCTGTCGATGGGGGAGATTGGTTAGGCCTTGCAAGCGAGAGCTTCTGTCTGTTCATCTCTGTTGGAATAGGGTCTTCATGAAACAGAAGGCAAGCTGTCTGAACAACTGGAAGAATAGCTGACAGGACGTTCAGTGGAAAAGGTGGGGAGAAACCCCCGCATTTAGGCAGCCCTGGTCGGAGTCCCTCTACATATATTCATACATTCAGAAGTAACGGGGGACATAACGGTAGGGCGCTCCACTCCAGAAGCGTGGCAGGAGCCAGGGATAGAAACACAGTGGGAAATGTCTAGGATGCAGGTTTGGGAGTGTGTCATATAGGTGGAGCCTCGTAGTACAGTATGTGGTCGATTTTTTTTTTTTTTAAAGATTTTATTTCAGCTGGGCATGATGGTGCATGCTTTTAATCCTAGCACTTGAGAGGCTGAGGTCGGTGGATCTCTGTGACTTCAAGGCCAGCCTAGTCTACAGAGTGAGTTCCAGGATAGCCATAGCTGCACAGAGAAACCCTGCCTTGAAAAACCAAAAATAAATAAATAAAATTAGAAAGATAAATGTACGCCACCACAGCTGGCTTTTTTAAAAGGTTATTTTAGTTTAACAACTATGTATAGGTATCCGTGTGAGTGTGTGCGCCTGTATGCAGGGACCTGTAGAGACCAGAGGTGTCAGATGTCCTGCGGGATTGTGAGCCAGCTGCTCAGCTCCCTCTCCAGGCCTCACACCCAGTTTTTTTTAGTAGGTTCTTTGGCTCGAACTTAAGTCCTCACGCTTGCAAAGCAAGCACTTTATTGACCGAGCCGTCGTGCCAACCCCTACCTGGAGTTCTTGAACTCTGTTCAGAAGCAGGATCTACCTCTAGAGTCTCCAGTTGTGTTGCTGATGCTGTTGGTCCAGGGCCCTCTCTGGGAGAAGACACTGAGAGGAGCTGTTGTGATGGACCTGGGCTTCCGGTGTCCGAAACAGAGGCTGGAGATCTATTAATCAGAGGCTTATTAAACAGACCCAGAGTGTGCACAGTTATTCCAAGAAGCCATGGGGCTGGAGTAAGATTTTGACTGACAGGAACCTGCGGTCCCTGGAGTTAAAACAGGTGGAGTGGTACCTAGTTGCTGCTTGTCATCTGCTCGAAGGTCATGGTTGGTCATCAAGAACCTCTTCAGAAGCCTGCAGTCTGTGACTATTTGCCAAGTTAGGAAGGGCAGTGCACAACAGTCAGGCATTGGTCCCCGCTGCAAAACAGAAACTTCAGCCCCTGTCCTGGGCAGCACATGGAGGGTAGTAACCTGTTCCAGGTGGCTCAGGGGAAGAACTGGGCTTAGGAAGTGGCCTGGTGTTGAGGTTCATCTCGAGGTTTCCACAGCCAGAGTTTGACAGTCAAGCCGCTCACTGTTCTTTTCATTTCTTCAGTAACATTTACTGTGTGCCTTCAGGGTGTTTGGCTCGTGCTGATACTTGGAGACACAACAGGGATAAAGACCCAGTCTTTGTCCCCGGGGTGCTCCTACCAGATGAGGGAGGCAGACAAAAACAAGCAAATAAAAAATAATTACACACTCCCAGAATTAATAATCGAGTTTAGCAAGGTCTGGGGATACAAGATCAACACATAGAAATCAATTGCATTTCTCTGCACTCACAATGAACATGTGAAAACTGAAATTAAAAACACAATGCCACTTGCTGTTGCATCTAAGGAAATGAAATATGTGTGTCTAAGTCTGACAAAGCCCGTGCAGAATTTGTGTGCTGAAAATGAAAAATGCCAATAAAGAAGATCAGAGGTGACCCAAATAAATGGAGAGACTTTCTGTATTCATAGATTACAAGATTCTACATTAGTGAATGCCAACTTTTCCCGACCACCTCCCCCAATACTAGAGATCAAACTCAGGGCTCTACCAGGTACTCTACCATTAAGCTATCTCCCCAAATATGTTTTTTGTTTTGTTTTGTTTTCCTTTGGTTTTTCGAGACAGGGTTTCTCTGTGGCTTTGGAGCCCTGCGCTGGAACTAGCTCTTGTAGACCAGGCTGGTCTCGAACTCACAGAGATTTGCCTGCCTCTGCCTCCCGAGTGCTGGGATTAAAGGCGTGCGCCACCACCGCCCGGCCCCAAATATGTTTTTTTTTTCTTTCTTTTTCTTTCTTTTTTTTTTTTAAGTCAGGGTCTCGTGTGGCCCCTGACCTCACAGAGGCCTGCCTTTGCCTCCTTGATGTTGGGATTAAAGGCACCTGTCACCATGCCCAATTACTTCCCAAATTTATCTGAAGATTTAATAGTTTCTTCTCTCTTTGCCCATCCCCGTTCCCTCCTCTTCCACCATCAGCCTGGACAAACTACTTGATGCTGGCCTCTATACTGGGGAGGTGACTGAAATTGCGGGCGGCCCAGGTAGCGGAAAAACCCAGGTACCCTTGGGACAAGCAACAGGGAGGTTTGGGGGAGGTGGGTGCATTGTCCTGGATTCCTTGGGGAGTTCTTGCGGATGTCCCTGTGGTTGCAAGGTCGGAACAGACCATATGGGTACTGAGAATGGACATGGCCTTGGCCAGTGTATGTTGTTGGAATCTGGGCAGGCTATGGTGGGGAAGCAGCCTGGTGATCCTCCCTCTTTTCCAAGGGCTTAGGTTTACCCAGCACCCCATCTTGTCTCTGAAGGTATGTCTCTGTGTGGCTGCAAATGTGGCCCACAGCCTGCAGCAGAATGTCCTGTATGTTGATTCCAATGGAGGAATGACAGCGTCCCGCCTTCTCCAGCTACTACAGACCAGAACCCAAGATGAGGAGAAGCAGGTAGGGGGCAAGATGGCTGGGTTCCTTTAAAATCCCCATGCTAGAAGACTCCATGACTCTTTACATTGTAAGAAAATACACCATCTGTAAGAAGCATCATTTCTTGCTTTGAAATTGGAGAGTCCTCTGCTTTCCTAGAGCTGCCGTGTTAATGTCATCATCCCTGCTTGGATGCCGCCCACACTGATTCTCCAGGAACTTCCTAGTCCTCGAAGGCTGTAAATCAGAGCTAGCAAAGTCCTGCATCTGTGTTTCCAGCCCATTTCTTGCCAGGGCAGGTATCACTAATCAATCATATCTGTCCTTCCCACTGAATTCTGAATGTCCTACAGCTCAGTGCCCAGGTATCACCACTGTAAGATCCAGCCCATTAGGCAAAACCCTTTTGCCATTCTGGCGCCAGCCCTGTGTCTAAGTGCCTCTTTGCCTTCTCAGCTCTATGATTACTCTTTATCGCAAGTCCCCGCTGCTCTCTCCCACCCCGCAGGCAGGTGCTCTCCAGAGGATACAGGTGGCACATGCCTTTGACATCTTCAGGATGCTGGATATGCTGCAGGACCTTCGGGGCTCCATGGCCCAGCAGGTGAGCCTGTGTGGATCTGCCTGTTTCTGCTTTACCCAGCTGGCCAGGTGTTGTCTGTATCGAGGCAGGTGTCCTACCACCGGCTCTGCTTGGAATACATGTGTCCAGTGTAACAACCCCAGCTGTGTTTGCCACACATCCCTCCACCCCTGCCTGCCCGCGCCCCAGGTGGAATTCCTTGCTGCTTAATTCATAATTCATCTGCTTCATTGTTCACAGGCTCACCAGCCCTGCACAACAGTGAGCTCCTTGAGTAGAGGATTATATAGTCTTCACCTCTGCATTACTCACTGAAATCAGTTAGGAAACTATGTGTATGGGGGGGGTGGGGCGGGGGTCTCGCTGTGTAGCCTGCTGGTTAGGAATTTACAGAGATCCCCCTGCCCTGTCTCTTGAGTGCTGAGATTAAAGGTATGCTTCAGCACATCTGGCTAGGAGACTTGACTCTTGAGACAGTCTGATTGTCTTTAGTGAGACTGGAGGCTGGCATTGAGTCCTGTGTCTGAGTCTCCAGCTCTTTGCCTCAAAATTGCCACTACAGTGAGGGGCTGCTGTAGCCCCAAGCATTTTGTCCACAGCCACATGTGCTCCATATTCAAACAAGTGAGTGATAGATGATTTCTTTTATTATCTCTTCCCTTTTATTAAGACGAAAACGTAGCTGGGCAGTGGTGACACCTTTAATCCCAGAAATTGGGAGGCAGAGGCAGATGGATCTCTGAGTTCTCGAGGCCAGCCTGGTCTACAGAGTGAGTTCCAGGACAGCCAGGGCTACACAGAGAAACTTTGTCTTGAAAAACCCAACAAAAGAAAAAAGAAAAAAGAAGAAAAAGCTTACTACTCTAGGACCACTAGCAGATTAGATCCCTAGTGTCACAAAAAAAAAATAGTATATATTTGTTTGTGTGTATATGTGCACGTGAACATATAGTCATAACACGACACTTGGAGTCAGTGAATAACTTGCAGAAGTTCTTTCCTTCCACCATGTGGCTCCTGAGACTCGAGCTTGGGCTCTAAGGATTAGCAGCAAGGGCCTTTATCCCTCTTCTTACATTTAGTTAGCCAGGTTGGTTTGGTTTTTGTTTTGGTTAGTTTGGTTTTTCGGTTTTTCAAGACAGAGTTTCTCAGTGTAGCTCTGGATGTTCTGGAACTGTAGAGCAGGCTAGCCTTGAACTCACAGAGATCCACCTGCCTCCACCTCTGCGTCCCGAATGCTGGAATTAAAGACATGTGCCACCACTGGCCAGTCCGGGTTTGTTTTTTTCAGTTGTGATGATCTGGTGAGGAAGTTTCATGGACAAAGGCCCTTGCTGCCAATCCTTACAGCCCAAGTTCGATTCTCAGGATCCACATGGTGGAAGGAAAGAACTAACTTCTGCAAGTTATCCACTGACTCCAAGTGCCATTTCATGACTACATGCGTACATGCACACACACACACAAATAAATACATAAATAATCTCTATACATATCTTGAATTGGGGGCTGGGCCCATCCTCACTGATGTCAGGAGATTTCTACCCAGTACCTGAACATGTTCAGACTAATGTTTATAAGAGGTACCATTTTGAATGGCACTTGACTTTTTTTTTTTTTTTTTAAGTTTTTAAACTTGGGGCTGGAGAGATGGCTCAGAGGTTAAGAGCACTGCCTGCTCTTCCAGAGGTCCTGAGTTCAATTCCCAGCAACCACATAGTGGCTCACAACCATCTGTAATGAGATCTGGCGCCCTCTTCTGGTATGGGGGCATACATGGAGGCAGAATGTTGTATACATAATAAATAAATAAATCTTTTAAAAAAAAGTTTTTAAACTTGTATTTAGTGTGTATGAATGTATATCCGTGGTGTGCTTGCCTGGTGCACTTGGAGGCAAGAAGAGGACATTTAATGTCCCTGGAACTTAGTTACAGAAAGTTATGGGCCATCTTGCGGCTGCTGGAATCAAACCTAGATCCTTGGCAAAAGCAAAGGGTTTGCTCTGCCATTTAGCTGGGTAGGGCTGAGACGTGCCTAAGACGGTTGTTTTTGTTTGTTTGTTTTACTTATTTGTATTTTATATACATTGATGTTCTGCCTGCATCTATATCTGTGTGAAGGTGTTGGATCTCCTGGAATAAGAGTTACAGACAGTTGTGAGCTGCCATGTGGGTGCTGGGAACTGGACCCTGGTCCTCTGGAAAAGCAACCATTGCTTCCAACCGCTGAGCCACCTCTTTAGCCCCAAGCTGGTTCGTTTTAACCTCTCACATTTTTGCCATCCTCTCTTAGACACATTGGTAACAGGCTAAGAGTCAGAGGCTGGAAGTTTGACACACAGTTCCAGGCTGGAATTGAGACACACAAAAGGCAGAGCAGAAATGCCAAATAACCAAGGCTTGGCCAATGGGCAATGGAAACAACACATGTAGCAGAATCAGGATCTGAGAAGTAAGGGAGAGAAGAAAGGAAGCATGGAAGACAGCTTAGATGCTAAGATCATGCTCACAGGTGTGTAAAGATACAAGATTATGGTGTGAGAAATGGCATCCGGCTCTTAGAGAAACAACTGCCTTTATTTGTTTGTTTTTTGGTCCAGGGTTTCTCTGTGTAGCCCTGGCTGTCCTGGAAATTGCTCTGTAAACCTCATACTCAGAGATCCACTTGCGCATGCTCCCCCCCTTCCCAGTGCTAGAATTAAAGGCATGCACCACCACAACAGTTGCCTTTATTTGGAACCATGGTAGCTATGGGAGAGGAGGACTTAGGAGGTAAAATCTAGGAGATGGAAACGTGAATAAGACTAAGGGGCTGAGGATGTAGCTCAGGTGGAGTGCTTTCCCAGCATGCCCCAGACCCTGGGTTCCTTAGTGGAGAGCTAACTCTTCAGCAAATAAAGCAAATCCTGGGGATTTGAAGTGAAACTGAGCAGCAGTGAGGGGATTCAGAAGAGGAGAAGGTGCTAACAGGCTGGGTGTGAGATTGCCACTGGAATCTGCATGGGGTTCCCGAATGAGTTTGTTGTGTCCTGTGGCTTAAGCCATCCCTGTCTTCTAAATCCTTAGTAGAGTCTCTCATGCTTTTGAATGGGTCGGGGAGGTGCTTCAGTGAGGCCTGTACAGCCATATTTTGGGTAGGAAAGGTTGTTTATGACTGACTTCTTTTTTAAAAAAAAATGTGAGGATTAAACTTCATTTTTTC
The DNA here is from genome assembly GCA_028555095.1 of Dicrostonyx torquatus. NCBI lineage: Eukaryota > Metazoa > Chordata > Mammalia > Rodentia > Cricetidae > Dicrostonyx > Dicrostonyx torquatus. The sequence goes on from JAQHUG010000114.1 coordinate 731,100, forward strand.
AGTTGTGTGTCTATGTATACACATGCACAACTGTGAGCACATGCATGCCACCCTGCGTGTGTATAGGGGGTGGGGTCAGAGAGGCCAACTCTGTGGAGTTGGTTCTCCCCTTCCGTCTTTACTTGTGTTCCAGGGATCAAACTCGAACTGCCAGGCTTGTGCAGCAATCACCTTTATCTGCTGAGCCATCTCGCTGGCCTCTGGCTTCTAGTAGAGGCGCTTGCCCCGGGCGTCCCCTAGAGGTCGCTGGTCCACCACTGCTTTTCCCATCCCCCACAGGCAACAGCTTCTTCAGGCAACGTGAAGGTAGTGATTGTGGATTCTGTCACCGCAGTGGTCGCCCCACTTCTGGGAGGTCAGCAAAGGGAAGGTAAGTAGCGAGGGGGAACCTGGGGACAGGGTGAAGACTTCACCTCCCTGCCCTGGCCTTTAGCCCTCTGCTGCCTCTCTCATTTGCTCCTCCCCCAGGCCTGGCCTTGATGATGCAGCTGGCCCGAGAGCTCAAGATCCTGGCCCGGGACCTGGGTGTGGCAGTGGTGGTGAGGAGACGTTTCCTATGGTTTCTCTTAAGTGTCAGCTTGAAACTATAATAGTCCTTAAGGCAGAGGCCAGAGCGCAGAACTCAGCTTCCACAGGTCAGAGACTAGGGACTATTTTGTTTTGGGGGTCTTTTTATTTGTTTGTTTGTTTGTTTGGTTGGTTTTTCAAGACAGAATTTCTTTGTATAGTCTTCTTGGCTATCCTGAAACTCATTCTGTAGATTAGGCTAGCTGCAAACTTAGAGATCCACTTGCCTCTGCTTTCTCCTGCTGGGATTAAAGGCATGCACCACCACCACCTGGCTCTTGTTCTGTGTTTCTATAATCTATTCCATTGTTATTGGTGTATATGTATTCATGCTCAGAGGAGGGCAGGCATGTGTGTGCCATGGCACACATGTGGAGGTCAGAGAACAATTTTTAGGAGTCAGTTCTCTCCCTTCCACCTTGGTTTGGAGACGAATCTTATCTCTGCCATTTCACTTCTGGTCTTACTGATTGTCCTTGTCTCTGCTTCTAATGCTCTCTGTAGGATGCCAGGACTGTGATTACAGATGCAAACCACTAGCATTTTTACACGGTACTGGGATCACACTTGGGGCATCCAGATTACCTGCTGAGCCATCTTTCCAGCTCCGTTCTTTCTAAGTTGTATTTATTGAAGTAAATCTAAAGAGTGAACTTACTCTCTATAGGATGTCCTGTCTCCTTACCCTGTCAAGTTCCCAGTCCCAGGCACATTGGATGGCTCACAACTCTAGCTCCAGGGGAATCTGACCACCACTGGCATCAGCACTACCAACATACACATAATTTTAAAGTATAAGCTGGGTGGTGGTAGTGTACACCTTTAATCTGGGAGGCAGAGGCAGATGGCTCTCTGAGTTCAAGGCTAGCCTGGTCTACAGAGTGAGTTCTAGGACAGCTAGGACTACACAGAGAAACCTTGTCTCAAAAATAAATAAATAAACAAACAAATGAATGAACAAATAGATGAACGAATATATAGGTAGATAGATAGATGATAGATAGATAAATGGGATAAAGGCAGAGGTGGGCAAGCTGTTAAGAACACTGGCTGTTCTTCATAGGACCTCGGTTTGATTCACAGCACAAACATGGCAGCTCACAACCCTCTGTAGCTTCAGTCTCCAAGGATCTAACACCTTCTTCTGGCCTTCATGGGTACAAGACATGCATGTGGTTTTTTGAGACAGGGTTTCTCTCTGTGGCTTTGGAGCCTGCGCTGGAACTAGCTCTTGTAGACCAAGCTGGTCTCGAACTCACAAAGATCCGCCTGCCTCTGCCTCCCGAGTGCTGGAATTAAAGGTGTGCGCCATCACCGCCTGGCGCCAGTTCTTTTTAAAAACAAAACAAAACACAAAAAACCTGCTTCCTGAGCTTGAAAAAAAAAACTAACAGCAAAGATCTGTCTGTAATAATCTCTAGGGAGGCAAGACTATTGGCACAGGAAGCAGCTCAGTGCAAGAGCAGAGTTGGTCCTCTGCAGAAGCAGTATGTGCTCTTAGCTGCTGACCACACTCCAGCCTTTACAGCAAGCATTTTGTACATCATCGTATTTCCTGCCTTTTTTGTGTTGAGATAGGTTCTCTCTACATAGCCCTGGCTGTTTTGGAACTCCCTTTGTAGACCAGGCTGGCCTTGAACTCACAGAGATCCACCTGCTTCTGCCTTCTGAGTGATGGGATTAGAGGGGTGTAATTATTGAATCAGGGCTACTTGTTACTTTTCTGTGTTTGACACAGTGTCTCACTAGGCTGCTCAGGCTGCCCCCAAACTCCTAGACTGAAGTAGTAGTCCTACTTCAACATTCTGAGGGACTGTAGCTACGGACATGAACCACCACACTCAACATGTGTTTTAAATGTCTAGATAGGTCATCTCCCAATTTTGAGGAAATATTATATTAATCTGTGCACCTGCAGGCAGTGTAAAAGACTGTTTCCCTGCTCATTTGTTCAAGTTCGAGGTCCTGGACCTTCCTCTCCTGGCTTCTGGGCTTCTGGATGTTTGTGGGTGCATGGTTGCCAGTCTCTGGTATGGACTATAGGGAAGGAACCATAGTCACTGTCATCAGAAGGCTGTGGCTTGGGTGTCTCTGTGTCTCAAAATTAGTCCCAGAGAGACGGGCTGTGGTGGCGCACATCTTTAATCCCAGCACTCAGGAGGCAGAGACAGGTGGATCTCTGAGTTCGACAAGGGAAAAAAAAATTAGTCTCAAAGTGGGACTCCCCCTACCCCAACAGACACACTCCAAATGCCAAGGATTGAGTGCACTGGTCTCAGGATACCTTTGGCAGGCCCAAACCCAGCAATGGCTTCTCTCTAGGAAAGAGTGACTAAAGGTGCCCCATGGCTTTGTGTCAGACCCAAAGCACTGGGACTTTGTGGAAAGCTGGGTGTGGATCAGGAGCCCTGGGTTGTAGCTGTAAGTTATACCACCTGGGAGAGTCAGTGATCTCAGATTTCTTGTCTAAACAATGAAGCGGTAGGGCAGGTGTCCTCTACACTGCCATCATGGATCTCTGTCCCTTCCTGCAGGTGACCAACCACTTGACTCGAGACAGAGATGGAAGGAGTTTCAAACCTGCTCTGGGACGCTCCTGGAGCTTTGTGCCCAGTACCCGAATTCTCCTGGATGTCCTTGAAGGGGCTGGAACATTAGGTAGTAGCCAACGCACAGTGTGTCTGACCAAGTCTCCTCGCCAGGTGAGCCAGTCCAGGGGATGCCAAGGATCTTGGGCCCTGGAGAGGATGGTTTCCACACCCACTGGTATCTCACTGAAGGATTCTTTGATGCCAAAACCCTGAAGCAAAAGCTGACCTCTTAGATTGCTTGATTCTCTTTCTCCCTCTCTCCTATCCTTCCAGCCAACAGGTCTGCAGGAGGTGATAGACATTGGGACTCTGGGGACTGAGGAGCAGAGCCCAGAACTGCCTGCCAAACAGACCTGATGTTGATTGGTCAGCTGCTGTCCACTGCCGCATGGGACCTGGCAGTGTAGGTGTCAGGCTTGTCGGAAGACAAGCTTCAGTTTCCTCAGCTTCACTCTGTGGGATCTCATGGAGCCACTGGCGAGAGGACACAGCAGTGAGGACCTGGAGGGGATGGGCCTAGAAGTCCATCGTGGGCTCAAGTTTTCTTCTTTTGTGTCCACCATGTGTCTCCAGTGGGGATTGAGGTCAGCCTAGCTTGGGACATCTCTGAAGAAACACAGTCGTGACTGGATGAATAGTTTCCTGGCCCCATGTGTCAACATCCATCATGCAGTCATTGAGCCAGGAAGCCTTCATCCCACCCATCCCCATTTATTTGGGCCTCTGTTTTCCCACCTGCAAGATGGGACTTCCTTTGTCTCTGAGTTACTCAGTAGAAACAACCTCAGAAATATGAAGCTCTTTCTATATGTCCCTCTCTTAAAAATATATAAAAAGGAAGTCCCCTGAGCCCTAGATCCAGCTGATTATGCCCAAGAAGGTTGTTTTTCAGTTCCTGCGGTGGGATTCTCAGAGAATGAGTTCTTCCCTGCTTGCTGACTGGGTTTCACACACCTGCTTACATCACCCTGATAGGCGAGAACATGGGCTCGCTGCTGTCCCAGGGATATAATTTACTAGGGAGGAAGGATATGACCTGCTCCCAGTGAACCAGACACTTGTTTCATATGCATGGTGCCCTGTGGGGCTCTTCCTCAGTACAGAGTAGCCAGAGGTGCTGAACCGTGGCCTAACCCATAAACAGACAGAGGAGAATTTGCACAGTAAATAGAACCAGCTGGGAAAATTGATGCTGGCATAAATAATACATGGCAAATCTAGTCTTTTATACAGAAATTCATTGCTGGTGGCTCTAAGATGCAGTATAATTACACCTCTCGTCCTGCCAGCTGTACCACAGCCTTGTGTCTTAGTGAATAAAATAACCCCCTGTCTGTTACCAACACTGTAGCCATCCATCTGAGAGTCGTAACTCTGGCTCAGAGGGGAGGATGGTACCAGGGAATGGAAAATAAAAGATAGAGTAAAGAAATGATCAGGATTGTTTACGGACCACATTTTTTACAGGAAGGTCATGCTTGGTTGGAGAGCCTGTTGTGTAATTAGTTGTGTCTTAGCTGCAGGAAATGGGACCAGAGTTACAAAATCTGATATTTAGAGCCAATGAAATAGCTCAGCAGATAGAGATGCTTGCCTCCAAGCCTGACAACCTGAGTTTAATCCCTGAATCCCACATAATGATTGGCTCCTGTAAGTCGCCCTCTGACCTCTGTACATGCATGCCCTCACACATGATAACAAAAATGTAATAAAGAAAATATGCTGAGCATGGTGACACACGCCTTTAATCCCAGCACTAGAGAAGCAGAAGCAGGCAAATCTCTGTGAGTTCAAGGCTAACCTGGTCTACAAAATGAGTTCCCGGACAGCCAGGGCTCTGTTATACAGAGAAACCCTGATGGTATAGCAGGATAGAAGCAAGCATAAAGGATGGAGAATGAGTACAAGGAGGTCATTGTTTGAAATTAGACAAAATGTGAAATACCTACTGGGTGCTGTGCTTGATGGTCTTGAGTCAGGAAGTTGAGCTTTCTGAGACTGGAGATGGGGAAGGGGAGGGGAAGGCAGGGGAGCGGGGAGATCCATGTATTATTGAAGCTGCTTTCCATAGCAAGTAACAAAATCCCACTTAGGCATCAGTGATAAGGAAGATTACTCATCCCTGATAATGTGAAGCCGAGGTTGTTGATGCAATGGCTCAACGGCCCAACGTGGAGAAGCAGAGAGCCTTTCTGTCTCCGTCCTCGATTCTCTGTGTTGGTTTTGCCTTCAAGCTTCTTGCCCTTTTTAAAACCTGGCTGTACCCTCTGGACATTAATCCAGACATGACAGTATCTACGGGCAGGAAAGGGATCATCCCCTTGTGTCCTCTGAAGAACAAGGAGAACTCGAGCTTCCTCCTAATGACTGCTGACCTGCTTCATATCTCATTGATGTGGAACTGCCTCCTGCACTGTGTCTAGTTCAGTAGTGGGAAAGGAATGGTGCCTCAGACCAACCAAGAAACAGCTATGGAGTTGAGGCTCGGGCTTAGCTTTCTTGAGGCATCTGTTGTGGTCCTACTAGAAGTGGACTGGAGTAGGGGACGGATTAGACAGTAGGCGAGTCTATCCTGGCGTGTGTGTATGCTCAGCACTTAGCACTTGACTCACGGTGGGCTTAGGACAAGCTGAGCGGCACTGGCAATCACTTCAGCTTACAGACTAAATGGAACTCACTGAGGTTTTAGGACATGTATCTAGTAAGTGGCAGCATGGGAGTCAAAACTTGAATCCATTCGATGCCAGGCTTTCTTTTTTCAACCTCCTGCTGCCTTCAGCTGTAAATATGTAAATATTTTTACAAAATTCTCTTTCATATTTTGCCCCAGCAGCCTAGGCTATGCATCTCAACCCCTTTTCAGCTGAGCTCACCGATAAAAAGCTAGATCACAGATCCACTTTCTCAGCTCGTCCAGATTTCCCCCAGGGAAGAGGGAATGACAAACACTCCAGAGAAGGCAGATATCGTGTGTGCAAGCAAGAGAGCTAAAGGGTTAGAGGGGATAAAGCTGAATGAAAAACAGCAGGCTCAGCATGCCTGAGATGTGAGCCAGGAGGAGATAAGGGATTCAGATGCTCGCTTAGCCTGCTAGGCTTTCATTGTATTCTGGCATGGAGGTGTCTGGGTAGAGTCTCAGCTGTCCAGTTCTCTGTGCTGGTCATGTGTACAGCTGGAATTAGAATGAGGTACATTACTCCCTATAAATATGTATATATCTGTACTATACATGTGTGCACACACATACACACAACACATATTGTGGTGGTTTAAATAAGAATGACCCTCATAGGCTCATATAGTTCAATGCTTAGTTATTAGGGAGTGATAATACTTGAGAAGGATTGGGGGTGTGGCCTTGTTGGAGTAGGTATGGCCTTTTTGGAGGAAGTGTATCACTGGGAGTGACCTTTGAAGTTTCAAAAGCCCATGGCAAGCCCAGTACCTCTCTTTTCCTGCTGCCTGTGCGCCCAGATGTAGAACTCTTAGCTACTTCTCTATTTTTATTTTTTTTATTTTCTCTTCTTTCTTCTTTTTTTTTTTTTTGTTTGTTTGTTTGGTTTTTCGAGACAGGGTTTCTCTATAGTTTTGGAGCCTGTCCGGAACTAGCTTTTGTAGATCAGGCTGGCTTTGAACTCACAGAGACTCGCCTGCCTCTGCCTCCCGAGTGCTGAGATTAAAGACCTGCGCCATCACTGTCCGACTCAGCTACTTCTCTAGCACCGTGTCTGCCTGTGGGCTGCTTTGCTCCCCACCATTATGACAATGGACTAAATAAACCTCTGGGACTGTTAGAAAGCCCATAAATGAATGTTTTCTTTCGTAAGAGTTGCTTTGGTCCTGGTAGGCATGGTGGTGGCACATGCCTTTAATCTCAGTCACACAGGACCATTGGGCTAGAAGAGTGAAATCTTGGATTTGTGACCAAGTATCCACTTAGTGCTTACAATTCATGTAGCTAGTTGTCTTAGCTAGGGCTTCTATTGCTGTGAAGAAGCACCATGACCACAGCAACTCTTATAAAGGAAAACATTTATTTGGGGTGATTCACTTACAGTTCAGGGGGTTAGTTCATTATAGCCATGGTTGGAAGCAAGGCAGTATGCAGGCAGACACGATGCTAGAGAAAGAGTTGTGAGTTCTTACATCTTGACTCAGACAACAGAAAGTGATCTGTCTTACTGGGTATAGCTTGAACATAGGAGACTTCAAAGCCCACCCCACAGTGATGCTTCCTTCAACAAGGCCACGCTTCTGCGACAAGGCTACACCTCCCATTAGTGCCACTCCCTTTGGGGGCCATTTTTATTTCAAACCACTGCATTCCACTCCCTGCCCCCCAAAGGCTTCTAGCTATATCATAGTCCAAATTCAAAAGTCCCCATAGTCTATCACAGTATCAGCACTGGGTAAATGTTCAAAGTCTCTTCTGAGAATCATGCAATCTCTTAACTGTAATCCCCTATAAAATAAAAACTAAGTAGATCATATACTTCCAACACACAATGGCACAGGATGTACATTACCATTCCAAAATGTGGGGAAGGTAGTGTACTGAGAAAGTGCTGGACGGTTGCGAGACTGAAAACCAGCTGAGCAAACTCCAGACTCTGCATCTCCATGTCTGATGTCAAAACACTCCTCAGATCTCCAACTCCTTCCACTTGTTTCTCTTGGGCTGGTTTTACTCCTAATAGCAGCTCTCCTCTGCAGGTATTCCATCACTCTGGCATCTCCAACATCTTAGAGTCTCCAAGGCAATCCAGGCTTCAACTTCACAGCCTCACAAAGAGGCTTTTCTAGGCCTCCATTCAGGGATGCCCCTGACACATGCCTGGCCTCTAAGTCACAGAGGCAAATTTCATAGCCCTTTTCTTCTATCCTTAACTGCAGAATCATGTTGCCAAAGTTGCCAAGTTGTGCTGCTTACTGGGGCTGAAACATGGCCCCTCATTCTTAACCAGCTTTCTGTTTTCAATGGTTTCCTTCACTGCCTAAGCTTGGCTGTCCTGAAACTAGACCTGTAGGCCAGGCTGGCCTTGAACTCAGAGATCTTTCAGTTACAGCTTCACCAGCTTTCAGTTTCCAGTGGTTACCTTCACCGTGTAAGCTTGGCTGTCCTGGAATTTGCTCTGTAGACCAGGCTGGCCTCAAACTTAAAGATCTGCCAGTCTCTGGCTCTGGAGTGGTGGGATTGAAGGCCTGCACCACTACACCAGGCTCTAAGCTTTTCTTTAATTCTTTTTCACAAATTGGAAATTTAGCTGGGTAATGGTGGTGCATGCCTTTAATCCCAGTACTTGGGAGGGAGAGACAGGTGGATTTCTGTGAGTTTGAAGCCAGCCTGGTCTATAGAGCAAGTTCCAGGACAGGCTCCAAAGCTTCAGAGAAACCCTATCTTGAAAAACAAAACAAACAATAAAAAATTGG